>CAKNXH010000237.1:1883-18561 GCA_932178445.1 Andricus quercusramuli
ACAGTTGTCATTTGGACAACTGTGCACGTGCACAGGTGGTACTTGGACAACTGTGCACGTCGAAATTTAGACGTGCACAGTTGGCACTTGGACAACTGTGCACGTGCACAGATGTCCAAGTGACAACTGTGCACGTGCACAGATGGCACGTGCACAGTTGGCACGTGCACAGTTGTCCCTCTGACCAACGACGTGCACAGTTGTCCGTCTGGCCATCGACGTGCACAGTTGGGCACGTGCAAAGTTGCTACGTGCAAAGTTGACCCCATCCCGCCAGAGGCGAGTCGAAGGGGAGTTGTAGGCGAGTCGTAGGCGAGTTGGAAGCGAGCCCAAGGCGAGCTGTAAACGAGCCGAAGACAAGCCGGAAACGACCCGAAGATGAGCCGATGACAAGTACTGTAAACTTCACAAGAGTTGCAACTGTCTACTTTCAGCACCTGTTGCACACGATATTTTTTGTAACAAATGCAGGAAATTTTCGATTTGAGAAACAATAAGAATAATTTTTTTGGAAATTTATGGTAATTTTTGGAAATTTATGGTAAAATTACCAAAAATTTCCGGAAATTTCCAGTGTATATGTATATTACCGAACATTCCCAGAAATGCAAGCTATCGAAAACTTTTTGGAAAAAATCCGAAAATTTCAAAAATTTCCGGAAAATGCTAAATTTCCAAAATTTCCGGAAATTTATTAAAAGTTGCTAAATTATCGGAAATTTCTGGTCTCCGAATCTTTTTGGAAAGATTCCAAAAATTTCCAGAAATTTATGGAAAATTGCTAAATTTCCGGTTATTTATGAAAAATTGCTAAAAAACCGGAAATTTCAGGTAGCCAAAGCTTTTTGGAAACAATTTGAAAATTTGCTAAATTTCCGGAAATTTATGGAAAATTGCTAAATTTCCCAAATTTCCGGAAATTTATGGAAAATTGATAAATTTTCGGAAATTTCAGGTATCCAGAAATTTCTGAAATTTTCGGTAATTTATCGGTAATTTATGGTAATTTGTCAGTCATTTATGGTAACTTATCACTTCGAGTTTGTCCAATCACTATTCACTACTCACAATCAGTCTCTCAATCGTCAAATCATAATGAAGTGAGGTTATTATTTCGGCAGTCTTGGAAAATAAATCTGAATCGAAATGCGCAAGCGCAACAGCAAGAAAAAGTAATCTGGCTGGAAGTGCGCAAGCGCAACAGCTAGAAAAAGTAATCTAGCTCAAAGAGCGCAAGCGCAGCAGCTAGAAAAAGTCTTTTTATAACTGCTTTTTACCACGGCTTTGGAATTGGTCACTTCCCGCACGCAATACATGCCTCGAAAAGCGAACATTTCGTGCGTGCGTTACAAAAAAGATTAATTTTTACGCATTGTCTATGGTTACAAATTTCCAATAACTGTAACCCCTTTCCCAACTCGTTCAGGGCTATTTTTACGGAACATTCAGTAACCATAAACAGTTCCTAATTTTTAACCAAAAATTGTATAATTAAATGTTTAGTAAGAAAAAAATTAATTTTTAACAAAAATCAATGGTATTTTTGACAAAATAGTTAAATTTCAATCCAAAGAGATGAATTTTCAACGAAAATTATAAATCGTCAAAAAGATTAACTTTGAACAAAGGTATTCAACTTTCAATCAAGTACTTAAGATATCAGCCAAAATGATAATTTTTGAACGAAGAAGATCAACTTTCTCCCGAAAAAGGCTAATTTTCAACTAAAAAATCGAATCTTCAACAAACAAGATTAATTTTTAACCAAAAATGGAATAGTTAAATTTTTAGTTGCAAAAATTAATTTTCAAATTAAAATCATGAATCTTAAATAAAAAAAAACAATTGTTAACTAAGAAGTTCAACTTCAAATCAATTAATTAAATTTTTAACCAAAAAAGATGAATTCCCAAGGCAAAATTTAGTAGTCGATTTTTCACCCAAACAGAATTAACTTTACTAATTTTCTTACAAAAAAGGGAATTTTTAACACAATAGTTCAATTTCCAACCAAAGAGATAAAATTGAAACTAAAATGATGAATCTTTAACTAAAATGGAATATTTTAATTTTCAGTTAAAAATAATAGTTAAAAAAAACTTTAACAAAATAGTTAAATCTTCAAATGAAGATATTGATATTAAACTAAAATGGTGAATTTACAGTTTAATTTTCAATTGAAAAAGTGAATTTTGAAACAAAGAAATGAATTGAAAACAAAAAATAGTTAAGTCTCCAACAATAGAGATAATTTTTCAACTATAATGATGACTATTCAATCTTTAGTAAAATTATCGTTCACAAAATTAATCTTCACCTAAACAAATGAATATTCAATTTCATAAATTAATTTGTTTCTTTCCAAAAAGTCTTCTATAGATTAAGCTATTTCCCACTCTCACTTCTAGAAGAATTACAACTTTCTAGGACTAAAAAGGAATGTTCTAGAAAATGTTAAATTTTAGGGTGGAAGAATAATTTCAATTTTTTTATTTCGGGCTATAAATCCACGGCTAGGCAAATTTTTTTTCACCTTCAAAAGTCTTCCTTTATATTTAAGTAGTTAAAATATTTGTCGAAACTTAATGATTTTTTTAATATAGGAAATTTCTTTGGTAGCTCAGATTTACATTTCAATGTGCATATATGCGGCCATGACTTGCATACGTCATATAAGAATTGACGACAGTTGCTACTCATGAAAATTCATGGACAAGCAATTGATCTTGTGTATCGGATCTTTCTGATGCACACTCTTTTGATCAAATAAAAACCTCGATTTTGTGTAAAAGCGTTGCATATAATTTTAATCCAATTTTGGAAGCAAGTTGATCAACTGTTCTTTACTGTAAAATCAAATTGTAAGAGCTGCAATGCAATATGTATAGGTCAAATGAGGAGGCCCACGGGGACAGGGAGAGATGAAGACAAAAATAATTTCAATGGAAATGAGAAATACCATAGTGTCCTTTCTAAACATAAAATCACATATAGACATGACTTTGATTGGGATGATGTGAAAGTTTTATATAATGAAAGAAACCAAGGAAAGAGGGAATTCATGCAATTCACTAATGCAATTAATTTAAAAAGAGATCTTTCAGAATATAACGAAGCGTTTGATATTTTTATTCATTTTTTATAAAATAAAGTATTATCTTGAAATGTATGGGTATTTTTGTTTAAGCAATTCAAACCATGTATAAGAGATTTAAAAAAATTAAATACCAACATACATACCGAAAATGCAAATAGTATTTTAATTATAATTAATTTCAATTTCTTATCCCCAGTTATAATTAATATTAAGCATAAGATAAAAATATTGACTAGTGGCTTTCGATTCAAATTCCCTGAGAAGGAAGTCCTAATTATCTTCGAATTTTTCTCTTTACTTTTTCTTGCAGCTTCTTTTGCAATATTCTTTTACAGAATTTAGCTTTCTTTGAGTTCATGTTTTTGAATAGTGTTTTCTAAATTTTACCATTCAAATAGTAAAAGTGCTACTTGCAATTAACACTTTTTAATATTGACAATCTCGCCACTTGTAATTAGATCAGAAAAATTAAATGCAAATTGTGACATTTAGCCCCAGTGGATTGAAGCAGGTATCCCCTCCGAATGAACATTGAGAGCGCGATTATTGTTATGTGAAATGGTAATGAATAACACTTCTGACCATTTCTTAATTTCTCAGGAAATTACCATTCTGAATGGCTAAAAATGCAACTGAAATGTGCAATTCTCATCAGGAACCGAAAATATTTGTTACCATTAATTTTAATAACAAATTTTTGTACTTTGTTTTGTCAAATAATATCAGGATGAGTAGTTCATATTACTTAACACATTTTATGATTTCATACAAATAGTATTTTTAGTTAATTTATGAGTTGGTGGCTACGATTTGCTTAGTAATCTGACATAGTTGAGAAAATTCAAAATATAACAGTGTTTTAGCTACTTTTTTGAGTCGTAGGTTATGATTTGCATAGTAATCAAGAAAAGTAGAAAAAAATCAAAATAACAAGAAGACAATTTTCATTAAAAAATAAATGTTTAAAATTACTCTTTACTCTTCAGTTTCTTCATTAATTTTGTTTTTAAGCGTGCATAAATATAATTTCCATAAGTTCTCGAGAAAATTCAAAAAGGCTTTTGAGGATTTCAGATATGTCAAATCAAAATTTGAACAAAAAAGTACGTTTTTCACCAAACACTTGAATTTTCAACGAAGAAAGGTGAATTCTCAAAACCAATGTAACTAACAAGTTATATTTCAAACAAAAAAATTTTTAATTTTCAATTAAAGATACTGAAATTTATAAAGAAAAAAAAGAATTTCTTCAAGAAAAAACAGAATTTCACAAGAAGAGACGAATTTTCTTCTCAATAGCTTAATTTTTTTAACCTGGAGATATGAATTTGAATCGGAAAAGTTAATTTTAAACCATATCGTTGACTTTTTAACTAAAAAAAAAACAATTTTCTTCCAAAAAAGATGAATTCTCAACAAAATAGTTGTATTTTTAACGAAAGTGGTGAGTTTTAAACTAAAATTATGAATCTTAAAAAAATGAATTTTTAACATAGTAGTTCAAATTTTGATGACATGGTTTAATTTTTATCCATCTGAAAAACAGGAATTTCCGACAAATTAGTTGAATCCTTAACCAAAACAGATTTTTTTTACAACAAAATACATGCATTTTCAAGAAAATAGTTACATTTTCCACCAAAGAGATGAATTTGTAACTAAAATGATGAATCTTGAACTAAAAAAGTTATTTTTTAACAAAGTTGTTCAACTTTTAATCAAACAGTTTAGTTTTCAATCAAAAAGATAAATTTTGAAAGAAAAATTTTTTATTTGATATTCAAACTAAAAAAGATTTTATTCGTTAATAAAAAAGTGGAATCATCCAAAAAAGACGAATTTTAAACAAATAGTTGAATCGTCAACCAAAAAAGATTAATTTTCAACCAAACAGTAGCAATTTTAACAACAACAAAAAATGACTTTTCTACCAAAGAAATAAATTTTCAAACTAACTTTAAACTAACTCAGATTTTTCTTAAAATTTATAAAAGTCCTTCAAAATTGAAAAAATTGCCTGAAAATCATGCAGATTTTTCTTAAATTCTTATAAATATCCCAAATTTGTTGTAATATAAAAAAAAATCAATTTCTCAAACAAAAAGACATTAAAAATTTTTCCAGGAATCTTAAACGTAATTTTTTATTTTTTTGACACCTTTCAAAATTCTTGGAAAGCTTCGAAATCTTCAAAAATATACCTTTTATTTTGAAAATGTAAAACGTTTTCATTATTTTTCATTTTTCTATAAAAATTAATTTTTTAGATTAAAAATCATAAAATTTTTTTTCAGAAATCATAAGAAAGTTTTGTTATTATATTGATACCTTTCGAAATTCTTTCAAAATTAAAAAATTGTATTTCAAAATCTTGAAAACTCTAGTTTCTGTTTGAAAATTTTTTTAATATTTCAAAATTTTAGATTTTCTTGGGGGTCATTCACAAAATACGTGATGCATAACTCAGGGGGGGGGGGGGTATTTAAAGTTCCTGAAAAATGTATCACGTATTTTGTGAATGGCCCCTTGGAATTTTTTTAAAACTGCTAAATATCTTTAGAATTTTTTCTAATATTTATGAAAAATCTTTTAGATCAAAAAGTGGCCTCAAAATTTTCCAAATTCCTTGTTTCTGGCATTTTTGGTAATCACTTGACGTGTCATTCAAATAAATAACACGAGAATTTCAGATCAATCTAAAATATCTATACCTCACACCTATATACCTATCTACCTTATACCTATATACCCACCTACACACTACTATTTTCCAACCGAGATAGTCACGCCTACCCCGAAAGGGAAATAGCTTAATGGTATAATAATAATAACTTAAAATTTCATATTTCAAATTTCAAAAAAACATTTAAAAATTTCCGAGAAACCTTAAAAAAAAGTTATTTTCTTAAAACCTTTCAAAATTCGTCAAAAGCTTATTTTTTTCGAAATCTTCAAAAATCTACATTTTATTTTAATTTTTTTTCAATCCTCTCAGGGCGATTGAAAAATCGCGAAAAATGAAATTTCTAGCATTGTAAAATGCCCGAATCGGAAAATTCCCGAATAATGAAATTCCCGTCCAATAAAATTTCCGAATAATGAAATTTCCGAATTGAAAATTCCTGAATAATAAAATTCACGAATAATAAAATTCTCGAATAATGAAATTCCCGACAGAAAATTGCCGAATTATAACATGTTGGAAGTAGAAAATTTCCGAATGTAAACAGTTACAACATTTTTTTAGAAATAACAAAAATTCAATTGTAATATAATTTTATTTGTAATAAATTAGGGTAAAGTTCCGAAAAGTACTTACCTCCGATTTATTTAAAAATTGGTAAACCGACGTATTTTGACTAGCTGCTTACGAAACTGATCGTGAAAATATCCGTAAATTTGATTTTCAAGGTGAGAAATAAATTTCATCATAAAATATCATTACTGTTTTTTTGGCACATCATTGACGGAAAATTAAGAGAGAAAATTATTTCTTTTTCCCCTTAACATAATAATTTGAGTAGATGTAATAGAAAATAACTAGAAACATATACATATGGAAACACAAGTCCTAGTTCAAAGCTAGTATTTTGCAATAGGATTCGCTAATAAAGCAGAAATTCGATTTTAATTATCTCCTTTCGAAAAGAGAGAAAAAACTGCCTACTCTTAAAGTCAAGTTTGAAATAAATCTTCCGGTATTGCTTGGTATAAAGTCTTAAGGACACTAAGTAAGGTAAAAAGGAATAAACGTTTCGATGTGATTTATCCACTTATACTTGTTACGAACGACATTTAAATTATTTTCCACTGCTGACGGACAAAAAAGGGAAGATAAAAATTTAAGATAAAAAAATGATTGCTGAAAAATGTTTCGAAGTGTCTCTTGAGCAACTGGCGCAAATTGTTAATTAGAAATAAATATTAACGTTCTTAATAATCCAATGTGATTTCGAAAATAGGCGTTCGACTATCAAGGATCGAGGGTTAAGGAGGCATTTGATGATGAACGGTGATCAAAATGAACACACTCATTGGATACACTATAAACTTTATTAGTCGTAAATCGTCAAATACTTTATCGATATTTACAAATCTGCTGGCATCGTGAAATCACATCTTACACGTTTAATTTCTTCTCGAATCTTGGTTTAATTAATCTTTGTACTGGCCCCTTTTCGAACGCGCGTGGGCGTCCCTCCTGCGATTCGGATTTTTAAAGCGGGTCTCGAGCGCGCCGCTTTTAAATAAATTGTGGTAGGTCTAAAAACCCACCTGGGCCAAACGCTCATTGGATGGTCACTCAATGTTGGCATCTTACGTAAATAAATTAATAAAATTGTAAAATAATTAATTCACCGGTTTAAATTAAAATAATATCTTCACAATTCGAATTGTTTAATTAATTAATATATCAAAAATTTGTACACAGAGATTCCGCTACAATCTCGAAGAGCAGATTATATAATTCATATCGAAAAAAAATTATCTGAAATTCATACTTACATTCGAAAGGTTAACTAAAAAAATTATGATTCATATATAAATTGAAATAAACTCAGTTTGAATTCAACAGATTCTGAATCAATTTGATTTAATGTAAACTGAATTAAAAATGAATTAAACTGTATTAATTAGGGTTAATTAATTTGAACCTAAATCAATTTAATTTATTTTCAGGTGAGTTTCAATAAATTCAAGAAAAAGAATTTGCTTGAATTCATGATGAGGCGCGTTGACCCAAAAATGAATAAAAATAATTCGGAGTAAATTAATTACAATCTAATTACATTAAATTTAACTGAATTTTAATGAATATTGAACTTAAGTCACGATGAATTTAATTGCATTGAAATAAATTCAAAATAAATTGAGCTGACTTTGAACTATATTTAAATAATACGCGAATTTATATGAATTTAATTGTATTTAACTAATGAAAGTTTAGGAAACCTCATTTTCATTTAATTCAAATTGAATTAAGATTAATTTATCTGAATGGATCTGTATCCACAAGGAATCAAAATTAATTCAATTGAATTGCATTTAACTCAAAGTTAATTTAAATGTATTCAACTGCATTGAAGTGAATTCAAATGAATTAATCTGAATTAAAATGACTAATCAACACAATTTTGAAAATTCAAATAAACTCATCTGAATTAAATAGAGATCAATTTTCAAATTCAACCAAATTCAATTAATTGACCAAATTAAACTAAATTGAGAATTTTAATTGGATTCAAACTAAGTTCAAAGTAATTTGAATGTGATACAACTAACTTCAAAATTAACTCCGCTGATAGAAAAGCTAATTGAAATAATTTACTTCATTTTAATACCAATTAAATTGAATCAAGTTCTATTAAGATCAATCGCTATTAATAGATCGGAATTGAAATTAATTAAACGCGAAATCTGGAATAAATTCAACTGCATTAAAGTTAATTCATTTAATTTTCAAGTCAATTTAAGGAAAGTAAACTGAATTTATGGTGAATCCTACAATGTATCGCAAAATATTATACCTGATTTCTGGTTAACCTCTCACACATATTTCATTGAATAACCGTTAATTGATATTTAAATTGCTTAAAATTGTTATAGTTATATATTCTTTCGTCAGTGAATAGTTTCATTTTGAAAGTAAGAATTAAAAATTCACATCCATTAATTACAGTTGATTTTTGTTAGACTAAAACCATTGAAAAATTAATTTAAATATTTTATTTCATACCACTTTCCAAAACACATGCCTAAAGTCAGAAATTAAATTTTGATTTTAACTGTTGTCAATCCTATGAGACAATAGAAAATAAATTTAATTTTTTCGTTTAAGCACATACAATGGGCGATGGTATAAATATAAGAAGATTTAAATATCCATTTCTTTAACTTGCAGCGCTTATTGGCCGTCCAATAAAAATAACAAAAAATACTAGTTTAATTTCTTAATAATTACTTTACAAATAAAATATAGTTTATCCATTGTCTGCCGAAACTATTTTCAATTCAAGCAATTTTCAATCACGAAAATTCATAATTATATTTTTCGATAATAATACATAATCTTCCCTTAGAGAAAATTTGAATTTACTTACAGCCAATTTCAATCTTATTTAATACAGAATGAGCGAAGGTCTATAATATAAAAAAAAAATTCAGAAATAGATCGTAAAAATCAGATGCACATTTCAAAACAATTCTTCTAGATCCAATTTCTTATAGAGTTTTACCTATAATTTTAATTTTTCTCTGACAATATTATTATATCATGTTTAAAATAGAAGAAATCTTCATCTTCCATACAAAGACGTCACAGAAAAAACTGAGAGTTAAAAACGTTTCAGGTAATGGGTGAAGTGGGCGAACAGCCAACAGGGTAACTGGGCTCAGGTGGCAACCTACGCACCGTGACAACTAGAAGACTTTTCCGGCGGACTCCGCTAGAGGCAGCACGTTACAGCCTAAGAAATCTTCGAGTTGCCATGGAGAGTTTGCCTTAAACGCAGTTACCCTCCTAGCTGTTACCCCACTTTGTCCATTACCTGCAACGTTTCTTACTCCCATTTTTTTGTGGTAAAAAAAAATCAAATCTGAATAAGCAAGCAGAGGATAACAAAATACAATTTGTTACAACTTGATTGCCAAACAAGGTAATTGACTAAAGTTTACAAACCTCGACCTCCATTGAGCGTTTGTAGTCAACTCACTAAAACATGAAAATGGATGAAATTGTAAAATAAAAACTGGCCTCGTAAGTCGCCGACATTCGCGTCAGCATTCTGCATTATATTTACAATATGGTCGAGGGCTCTCGAAAATTTTGTACAATTAGACGATTCAATATTTTTCATAAAACTCAACAATTTTGACTCACGACCGATGATCAAAAAAGAATCACATTGTCTTACTGGCACTGTGGTACGAGCTTAAGGCACCGTTCAAAACTGCACGCGACGTTATTTTCGCGCTTAGCAATCGGCATGATCGTTCGTCGTAATTTTGCAAGGATATCAAGTCGATCTCTTAAAGACCATCTTACACGCACCTGGTTAACTACTTGAAGGCTTGAGCAATTTTCATCGATCGAATCGGCGATTGTAAAATCGTCCTTTTCAACTTCTCGTCACCTTTCTGCAGAAGCACGATATCCCTCGCATTTCCGCTTCTTCGGCACGACAATAAGGCACTTGAGTAATCGCTAAAGTCACTAGAAGGCACAAAAAGCCCAAGTTCTAAACTTGAGCCTTGCATTCTCATTTGACAATCACTTCTTTCAATTTTGCATTGAAAGTTTAGGCACTTCAAAGAATGAGAAAGACGGTTGCTAAATCAGAATTGGAAAAGGTCTCTAAACGATTTTTAAAAGGATGTCAAAGAAAGGCTTCTCCAAGGTTCACCGAGTGACATCAAGCACTATTACGCAAAATTCGACGCCTCGACTACAATCGAGGTTCGTCATCTCGCCAAGGTCATGTCTTTCGAGTCAGATCAAGAGGTGGTCCTGTTTCTGCGTCCAGCTCCATCTCGTTGTCCTCACTTCCCGAAGACCTTTCTTCTTCGCTAAGAGCAAGATACGCTTCCGCATCCTTCGGCTGATTTTTCACACTCAGATCAATCGGTTCATCCTGTTCTGGACCAAGGGATCTAAGAAAAGCGACACTTTTATCATAGGAAACTTCCGGTTCTCTGCTAGCGTCGCAATTATCCCTATGATTACTATCTTGATTTTCGTTGTGCGTCTCATGTGTAGGTGAAGGTGTGGTCCTTGGACTGATACTCTCACTGGAGGAGCTGGATAAACTGGTGGCAGCTTGGGGGATACCAACTTGGTTCACATAAGGCACTATGAAGCGTTGCTGAAAAGGGAAGAAGGGTGTGTTCAACAACTGCATGTGGTTGAGGGCTGGGTGGAAGAAAGGAGGTCCTCGCCACATTGGAAACCTAGCAGCTTCGGGCCTGAGAAGCTCGTGAGATCTTCCAAGATCTGGCGGCCTTAGCATCTCCTGAGGTCTGGGGATCTCTGGTGTTCTCAAAACTGGTATGTCTTGAGAACGTATGGTCCCCTCTTCTCGTTTCGGTATCCTTTCTTGGAAGGTGTTTCCGGTGGGGATGTTATTGGAGGCACTGGTATTGGTGTTATTGTTGGCTGCATCAAGGGATGAGAAGGGCTTTTCGTAAGGAGATTTTCGATCCTTGAGACGATTTAGGGTCTGGTGGGTCTGTTCCTGGAGGAGACAGTGGATCTTGAACCAATTCGAGCGACGACCATATCGTGAACCCGATTTGGACATTCCTACCATTAGGCATTTTCGTAATCTGCAGGCCTTGCATGCTGTACGATTCTTCTTGTTTATCACACAAACTCCTCCATTTTTACACTCGGATATGCTGCCGAGGTTGTTGTAGGTTCGGCCGAAGAAGGACTGGAAAAAGAAAAGGAAATTTGGTTGGTTTTAGAAAATTATGGCTTGAGATATACATTATTGTATACCCCTTACGGCTCATGTACAAATTACGCAAGACGATTTGGGAAGAGGGGAAGTTAGTAAAATCTTACTGTTTCTCATGAGAGAAGGGAGGGAGGGAAATGGAAGATCACACGTAAGAAAAATGTATGCAAAGAAAAATAATAAATCCAAAGATATTACAACTTGAAGGAAAGTGCAGCAAAATTTGAATCTGTTCAAGCAGAAAGTAGTGCATTTTGGCACCAATGATGAAATTTTAACTCAAAAGTTGATTTTTTACCAAAAAAATAAACAAATTTTTTACTGAAAAATGATAGTTTTTAAATAAAAAAAGATTTTTTACAAAAAAAAAGAATCTTCAACATGATAAATAAATTGTTAACCACAGAAATTAATTTATATAAAAATTTGGATTTTCAAGCAAGAAGAACTATATTTATTTTCTTTTTTTTTTCAACTTGAATAATGATGAATCTTCGAACAAAAAAAGGAACTTTTCACCAAAAAGTTAATTATTTAACCAAATAGTTGAATTTTCAAGTAAGAAGATAAATGTTCAACAAAAAAAAAGTTAAATTTTCAGTTAATAAAATTACTTTTCACCAACAATCTAATGTTCAACAAAATAGTCAAATTTTCGGGCAAAAAAACTAAGTTTTAACAAAAAACATTCATTTTTAACCATCACTAATAATTTTATACCAAAAAAGACAAATTTTCAGCAAAGCACATGAATTTACAACCAAATATTTGATTTTTCAACTAAAAAAGATACATTGTCAAAAAAAAAAATGAAATAGTTTGCTTTGCAATGGGAATAATCAATTTTCAACTAAAAAAAAAACAAATTTGCAATAAAATATTTAAATTGTCAACAAAGAAGATAAATTTTCATCCAAAAATGTCAATTTTCAACCACAAAGATTATTTTCCTACCAAAAAAGACAAATTTTCAAAATACATGATTTTTCAAACAGAATTATTGAATTTTCAGAACTTAAAAAATATCCATTTTCAACTAAAAATGGAAGTTGAATTTTCAACCCAGTAGTTGAATTTTCAACCAAAATGTTGTTAATTTTGAATTAAAAACAGTTAAATTGAAACAAAATA
Source organism: Andricus quercusramuli (assembly GCA_932178445.1). Classification (NCBI taxonomy): domain Eukaryota; kingdom Metazoa; phylum Arthropoda; class Insecta; order Hymenoptera; family Cynipidae; genus Andricus; species Andricus quercusramuli. Next base: position 14,568 of record CAKNXH010000237.1, read on the forward strand.
GGTTGATTTCCAAGCTAAAAGATGAATTTTCAACCAAAAGGATAAATTTTGAACCAAGATGATTCATATTCTACCAACAAACGATGAATTTGCCAAAAATACATGAATTTTTGATAAAAAGGAGGAATTCTCAATAAAAAAAATGCATTCAAAATGCTGTGTCTTCCAGCCAAATAGAAGAAATTTTCTAAAAAAAAAAAAGTTGAATTTTCAAACCCGAAAATATTAATTTTCAACAAAAAAGTTTATTTTCTACCAAATAGTTGAATTTTCGACCAAAATAGTTAATTTTCCAACCAGAAAATGTTACATTTAACATAATTGTTGAATTTGAAAAAAAAGTTAAATTTGCAACCAAATAACAACATTTTCAAACACAAAATATGGGAAATAGGCGAAATACTGTGATATCTGCAATAAATAAATAGGAATTCTGATAATTTATTTGAATACTTTCAACATATTCAGTTAAAAATCTGGAAATCGTGCTTAGAAAATAAAGTTAATTTTTCGCTGCACACTTTGTGATTCCACTTTTAGTTCCACATTGATTTAATTAACAGAATTTGTAGGAATGTTCATTCCCTAAGTTTATCTTAAGATTTTTTGCATAGGGCAAAAGTTTCAGATAAACGGGATTTCTCTATTTTTTATGGTAATATGATATCCAACGAACATTTTAAGATGAAAATAATCGGTAGGGCGCTTTTGTAAAAAGTCGATTTTTGTATTCAATTACTAAGAAATGAAGACATTTTTATAACAATATATGGTAAATATTGATTAATATTTGTTTAACAGATTTTTTTAATTGAATGTGGTTGCTGTCACCCACGAACGTGAATGTGTCGAAGATGAAAAATTTCTTGACTTGTGAACTGAATCGTTATTAATGAATTTAATTACTAATTTTTACCGTCAAAATGATAGCTGATCATAAATATTTGTTATCTGGTATTTTTCATAATTTTATGAACAAATGCACAGTATCGGCATTAATAAGCAGAAAGAAATCGTTATTTTAATTCATTGTCGTTAAGTAATGGAAAATTTCCATTTCATATTATTTGTTAATTTTATAAAGAAACTATCTAAACAAATGCACAGTATCGGAATTCATAAGGAGAACAAAATAGCTTTTTTCTCTTTATTTCACTAAAATTATATTGCCAGTGATGTTTAGTAATCAAAATTTGTCATTACATATTTTCTTTCATTTTTATAAACAAAGTATATAAACAAATGCACAGTATCGGCATTTATAAGCAGAAGAAGATTGTGCTTTTTATCATTGTCTATAAATTCTATTTGCTTGTGATATCTACTTTTTTCAGATGCGTTTCAAAATTAAAAAATTGAAAATTTTGTATGAAAATTTTTTGAAAAAAATCAAACTGAAAATTCGCGTTTACCAAAAAATTTGAATTGAATTCAATATTTTTTTATTTTTTGCTTATTTTTTTGTTACAGGAAGATATATGTGTGTTCTACAAGACCTTAAATTATTGGAGTGGTTTTGCCACTGATTTCCGAGAAAAAAGTGCATGCTTCAGGTCTTCCATGGCGCGACGCGACTTAGTGGGGCAAATAAAAGTGCCTGTGGACAAATTAATTTTCAAACCACAATTTTCATCCGATTAAATTTTTTTTATCAATGAAAATTAATAAAATTATGCATACATCTTTAACATTCCATTTTTAGAAAAGGTTTTTAATACTTTTTTATTCCATAAACAAAATGTCAACAACCAAAATTATCGAATTTTGAAGGATACCGTCCGTTATAAAATATTCAGATTCATTAGAAAATGTTATTCAGTAGAACTGTAATAGTTTGAACATTTATTGAATGTTATAAACAAATAAGTGGATGAAAATACTTTCGTGGGGAAAAGCAAAGTTTGGTCACTTAATTTCAACTAAATTCTTTGCAATGTATAGACAAGTGGGGCTTGTGAGTTGGATTAATGAAAGTAATTGAATAAGTTGTTAGGTAGTAAACTAATTATTATTTGTTCTTATTAAAGAAACTTGAGAAATGCAGCAAGATTCGTCTTATCAATTGATTATTTGCTGCATACGTTACTTGCTTTAGTAATCATTATAATGTTATCAATGACAAATTTTTGGTAAATAATGACGTATAATGTCATTGCCCAAGAGTTCTAACAGCGGTGGAAATTTTGTTACTTTTAGTTAATTATGTTGAAAAAGTTAGAACCATATCTCGAAGCGTAGCCATAGAGCTGATTTATTAAGTAAATTTGTTTCAATAATTACTAAACCATAATTACGGATTAATTTATGGTCATTTGCATGGAAAAAAGGTATTTATTTTCTCCCATATGGCTGGCACGGATGATTGTTCATAAATTTTGTTTACTGTATAACAAATTATTTCATAATTTTCATTAATTTGAATCACAAACCTTCTTATTTGTTTATAATATATTCAATAAATGTTTAAGCTATTACAGTGCTACTAAGAAAAATTTCTCAATAGTTGTGTCATTGATTCTAAAAACCAGTAGCGAACCCACTCTAATAATTTAAATAATAAAAAAACGGCATTTTTTGGGTGACGCGTTTTTCATTTTTATTTTTTTCGAAAAATTTTCCGCAATTTTTAGAAAAAAAAATTATTTCGAAGCGTATCTTAAAATAAATAAATTGAGACGATGGGAAGTTAAATGAATTAATTAAAACCCAAGATACGTCATTTTCAGAAAAATGTTGTCCAAAAACTCGAGTCCCGTATCTCCGCAATTTTTTCGAATTTTCGAAAAATATTTGGTGGGATTTTCCTTCACCACCAATCAATCATGTATCCCAGTGATCAGATGACGTGGAATCCGCCAATTTCTGTCTCTTTATAAATGTTGAATGTTTATAAGTATATAATTTATTCATAAGATTAAGAGATAATATCGAATGACAGCAATATTGAACATCATAGGTACCATAATTTGAGTGAAATAAACAGAAAAATCTATTCTTTCCTTTTAGAATGCTGATACTGTGAATTTGTTTATATAATTTAATTAAAAAATTGAAAAATAATTTCGGATGACTAATTTTCATCGTCGGCTATCACCTCGTCGATGAAAGCAAGTAATTTTAATGCTGAAATGAACTTTAAAAACTAACCATTCATAATACTGTCTATTTGTTAATGCAAATTATTAATAACAATTAAGTTTACAAATCAAACAATTTGCTACCTTCCGCACATCCACGTGCACCAAATTTAAGCGTTGCGGGTCATTGAAAAAATTATGTGAGAAAGCATTAACATAAATATTTCGACGAAGAAAAATGCAAAAATCGGCTTTCACGGATCTCTTTAAAATCAAATCAAAACGAAATCTAATATCCGTTAAGAATAGCGGTTTGAAAGTTATGTTAAACATCGTTTTTTTATTTCACCCCACTGTCTGCAATTTTTATTCTCACCTTACATCCCTCACAAGTGAAAGCACCAAAATGGAAGCCGGCAGCCGGTTCGCCGCAGACTCTGCAAAGCTGATTCATCTGGAAAAAAAATTAAATTGACTTCTTAAAGACCGTGTAATTAAATCTGTAACATAATTTATCACCCATGGAGAAAGATTAACAGATCTACTTAAATATATATCCTACTTGAGAGTAATTTTCGATTATTAAAATTCCACTTGTTCATATATGTGTATGTTAGATGCCGTCGAATGTTCTCAGGAATGAATATGTACGATAGGAAAAAATTCTAGACTCTCTTCACCTGTCACTGTATAAGAATGATGAGATTCGGTTGCGAGAGCGAGTTGCTATTAAAACCTATTTAGTCAGTGATTACGGACGGTGTACCAGGTTGCAGTGAGTTTCATTCAAGAGAGGGGCAGAATACTGCTTGAGATGAGAAATAAAAGGTCGAGGTAGAGAGAATAGTGAAAGAATGGACGAACGGAATTACTAATCCAAGAGAGACGGACACAAAAGTAAAGTGCGGAACGCAGTA
>CAKNXH010000237.1:18571-73062 GCA_932178445.1 Andricus quercusramuli
AGAGAAAATAGTGAAAGAATGGACGAACGGAATCACTAATCCGAGAGAAGCGGACACAAAAGTGAAGTGCGGAACGCAGTACCGGGTTATCGCACGGAGTGTACAAAAGAGCCGTTCAACTATCACGATCTTAAAAATTCAAAAATGTGGTCTGCGATGGCTTATCTCGATACTAAATTTAATTCAGAATCATTATTTAAAATAAAAACTATTTGCGATTTAAAACGATTTAAAACGATTTAAAAACACTTTTTAGTTATTTTTTACCATGAACATGGGAAAGTTAACCGAGTCTGGTTTCGTATAATTACACTAAAGTATATTGAAAATTTCCGTACAGATTATGTGTAAATTAATTTGTAATAATTATTATTGTTGTGATTTATTAGACAAATGAAAGCTCGAGACAGAGAATATTGGAAGTATGTATACGAACGGATTACTAATTCAAGAGGGACGCAAAAGTGAAGTGCGGAACGCAGAAACGGGTTATCGCACAGACCATGGACAACAGAGCCGTGTAACTTCTACGACCTTAAGAATCCAAAAAGATGTTCCGCGTTTCTTGTCTTGATACTTAATTCAGATTGGCATCGTTATTTTTCAATAAAAACGAATTGCAATGACAACATTTTTTAGGAATTTTTTACCGTGAAACATGAGAAAGTTTACCGATTCTGGTTTAGTATAAATACACTAAAAGTATGTTGAAAATTTCCATACAGATTATGTATAAAGTAATTTGTAATGTAATTTAGTAAGTAAATAATAGGTCTAGACAGAGAGAATAGTGGAAGAATGAACAAACGGAATTACTAATCCCAGAGAGACGGACACAAGAGTCTAGTGCGGAACGCAGAAACGGGTTATCGCACAAACCACGGACTAAAAGTACGGACTGTCTGTACATTTAGCTCGGCTAGACTAAAAGTACGGACTGGCCGTACGTTTAGCTTTGACTACAAGTCCGGGCTAAAAGTACGGACAGTCCGTACGCTTATGAATGTTCAAAACACGGTCGAGTCCAAACGTACGGACTTGGTGAGAGACAGAAGGAGTTGGAAAAGGGAAGGGGACGTGGCTTACGTCCGCAAAAATAGACCATTCTTAATTTTTTTTTCAAATTAAAAAAATTTTTTTAAACAAAGTTTTTAAAATTTTTAAATGTTTAACGTTGGGAAGGGATAGGAGTTAAACCAACATTATATCTGCGACCTCTCACAGGGATGCTTTTCGGACCTCACGAGACGTTAGAAGAGGGTAGGATCTGACCAACATTATTTCTGTGACCAGTCACAGGGGCGCCTTCCCGCTCCCCACGAGACGTTGGACCGGGGTAGGGGTTTAACAAACTTTATTTCTGTGACCAGTCACAAGAGTGCCTTCCCTCCTCCCCTGAGACGTTGGAAAGTGGTAGGGGTTTGACCAATATTATTTCTGTGACCTATCACAGGGGTGCTATGCTGACCACATGATTCGTTGGAAAAGGGTAGGGTTTGTCACCAACATTATTTCTGTGACCAGTCACATGGGTGCCTTTCCGCCCCCCCCCCACACGAGATTTTGGAAAGGGGTAGATGTTTGACCATAATTATTTCTGTGACCAGTCACAGGGAAATAGGTAGAGGTTCGACCAACAACGTACGGACTGTACGCATGTTTAACCCGGCCGTATAAACCATAGCTGGAAGTAAACGTACGGACTTTCCGGATTTATAGACAGTACCTTCAACGGCCAACGGCCATACCACGCTGAAAAAAACAGTTCTCGTTAGATCACAGAAGTTAAGCAGTGTTGGGCGCGGTTAGTATTTGGATGGGTGACCGTTCGGGAATACTACTAACTGCGTGCTGTTGGCGTGTCGTGGGTGTGGTGAGCCCGCACTTGTAGTTATTTACTACAAGAAACTATCCACCTAGAAACACTACACGAATCGGGTAGTGTCACGCCTACCCCGAAAGGGAAATGGCTTAATGGTATACATATGTACCTTCAAAGAATGACAAAATTTCCAAGCGATTCCAAAGGATTACGAGAGGTTTTGCAGACTTCAAATGACTTTTAAAGATTTTAAGGATTTGTAGGAATAAAAACCGATTTCCGCAGATTAAAAGAGATTTCAGGATATTTAAAAAGATTTGCAAGTATATTAAATGATTTTAATGGATTTTGAGCGATTTGAAGGTGTTTCGATGCTTTCGGAGGATTTCCAAGGATTTTAAGAGAATAAAAAGATTCCAAAGTATATCCACGGATTTTAGAGGATTTCGTAAGATATCAAGAGATTTAACGAAATTCAAAGGATTTCAGAATATTAAAAAGGATTTTTAGAGATGTCTCGAATTTTTAATATCTCTTAGAAGGTTTCAATAGATTTTAATATATCGTGAGCCGTAAGGGATTTCAAGCGATTCAGAAAGATTCCAATTATTTTTGAAAGGATATTTTTCAAAGATATCAAGAGATCTCGTAAGATTTCGAAATTATTGACGGACTTTCAAGGATTTAAATCGATTTTTATAGATTTGAAAGGATTTCGACGAATTTTCAAGAATTAGAAGGAATTTTTAAGGGATTTTGCATATTTTAAGCAATTTCAATCATTTTCACAGTTTTTAAAGGCTTTCACGGGATTTCAAGATTTTTAAAGAGATTTCAAAATAATTCACGAGATTTCAAAATATTTTAGAAGATTTCAAGGGATTCCATGTGATACTGAATTATTTTCACGAATTTTTGAAGATATAAGGAAATTTTATTAAGATCCCGATTATTTGAAGGGAGTTAAAGAGGTTTTAAAAGTTTCAACGAGATAGTGGAGTCATGGAGGATCATGCTTCATTATGTTGTTAACAAAAAATTATTATTATTATTATTGCATTATGCCAAATCCCTTTCGGGGTAAGCCAAACTCACTCGATTCTAGCCTCGTTATACTGCTAGGGATCAAGGATTTCAGATGAGATAAGTGATCAAGGGAAGTGTAGGAGGTATGGAAGAGGAGGTATAAATTTTAGATCATTCTCCGCTCCGACCCAGATCGTTGATCAATCTCTCTAGCAATCACCCTAGAAAAAAAAACTTCATAAATTCATCATATGTCACAGATGACACAAAAATATGCAAACTGGCTGAGAATTCCATAGTATAAGATCCATACTCTTTAATTATTTGAAATATAAACCTCACGCAGTCTTTCCCACAATTATTAAACACTCTAAGTACTTATCAAGGCGATATGATTCCGAAATGTGTTTTACAGCGTGGAGAATCTTGTTCTATATGCTTTTACGAGCTAGTAAATTCCGCACTGGAAAGATTCGCGAATTCTCATTTCTAATGCAATCACATAGGCGTGGATGGGAACTTGAACCACCATGACCACCATCTGTGTGGGATTTGACTTTACGACTCTTGAGTGCATGTCCACTTGCCAATCTTGCCGTTACTTCTTCACTCGCCGTGCCGCATTTTCCCAGAGTCGGACTAAAAGAGTCCCGCAGGACTTCTTCAATATTATTTAATATAAAACCTATTCAAGTAGAAAATATGAATCAGCAATGCGGAAACATCTCGAGATGTGAGAAAACGCATTTAATGTCAATTATCATTTTAGTATGTACTTTTAGATAAGCTGCGAAAGACTAGTATACGAATAAATATTCAATAAATTTATCGCTCTTGATAGCGTCTCTAGAATTAAAATTATTGTGAATAATTCAAAAAATATGGTTTTTCTATTCGATACTATTGATACTTTATTTTTTAATATTGATTAATGGCATTTAATACTTAAAAGTTTTGACAAACATATCATATAAAAATCCCTACGTACGCCCAATAAATATGAAGTCGAGAGGTTAAACTGTCATTCTTGAAATCGCTTAAAATCTTCAAAATCCCATGAAAATTCCTCATAATTATTTAAAATCCTTATAATATCTCAAATCTTTGAAAAGACATTAAAGTTTCTCGAAATCTCTTAAGATCCTTTGAAATCCCGTGAAATTATCGAACCCCCTTTAAATCTCTTAAGGTCCATTAAAATCCCTGAAAATCCTTTAAAATCTATGAAATCCTTTCAAAATTCACTGAAATCTTTGAAAACCGTGGGAATCTTTCTGGGCCTTTCAATCCGCGGAATCGTTCTTAATTCCTTAAAATCCCTTAAAAGCGTTACTGTATCTCTTCAAATCGTTTGAAACCCTTGACGTGGATTCCAAAAGGTTTGACTATCTTTAGGAATCTGATAGAAGTCCTTGAAGTCCCTTAAAATCTTGTAAAATACATTTGAAATCTTTGAAACCCCTCATTGTCTTGTGGAATCTATTGAAAAAGTTTCAAATCTTACGAATCCTTGCAATAGCGGACAAGAGAATTTAAAATTTAAAGACCCTATAATCAGCTTATAAAATCAAAACAAATATAATAATATTAAAATCTAATATAAAATGTAAAAAATGTGTAATTCAAAAACTTCATTTCTATACATATCTTATGATTAAGAGAATTGAGAGAAAAAAATATTGCAAACCAAGCTTTAACTCAATATTTGAAAATGTCTTATTCTACAAAGATATCTTTATACAAACTCGGGCAACAATCCAGAAGTGTAAGGAATTTTCAATACGGAAAATATTCTGAAAATGCTATTCATTTAAAATGAATGATATTAAATTTTTTACTGTCACAAACATAGAAAATATATTGTTTTAAGTATATGCAATCAGTTCTAGCACTTTGCAATTGTGTAAGTATATAGCAATACATAGTAGTCACCATGTGACTAATTGCGTGAATGAACAATCTACTACAAATAATTATACTTCTTAACCAGACGTTAATTACGCATGCACGTGAGTAAAGTATCTCTAAATAATTATCATCGTACGATATATTCTCAAGCAAAGACTTTTCAAAGAATGCAACAATTCAAAGGTCAAGGTCCTGAAAAATGAATAATGCTTTTGAACAGCATATCGCCGTACATAAACATTTCAAATATTGGAAAAATTTAAAGCATTTTTAATATTTTCTTTTCTCCTTATTCAACAGCCGCTATCCAATATTTATCTAACATCTCTCAATTTATCTGATTTCTAATTCATCGTTATTTGTATTATATCACACACATAAAATGTATATCTATCATCTGGTGGAGCCTACGTCACCTGATCACGACGATTTCCATGTCAAAATGGGATTTAGCCTCAATTCAGGATATATGATTTTTTGACAATGAAAAAAAATCCATTAAAATATTTTTTGTTGATTCAAAAAAATGGAGGACATATGGTCCTCCATATGTCCCTATTTTAATTGCTTTATCTTTGGTTCTAATTGAACAATTAAACATTTTGAATATTTCAATTTACATGTTATTAGATACATTTAAAATATTAAAAAAATATATGATTTGTGAAAATTTTGTTGAAAAACTTAAAAAAAATGATACGCGAAGAAGGCATTTTTTTAGTTTTTTATTAGAGAAAGGAATAAGTATTTTCTACAAGACCTGAAAATATTGTCGTGGAACTGCGATTGATTTTCAAGAAAAGAATTCATATCCCTACCACAATTTTCATTCGACGTGAACGGTTTTTTAAGAACAAAAATCAATAAAGAATAAATACGTCGTCACTAGACGAGTTTTTAGAAAATTAATTCTTTTTTATTTAATAAATAAAATAAAATAAACTTTCTTGATTCTTGAAGAGTACCGTTTTCTATAAAATATTAATATTCATTCCCAAATGTCTAGAATCAATGAAACAACTGTCCAAAAAGATTTTTCAGTAAGGCAGTGGTGCTAAGACACTCAATTAAAACTAAATTTGTACAATTTATTTATAAAATTGTTATTAACAATTATAATTGTTATTCCTTGTTCAAGAGTTATATCGAGGGTTAAAAATTAGTTATTTACAGTTGTTCATGTTGAAAACATGAAGTTGCATGTTAAAAAATAGTCGAATAGCGAATTTGTTAATAAAAGGCTTGTTTCAAAAATTACTAATTGGTACCAGGTGATCAAATATAAGCTATGTGTGATTATAGCGTAATTTATACCTGATTCCATGGAAACAAGGCTATTCAGTTCATCAGAAATAACTGAAGCAGTTATTTATTGATCAAATTTGTTTATTAAACAAAAAATTATTTATAATAACACTGCTGATCCCCATGAAACTATTATGATGAACTTATTTCTTGATAACAAATTCAATAAATTCTTAAACTTCTACAAACCTACTGTTAAATATTTCTGGAAAGTTGTTTAATTGATTCTAGATATTTTGAAAGTAATAGAGAATACTTTATAGAAATCGGTACTCTTCAATAATTAAGAAATTTTTATTTATTTTATTTATTAAAGGAAAAAGAACTATTTTTTTCAAAACTCGGCTAGTAACGACATATTTATTATTTATTAAATTTCACGTTTAAACAGAAAAACTTCATATTGGATGAAATTGCGGTCTGGAAATTAATTTTTTCTCGAAAACCAATTGCAATGCCATTCCATTCTTTTCAGATCTTGTAGCATACACTTGTAACAAACACTTATACCTTCCACAGAAAAAAAATTTTATTAAAAAATACCTTTTTGGACATAACGTTTCTAGTTTTCATTTTTTTAACCTAATATTGAACATTTATTTATTCTGATCAATTGAAGTGTATCTTATAACAAGTAAATTCAACCGTAAAAAAGTTAAAGAAAGAATTTTAATTTTTAATCAGAAACAGTCGAATTTAACTAAAAAGTTGAACTCTCAATGAAATAGTTGAATCCTCGCCAAAATCTAGATTCATTCTTTATGAAAAATGTTGCATTTTTAACCTAAACCAATCAAATTTCTACAATAAGAGATTAATTTTCACAACCGAAACAAAATTTATCCAGAAAAGATTTTTCAGTCATAAACGAAAAAAAATTTGCCACCAAATTGTTTAGTTTCCAAATCAAAAAGGTCAATGGTATAAAAAAACAGTTGAATTTTCTACGAAAACTATAGAATTTTCAACTTAACAAGACGAATTTGAAACAAAATAGTTGAATCTTCAAACCAGAAAGACTACTTTCCTACAAATCAGTTGAAAGTCGCTACAGTAAACCCATACTAATCGGCTATAAAGAACCAAAAATAATATGGCATTTAACAAAAGATGCCCAAAAACTCAAACTTCCATAAAACCACCTTGACCTTTAAATTTTTGCATTCTTTGAAAGATTTTTCTTTGAAAATAGTAAGATAATAATAATTTTATCTAAAACTATTTTGTGGTATTTGTTTTAACCATCAAACAATCATATATCCTGAATTGATGTCAAATCTCATTCCAACATGAAAATTGCCGTAATCAGATCACGTGGACTACACCAGTTGTAGATAGATTCAATGTGGGTGATATAATACAAATAAATATTGATTAAGAATCAGATAAATCGAAAGATATTAGAAAAATATTAGATAGAGGCTGTCAATTTAGGAGAGAAGAAAATGTTTAAAATGCTTCAAATATTTATTGTTTCAAATACATTTGAAATATATATGTGCAATATTCTGCGTTTAAAATCGTTATTTATATTCCTGGACCTTGACCTTTGAAAATTTGCATTCTTTGAAAGATCTTTGCTTGAACATATACAGTAAGATGATGATAATTTTTCTAACAATATTTGGCGGTATTTGTTTTCACTATCAGATAATCGTATATCCTGAATTGGAATCAAATCCCATTCCAACATGAAACTTGCCGTGATCAGATGACGTGGCCACAAACTGTGAGGCTTACAATCTTTAAATGTGCACTTCTTAGATTTGAAGAAGTTAAATGCGAAAGGAAAATTAATATAAAAATGGGAATTATGCGTTGAAGGAATGCCGCGTGCATTACTGGCATAGGAAAAGGTAGAGGGTAAAGACCCCTATTATAAAACACCATGAAGGCAAAGTAAAGATGATGGGATGTTGTAAAAAAGGTCAAACGCCCAACAGATGACGCTCCTGTGTCACCTCGGTTCTAATCCCCGCGAAGGCCTGATGCGTTGCACTCATCGTTACGGAACTAAATGATGTTCTTCTCCTGATGCTCTATGTTCGCGAGAATATTTTACAGTCACACATACACGGATTATGTGATGCTCACAGTAAAGAAAGAATCACGGCTTTTTTCACCATTGCACGCAATATACGTCAACTTAGGGGCCGTTTAAAAAGTGCGTCACGCTATTTTGAATACTTTTTCCACCCCTTCCCTTCTTCACAGATCGTTACATAAAGCCCCTAAAAAAAGGAACCCCTAGCGTGGCGTCATAATAATGAACCCTCCCCTCTTTCAAGTCAGAATTTTTTCTTCGATTCAATTTGATAACCGTCTATTATAGAAATACGAAGTATACAAACATTATATTTTAAAAGATTCCATAGCTTTAAATACTAATTCTGAAGACAGGGGATGCAGGATGATTTTTCACGAAAACAGGGATGTAATCTCTTTTAAGTACTGCGTTAATGCATAGGATTTCAAGTCGAAATATATTGCATTTTCAACGGAAGGGTTCTGTTTTCAAAAATTGACTTTTAACCCCGAAATGTTGGATTTTCAAGCAAGAAAGATTATTTGTTCACTATTAATTGAATTTTCAACAAAAACAAGAAAGAATTTTAGACCAGATTGTTGTATTTACGACCAAATAAATTAACTTTCAAGCAAAAGAGGCGAATTTTTGACCTAATAGTTGAATTTTCAACCTATAAAAATGGATTTTCAACGAAATGGTCTGATATTCAAACAAAAAAGAATGAACTTCAACTAGAAACGATTCCATTTTTCACCAAATAGTCGAATCTTCAACCAAAGAAGACGACTTTTTTAAAAGACATTCCCTATCAAAGAAGGTGAATTTTTAATCCAAAAAGGCGATTTTCAACCAAGCATTTGAATTTTCAAACAAAAAAGATGAGTTTTCAAGAAAACAGTTCAATTTTCAATAAAATAATCAAATTTCCAACCAGATAGTGGAATTTTCAATCGGAAAGAGTAAATTTCTCATTTAAAAAGACGAATGTTAAACAAAATAGTTAAATTTGCAACAAAATGCTTATATGTATTTGAGTAAATAGTTAAATTTTCAATAGAATAATGAAATCTTCAACTGCACAGATAAATCTTAAACTAATAAATTGAATTTTCAACAAACTAGTTCAAATTTCAACCAAGTAGTTGAATTTGCAATCAAGAAGATTAATTTTCTTTCAAACAAGATGACTTTGCAACAAAATACCTTAATTTTCAACCAAATTGTTGAATTTTTAACTTAAAACTATTAATTTCGAACCAACAATGGTATAGTTAAATTTTCAGTTGAGAAACTCAATTTTCAGTTGAGAAAATTAATTTGCAGCCAAAAAAGAACGAATTTTTTATGAAATAGTTAAATATTCACCCAATAAAATAAACGTTAGAAAAATTAGTTTGACTTTGAACCAGAAAATTAAGTTTCCAACCCAAAAAAGTGAATTCTCAATTAAAAACGCGAAAGTTTATAATTTTCGACAAAAAATGATCAATTTCTAACATCATTCAAGAATCAAGAATTGATCACCTAACAACAAAAACCAAGAATTTTCAGCAAAGCAGTTGAATCATCAACCACATAGTAGAAATTTCCACCCAAAAGAGATAAACTATAAACCAAAAGTATAATAGTAGACTTTTCAATTTAAAAGAATGAACTTTAAAGGAAAAAATGTTGGATTTTCATATTGGGTTCTAATAATTAAGTTCGCATTTAAAAAAAGTTTTATTTATATTTATAATTTCCATGTGTGATGTCACATTGTGCGTTAAACCCTGCCCCTTATGTCACCCTTTGAGAATTATTGCCACCTGATCGAACCCGCATCTATATATCTGTAGTTTCTGTTATAAAATATGTATTGCAAGAAGCAAGCTTGAGTTTCGATAGACGTCTGCTTTCATATAAATTTGCAATGTCATAAAAAAAATTGGAACGAGAAAGCAAAATTGTAGGGATGATATGGCATTTAAATACATAAGTCGATGGAGTGAAAATAGAGTTATAAAAATAGGTTTGAAAATAAAATGGTTATTTAAGTAAAAATTAAGGTAGCTCACAATAGCAATTTTTATTTTATGAAATATTATAATTTATTATTATTCTTTAGAAATATTATGTGTTTTATTTGTTGATATTTTACTTTCTTCGCGAATGATTAGAATAGTAATTTACGGAGCCTATAAAAAATTCATACAAACATGCATACATAAATACCCACATAGTAAGTCAAACAAAAGCTTGTAATAAAAAACTTATTTGTTTCCGAAAAAGAGCACCTTAATTTTGCACTTAATTGTGATTCTGCTAATGCAGAAGTATAATGACAGCAAAACATCCACGTTAGAAAGTTTTCCGAAATGGAATTCGGTTTTTTTCTCTTCGCGTTGGGATTCGAACCCACTACTGTCGTACTTGACAATAACCCAAGCACGTTACAATTCGAGCCGCGCTACCCGATAATAAATATTTTCACAATATACGTTAAGCTTGGACATATTTGCTTAATAAAAATCCAGTCTAAATCCGTGAAATTCAGTTATCTTTTCAGATAAATGTGTTCAATATGGAACCTATAGTACCCGCTACAAAAAAAAACATTCGACTTGAATTTTAATTTTATAATATTTACTTTCGATGAAATTTTGATCAACAACCGTAACTGATATTTCCGTTATATAGGCATGTTGAATTTTCAATAGAAAATCATTTAATTTTCCACGGAAAGTTAATGAAGTTTCAAAAATAAAAAAATTGAATGCTCAAGAAAACTGGTTGAATTTTGAATTATTATTATTTTACATACATAACCGAACGATTATTTTTAATTTCCGGTCATTTCCCGGTTTCCTCTTGGTCAATTTGAAAAAGTTCGAAAAATCTTGAATGATTTCAAATTGTTGAACATGGAATTTTTGAAATAATAATTCAAATAATAATTCTGTATGAAAGTCGGTGGCCTAGTTGCTGAATTATAATTATTTATAGAAATCACCTGTTTCTTGAGTGAAAATTTTAATTCTTCGCGGAAATTCCCTGTTCCCAGTCAGAATATTATATATTTATAAAAGAACGGAAAAAAACAATTTAAGGTGTCAAACCTTGTTTATATAACCGCATTCATCAAAAATCGAAATTATAATTCTTCACGGAAACTCCCTGTCCTAAAGTTAAAATTGAAATTCTTAATCAATATTCCTGTTCTAAAGTCAACCTAAAATAAAAATTAGAATTCTTTACGAGAATTTTCAGTTTTTTCTCAGAATTATTCTGCAATATTGGATCTGCAATTTAGAATTTTTACATTTTGACTCCAGATAACTAATCAGCGATCCAAGAAATCCCTAAACACCGAATTCAACGCAAATTAGTACACTTCTTCAGTTTAATTCTGCCATATTGATTCCGCCATAGAGGATTTTTAAATTTTCCCAATTTTAAGCCCAGATTCGTGATGAGCCACCCAAAAAAACGCCTGAATATCAAGTTTTATTGTACCAGAATAAAATTTTTCCCTACAGTACATTTTATACAAATAAACAAATCTTTAGTTTTTGAAACCGCCCTATTCAGTCAAATCTTGAACTTTTTGGAATTTTGACTTGAGATTCCGGATCAGCGGTTCAAGTTACTATTAGACATGAAGTTGCGAAGAATTTAATGAAAGAAGTTATTTTTTAGTTCTAAAAGGAGGAACACATATTCCTCACCATGTTTCATAGGTTAATTAATTTCCATACTAGTAGATTCGTGATAAAAATCCAGATCCCTGAATCAAATTCCGAGCCATTTCCCGGTTTTTCCGTGGCGAAAGAAACTTCCGGTCATTTCCCGGTTTTCCCGATTTCCCGGTCAGGTAGACACCCTGATAACTTGAAAAAGTATGCTTCCGACGGATAGTAGTAGACCACTAATCGGGTGACCTATTAAAAATTAGTCTTAACATTGAAAGATCCATAATATGTATGCTGTTAAAAATATTCTTATTGGACCGTTAAAAATTTTAATAAATTCTGCGGTAAATGAGGCTTAGTTGAGGTAATTTGCCCTTGTGGCTATTGAATTATCACGTGAAAAACACCTTTTCTAACGCCCGCTTTTCCAACAAAAAATCTGAAAATTCATTTTTGTCATTTTTCTTGGAAAACATTAATTTCCAAAAAAAGTATGAATTTAAAAAATATGTGTTTCGATGAGATCTACAACTTTTCTAGAAAACTTTTTTTTTGCAAAATCAATATTTTTCGAGATTTTGAAAAATAGAACTAATTTTCAAACAAAGTCAAAATTATTAATGACTTAATTTATATTGATCTGCGCCAAAAATCCTGTTAGTGCGTTCAACTAGGGTCTAGAAGAAATCCCTAGGCCAAGTATGAATTCTATATTCATGGGTGACCTTTTCGGAAGTATATCCGAAAAATGTTTACGGGTTAATGAAATAATAAACGTTTCGTGCGAGCATGCATATCAAATTAATCCATTCATTTTCCTAGCTCCTAGCCAAAAAATGAAGTTGAAGTACAAAATTTCTTAAAAATCGAAATTTCATTGTTGTCTTTTTCACATGATAACTTAAACACACAAAGGGAAAATTTCTTCAACTAGGGCTAATTTAACGCAGAATTTAATAAGCTTTTCAACTCTTTTTTATAAATATTTTTATCTATACTCTAGAAAGCCCTATCGGCGCTATCACCTTTCAAAGCCCAAGCTAATTTTTAATAGATCATGCAGTTAGTGGTCCGATTCCATCCATTGGTAGTGTACATTTTGGTACATACTAAGTAAAACTTACAACGTCAGTATTGGCCGGAGTCGTGGTAATGGACGGTGACGAGGTCCACCACCCCGTAGTACTGCCAATGATACCAACTCCTGGCGAACAGTGGTTGGTACCAGTTCCAGCCAATCCAGCCACGTTCGACAAATCGCCCACGTCCATCCGACCTCGTTTATTCACTTGATGTCACCATTCGCCTCTCTCCGCACTTTTCGCGTCCACGACAGAGCCACCCTCATTTTTCTCACCAAATGCAGATCCTTGCACCAAAACCTTCTTCGTTTTATCTTCACTCTTTATAAACTCCTTACATCCTCCTCAACACTCAGCTTTGAATCTTTTCAGTCTTCCTATAACAGAAAAACAATTTCCACTCTTATTTTCAAAGATACAAACAAAAAAGAGGTCTTAACATTATCAGAGTCTATCAGATATAACTGATCATAGTGATGAAACCTTTCGTGAACAATAGTTATCGAAAAAAATGGGCCCTTTTTCAGACCAAACACTTTTTCTAAACCTTTCGCAACATAAAAAGGTGGCCGTACACGTCACGGAAACCCCGGAAATCAGGGAGAAATCAGGGAAAGTCAGGGAGTTGGAAAAAAATCATGCAAAAGTCAGGAAATTTTCAGGGGATCTTTAAATAACTGTCAAGGGTGATAAATTGGAAATTTTGCAATTTTAATTTTGAATTGTTTCATTTCGTTCGCAACAAATACTATGTTAAAAATATTACAAGATTAAGATTCTGGCCTTTGAATATTAATAGCCAGGGAAAAATTAGGTCGATTTTACTCAAATCTTTATTTGTTGAAAATTCAATTTTTTGTTAATTCGTTTTTTTTGGTTCAAAAATTAATTTTAGTAGAAATTTCACCATTTTGTATAAAAAAAGCAACTGTTTGGTTGAAAATTCATCACTTTGGTTAAAATTTTTTTTTTGTGTTGGAAATTAATTTTTTCAACTGAAAATGTAACTAAAGTAAACGTCCCAGTAATAGTGACCTTATAGTCCCAGTAATCGTGATGCCAATCTTCTTGCTTTTTATTTTCATTGAATGAATTTAATTTCTATTTTCTATTATAAAATGCTAAAAATAAGTAAGTTTTATGATTAAATGTTGCTTTTAACACATTTTTGTAACAATGTATTCAAACTATAACCAATTTTCACAATTACTGGGACCGTCACGATTACTGGGACATTTACCTTATACCAGTTATGATTTTATTATTTCATTGTGAAATTCATGTATTTGGTTGGAAATTCATTTATTATTTTGAAGATTTATCTTTTCTAATTGAAAACTCTACTGCTTGGGTAAAATGTGAACTACTTTGTAAAAAGTTTATTTTTTTGCTTGAAGGTTCATTTCTTTGGTTAAAAATTTGTTTTTCTTTTGCTTAAAACTACTTTCCACAACTAAAAATGTAACTTTTCCATTTTTACTGAAAGTTGATTTTTTAACTGAAAATTCGTCTATTTTTATAGAAAAGTAATGGTTTTTTCTTGGTTTGAAGTTTCCTCTTTTTCGTTTGAAAATTCAGCTTTTTGGTTAAAAATTAAGTTTTTTGTTGATAATTCATCTTTTTTGGTGGAAAATTGTATTTTGAGAATTCATCTTTTTGTTGAAAATTCAACGTTTCGAGTTGAAAATTTAACATTTCGTGTTGAAAATTCAACTGTTTTCTGAAAAATTAGTTTTTTTGGTTTCAAAATGTTACTGTTTGGTTAAAAATGCAGCTGTTTGTGTTCAAAGTTCAGTCTTTTTATTTGAAAATTCGACCATTTGCTTGAACATTCATATTTATAAGTTGAAAATTAAATTATTTCGTTAAAAATTTAACTATCTGTAATTATACCTTCTGGACAAAAAAATTGAACTGGTTTGTTGAAAATTCGTCATTTTTGTTTGAAAAGTTATCTTCCTTGGTTGAAATACATTTGCAGTTTTTAAATTTTGATCTGAAATTGTTTTATTGCTTTTAAAAAAAATGCTGGTTTTCGAGCATTAATGATCAGAGAAAATGAAAAATTGTCTGGGAAAAATCAGGTAAAAGTCAACAAAACTTTTTAAATGAAATTTTGCAGCAACCTTGTTTATTTTAACTATGAAAATAAGTGTCGAACCATTCTGAAGAATTTTTTTGACAGTGACAATGCAAAAAGCAAATGCGTCTGCCGGATGACTTTAGATAATACTTTTTTTACGTTTTTTCAAATCCTAGACATAAATATCCGTCAAACTTTTTTCTCGTTCGATGCAAAAAAAGGGAGGAAAGTTAAAAAGACTTCTTGTTTGAAATAGTAAGCGTGGTATAACGAGTGCCAGATATTAATAGCGTGCTATAGCTACGCAATTATAAAAGGTGTCTTTCACGGAGAATTATAAACATCGTTCTGGGTGCGGATATGCAGTGAAAAGCCACGTTTCTCCGCAAACACAGAGTGAAGCTAAACGACGATAAAATCCGTTTCGAACGAGCGCCGCAAGCGGTCGATCTTTTAGCACAAGACTTATCGACTCGTCTCCAAAGTCGCCTCGTAACAGCGTGTTTACGACAATACGGCACCATTACCAAGTTAACGGAGTTCGCCACTTGCCGGGGCGCATAAATACGACCGCTAATTACACATCCAGCACAAATTAATTTCAACGTCAGACGAATCATATAATCAACAATTATAATGGCACCCCCCTGTTAACCAAATTAACCTGTGGGTAATTATGTTCCTATTGACTAGAAGGTATTCATCAGCAACCAACAAGATGAGCCAGTTTTGTGACGTACCAGGTTAACATATTTGGGATGTCCTCAGGATGACTATGTCTGCTACCCACTGGGTAGTATGTACTATTCTTATACCATTGTGAAACCAATGATAAATTCTAATAAACTTTTCTAACACAAGAAAAAAATATTAGGACGCTTGGTCCATGGTTCACAGTCCACTTTCTGAGGCGCATAAATACGACCGCAAATTACACATCCAGCACAAATTAATTTCAACGTCACATGGATCATAGAAGCAACAATTATATGGGCACTCCCTTTTAACCAAATTAAACTGTAAGTACTTTCTTATTGGCTGGGAGGTGTTCATCAGCAGCCAAAAAGGTCAGTCAATTGTGTACTCCACCAGGTTGACAATATAGATATAGTTTAGTTTCTTAATGATTATTCTACATGTCCGAATTCGTAGCCTCAAAAAAAATACCTAAAGAACTCCTTAGGACATAAGTGTCTGTTTAATTGATGTCACAACTACGTCAGATATCCTAAAGACGTCATTAACACATGAGACGTCTTTGAGACATCAATTGGATTGACATGGACATCCACAGGGCAACCTTGGGACGTCCTCCGTATGACAATGTCTGTTTTCCCACTGGGTATTGTGGTAACATTCTTATACAATTGTGAAAACAATGATAAATTCTAATAAACTTTCCTCACATAAGAGGAAAACATTATAGCATTGTCCATATTCATCAAATTTCATTGTATATATTCAATTAAACTGACAATGTGTGCCACTACATAGTGCAATTTTTGGTATCACATAAACTGTAGACAATGTAGTAAAGTTGTCATTCTTTAATACCAATTTAAAATGATAAAAACCTGGTATCATTGTGGCAATGTACACCTCGAGCACAAATTAATTTCTACGTCGCACGTATCATATAAGCAACAATTATAAAGGCACCCACTTTTAAGCAAATTAAGCTGTGGGTAATTATGTTCTTATTGGCTGGAAGGTGTTCATCAGAAAAAAACTAGATCAGTCAATTTTGTAACGTACCAGATTGACAATATTGACACTACAGTACAATTTTGCTATCTGTTTTTATCTGTATATCTTAATTTCCAAATAGTATTGTAACATTAGTAACATAATGTAGAATAAGTTCGACATTTTGATAAAATACTATCAATGTGGTATCACATAAATGTGGACAATCTATACTCTGTTCCCCAAAAGAAGAATTTTGGTTTTCTTCGCGCAGTCTATTGTGAAATTTGTTCAAGAAGGCGGGATTTCTTGAGATGTTTCAGCCAATCTGAAGAGAAGTCCTTCAACTTCATGAAAAACTCTTTGCTAGATTGATTTACGACACTGGACGGCAGTGGACATTATTTTTTCCACTACTTTTTTGTTTATTCACTGACCTTAGTTTGGCTGAGCTTACTCCAGCAGGGGTCTTTTGTCCACAGGCAGGTCAAAGTAAGGAAATTTAAAAACTTTTTATTTTGCAACTTGCGATCTGAAAATATCGTAATCAGCATCTGCGAATTTTTCGATTCTGATGATATATGACTTGCCAAGAAACGTTAAAAATTGGAAGAAGTTTAGTTGAAGAAACTTCAGCTCAATATTCAACTTAATATTAATTCGTTCTCCAATTGTTAACCTTTATGGACGAATTACATGTCGCTGGAATCAAAAAAATTGGTACGTTCCAGATATATGACTTTCAAGTCGGTGATTGCAGAATTATCCATTTTTAACTTTTTAATTTTCCGTTTTCCATTGTAACTCGAGACCTGCGCGCGTTCAGGTGCTTTTCTTTTACGGCTAACATCTGTTAAAAATCCTTCAAACAATTTGAGAAAGAAACACAAAAACTGGGACCAAGGGACTAATGAGAAGAGAAATGAAGAAACAACGTGTAAAAAAAAAGGGCGAGGACACTCCTCTACAAACAAGCGACAACCCCCATACGCGTCTGTAGGGCCTTCTCTCGGGGAACAGAGTATCGTCAAGTTGTCCTTTTTTTGTGTTTAATTATCAAGAAACTATCTAGTTGGATTGTTTAAAGGCTTATTTTATATTTAATTCTATCAAGAAATTCTTCAGTTGGATTGGGCAAAGGCTTATTTTGCAATAAATTATGAATTAATTCAAGAGTTGGATCGGAAAAGGCTTTTTTATGTTTATTCTTCAACAAAATTCAACAGCTGGATCAGAAAAGAGCTTCTTTGGTGTTTAGTTATCAAGAAATTATCTATTAGGATTGGAAAAGGGCTTATTTTGTATTTAATTATCAAGAAATTATCTAGTTTAATCGGACAATGCCTTATTTTTTATTGAATTGAAAATTTATTCAAGGGTTGAGTTAAATACATTGTAGAAATAAAAAGGCTAGTTAAGAATGTATTATGCACAACCTAAAATAAAAATATATAGAAATATTTGGATATTTATTTATTTAAAATATCACTCTTAATTTCGTTGGGATCCATGAATTACAATTTCACCAAAGTTAGAGAATTAAACGAAAATAAAATGACAATAACGAAATGATAATTAAATGCGAACCAAAACATTTAGAATTGCGTCTACGTCGAGATCAATTTCTGAATATAAATATTTACTCTCTGTGAAATTGGTTCAGAGTAATAAATTAGCTTACTCTCATTATGACGTGTGTATTAAATTGAAGTCAATCGTTTGAAAATATCTGTATACTTGTTATGAAACTGTGAATACTTTAGTTTCAAATTAATTTTCAAATGCGAAAATTTTACTTATTCTGAAAATTTTCTATAAATGTACCATATTTCTTCTCTAATATTTAACAGATGCTCATAAATGAATTAATAATTTTATTACATTTTCCAAATTTATGGTAAATACGCGATTAATAACTTAAACCTTTGTTCATTTTTAAACGTATAATCATCCGACCTAAATTACATTACAGGAATAAATCATTTTAAATTTTCACAAAAACCAGAATAAAAAGAGATTTATCAATATGTAGAAACTATAATGCAAATAGAAATTCATTACAAAGTTGATACATCACATTCTAATTGAAAGGCATACAATACTACCTCGAATGCGGTAAGTTTCCACCTATGTAATTTATTCCGAATAAATTTTAACGAATAAAATGTGCAATTGATACAATGAATTCATAGTAATTTATTTAAAATTACTGATAAAAAAAAAGTCAATCACTGATTAATTTAGTTGTAAATTAACTAATATTCAGTCAAACTTTACTAATTTTCTTTAGTAAACTTTCACTATTAAATTAATCAAACAATATAGGATCCATCGTTCGTTTAAAAAACGAGTAAAATTATTTTCACTAAAATTTTAGTATAGTTTTTCACTAAAAATTCGACCACTTTAACCGTTCTTAATGAATTGATTTAAGACGAATGCTATTTAAATACGTACACTTTATAGAAACCAAAAATAAGTTCAATTTAACTCATTAACTGTAAAGTTACCTCAAATAAGTCCGTGAGAATTCAAGCCGAATTTTTAGGAAAATTAATTTTACAGGATTTTGATGAATGTAAATAAATTTATTATGAATTCTACAATTACTATAAATTTAACTAAATTTAAAGAGAATTCGGATAAATTCAAGTAAATTCCACTAGTTTAAATTAAATTATTGTCCTTTGGTGTTAATTCAGACTTTAAAATCAAAGTACTTAATTCAAATTTAATTCAAAGATGTTTTTTGAAAAATTAATTTTACTAAATGCAGGTGAATTCAATATGAATCAAAGTTAACTCTAAATGAATTTCAATAAATCTTGTATACGTCCAATTAAACTGAAAATAAAATAAAGGCAAAATCTTACCAAGATCCGTTCAACACAATTGAAGTAAATTCAAGAGAATTTAGTCAATTCCAATCCATTCAACAGAAATTAATTGATCTCAAGAGTTTTTATAGATTTTGATCAGTTCAAATTCAAAAATACTTAAATTTCCGTGAATTCGATTATGGATTTCCAATTTCGAAATAATAAAGGTCTTGAATGTTTCCAAACATGAAAGCAGAAAGAAAATTATAATTCGTATTGTTTTTATGTGAGGCAATTTCATATTTAGAAAAATTTGCAAGAGGAAGGTTGATAACTAATATTTTTCTGTTTAGAACACTCACCAAAATCTTGATTTAATTCTTCTGCAAATACTGTTTTGCATTCCAGATACAATCCTGAGTTTGCAATTGTTGGCGATTACATTCTACGAACTTACAATAAAGTGACCGTAATTAAAAAGAAATATTACGTTATCGCGACAACCTTACGGCCATCAATTTAATCTCAAGTCCTTCCAGCTGAATGACGAATTAATAAAGATTCGCATTCACGGATATACCGGTTCAGTTAGCATGCTCAGGTCATAATAATAATAAAATCCGGTAGGTCTTCAATAGACTGATATTTGTTTCCAACCTCGATTTGAAATGGAGATATTATAGTACTGACATTGAAACTTGGAGAAATTATGGAAAAATGTGGCAATAAAGGCTGCCAGGAAGCTAATAATAACCACCTTATTCGGCAATAATTTATACTAAATGTCTAATATTTATCAGAGACTGATTTGTATTGCTAAATTAAATTCCTAGCCCATTTTTTAACGCGTGGGTGTTGCTTCGATGGCGTGAGGCCCAAGCTTTTATTTATTGGCGCTCTGGAAGGTTGAATATATAACATTCTTCAACATAACCTTATGACAAATAAAATATCCTTGATTCTATCCGTTTTTGTATCGAGAGTTTTGAGTAATTTTATCTTCTTCGCGTGTTAAAGATCACATTTACTTGATGTTTTCGAATCAATATTATTTATTATACAAGTTTATACCAAAATAAACCCTCATCTGTTTAAATACAATTTTGTTAACTGTTAAAAACGACTTCCAGTATGCAAAACCATAACGTAATATCGGATCTAACTTTTTAATTTTCTTACTCTTTTATCTCCTTGAAATAAAAACACTGCAGCCAAAAAACGTAGATTTATATTGTCCACCATCGAATTTATTGAAGTTATACAAAAATTATAAAATCATGTAATATTTCACACCCAAATCTTACGCCTTATTATTCTGGTCAGTTGCGAACAGGCACAGTAAAGTCATTCACTATCAAAGTTGTTGATAAACAGCAAGTTCTAATTTATCAGATTGTTTACGTTTTATCCATTAGGTAATTAAAATTTTGTAAAATTTTATAATCAATGTCGAATTACTTATTATTATCTTTAAGGGCCTTTCAAAAGTTACTTCACACTATTTTGAACACTTTTTCCACCCCTCTCCAAAGCTGAAACCCCCCAGAGTGACGTCACGGATACGAACACAGAAAACAGTTGCATTATCAACCAAATAATTGAATTTTCAAGCAAAAAAAATTAATTTTTTAGAACACAGTTGAATTTTCAATCCAAAAGTACAAATTTTCTGTCCAAAAAGACCATTTTGCAACAAAATAGTTGAATTTTCAAGTAAAATTATTGATTTTCAATCAAACAAATCAATTTTTAACAAGCAAGTTCAACTTCAAACAAAAAGTAGTATTCCAATCAATTAAGATTAATTCTCACTGAAAAATATAATCGTTGATATTGTACCCAAGAAAGGATTTTTCTTTCAAATTAAAAAAAAAATCGAATTTAATCAAAAAGGTGGATTCTCAACAAAAAATATAAAAGTACATATTTCAATAAAAAAGATTTCAATTTTAAAACAAGAAGAGTTGAATTCAACTAAAAAAAAGCGTAGGTATTTTTACCCAAATATGATAGTTGAATCCTTAACCAAAACAGAATAATGTTTCCAAACAGTTGCATTTTCAAAGAAAAAAGACAGAATTTTCAATGAAATGAGATGAAATTTCAAATTAAAAAGTCGAATTTCAACAAAAGCGTTAAACTTTCAACCAGGAAAGATATTTTATTTCAGTCAAGAGCGAAACAAAATTTCAATCAAATTGTTGAATTTTCAAACCAAAAAGGCAAATTCTTTAGTGGACAGTTAAATTTTCAGCCCGAAATATGAATTTATCAACCGAAAAGTGAATTACCCAAACCATGAATTTTCAACCGAAAATGGTATATAATTGAATTTGCAGTTGAAAATTAATTAATTTTTCACCAAAGAAGAACGTATTTCTAACAAAATAGTTAAACCTTCAGCCAAATAGCAGAATTTTTAATCAGAAGAGATGAATTCTGAACCAAAAATATAACAGTAGAATTTTGAATTAAAAAGAATGATAAACTTTCCAAACAAAAAATAGTAGCGGATTTTCTTATTCGGTTCTATTAATTCAGTTCTAATTTAAGCGAAAGTGCGAGAAACAGGGAGAGTTCCATGATAACAGAGGTAAAAAGAGGAATTCTTTCTGAAAGCCTGCATTTAGATGGTTTTCTTGTAAAATAAAATCACCTATTTACATTTTTTTAAGCAATTCAAAAAATCGGATTCTGCGCCCCCCCCCCCCCCTAATAGTGTGACGTGTTGTTTCGAAAGGCCCCTTAACTATTTAGAAACATCAACAAATTCTAAATCTTATCAAGATTGAATTACTTGAAAAAAGAAACAACTCTAAAACAAAACTGTGAAGATTTCTCATAAACATTTATCAGACACGACCGCATATAACTGAAAGCAAGAAACTCAACAATAACCATAAGCTCCATAACCTGCAGCCCCATACTATTTATATCTTCGCTCAGAACTTTTTCCTGGCTGAGTCACCTGGCAGACTATAACCTCCTCACGTCGAGGATACCGCGAGGTTGTAATGATTGAACGTTTGCAATGCATTTTTTCAAGAAGAAGCATATAGAAAAGAGAAAAACGCGAATCGGTTTTGCGAGCTTCTCGCAATCGTTTGCAGGTACCAATGAGTGACAAGCGATCGAATGGCGACTGCAACATTAATGAACCGGTTGTGAGCGGCACGTCACTCAGATATCATCGACGGCTGACAGTTAAAATTGTTGTTCGCGGCTCCGTGACAAATTAATCGTCGGCGCGCGAATAGAGATTTGTTGAGCCCACTCCGTCGGCTAGTTCGTTAAACTTCAACCAACAATTCAATGCATATGGTATTCGGGCCAAGATAATTTATCTAAACCTATACGAACGATCGCATTTCTGCAATTAAGCCGAGATCAATCGATACAGAGGGGTACAAAGTGGATCTGTCAAAAAGAGAATCCTCAAGGATTCAAGTTATCAAAAAAACTTTACTAGTATCCTGTTCAACTGTGCTCTGTGGTTAATGACTTTTTTCATTCCTGAATGGTTCTTTATGTCAGTTCGGTGGACATAATTGTTGCTATTGGAAAGGAAGGAATCGAGATCGATCAATGTCTTAATGTTCTTGGAGAAAATGATGATCTAAAAGTCTTTTGAAAGTAACTATTGTAATTCCTCTAGGTTTCGATACATGATTTATATTTATCAACATTCAATATCACTCAGATATCTAAGAAATAAATCTTAATCTTATCGGTTTGATCTTGACAAGAAACGTTTCAGCATGTTGGAAACAGTCGTATTTCCAAGGAACAAATGATTACACAAGGAGCTATTTGTTGAATGTTCACCTCTAGCCTTTGTTTTTGCATGAAACGTGACTCTATTATTGGTTTAAAAACGATGGATTGGCGTCAAAACATATCAGGAAAACTAAGTGACATTTACTTAAGTTGCGTTTGCATAGGTAATGAGAAAATTCAATTGCTCGGAAGAACAATGCATGCAGATTTAAAACCTGTTATGAATTGATCATGATTCCTCAAAAGATTTCATCAAACAAATTAAATAGACTGATGAAATAATCTTCCTAGAATAGAGAATAATAAGGAACGCAATTAAGATTTGCAATACCTACTTGATCTAAAAGCACACCATACTCCTAATCCAACATGATCACTGTATCACTTGGTTTGTAGCAACACCAAGAAACACTTTTCTTCTTCGTCATTGGTAACCATCCGTGGAATCAGCATACGATTGTCCACCCTTGGTATTCCAAAACCATATAAACCGTAGAAAATTCCTGATCACTAAAGCACTAAAAGAGAGTACGTCTCTTCTACAATTCCTGACCCGACAACTTGCAAATTACCTCGAATTTTCTGCTAGGAAGGATTTCACTTCAAAATATACAATCTAGGTAAATCATAGCACACAATTTTGGATGAGGATACGGCGCGAAGAGTGATTGAACCTGTAGCCGGCCGGTATATGCGCGGGGCGTGCGCTCGTGTAGCACGTGGCCGCAAGACTGAATCCCCTACCTTTGATTCCATCAGTCCGTTTGTCCGTTCGTCCTTATCTTACCTACTCGTATAGGAGAGTAGGACTACCGCGGCCTTCTCTTCTCTTCCCTACTCTCCTCATCAGTAGCATCCATCCTCCTTTGGCTACAAGTTGAGTATGGGCAGGTCCGGCTTTAGGGGCGGGCGAACTGGGCAACTGGTGGTCTCTGATACCACTCTCTGATGACCATATACATCAACTACTTGATCAAACTTCTTTTAGTCCCTTGAAAACTGCCTTTGAATTGATACCTGATGCCCAAGAAATATTAATTCTCGGTAGCATTGTAATGCCATGGTGATATCAAGATGATACAAACATTGGAAGATTGTGGTACCATATTCTTATTGTATTTTAGAACCACCAAGTTGGCATTATATTGTTAGTACGTTTCACAATACAACTTTTGTGGTACGACATTGGTGCCACTTTGGTAGTAATGATACATTCTCCATGATTAATATGAGCTGGTACCACTTTGGTAGCCTTATATTTGAATGTCATGAAATGTTGTTACATACTACTTCAATATCGAAAACCTTTCTGCTCGTCTATTACTAATTTTTGCTACTTTTTGAAACAAACTACATATACTACACCGGTAACACATACTATTGACCTAATTTTAAACCCATTTAATATGAAAACTAAAGTTGTCCATATGGTACCAATTATTATTTTTAGATTTAAATACCTGAGACCCATAATTTGTGGTACCATACATTTTCAGCATATAATATAATAATGGAGATAGTACAATATAACATAATATAATAGGAAAAGCACTGTTTTGAATTATTAAATTTAAACTCTGATAAACTACTATAAATCTAACATAAGAGGAAAGCATTATAACATGGTCCATATTCGTCAAATTTTATTGCAGATGTTTAATTAAACTGACAATGTGTGCCACTGCACAGTATAATTTTATTACCTGGTTTTTATTCGTAAATTTTAAATCCAAGTCATTTTATACACATTTTGATAACATGGTACCAATGTGGTATCACATAAATGTAGACAATGTAGCGAGACTACTTTTCTTGTATACCAATTCAAAATTATAAAAAATTGGTATCATTGTGGTAATATATTTGTAGTTTGTTACTACCATATTCTATAGTCGGTAAATTTTGGTACCACATTGATGACATTGTTAACAATCAGTCAAATCAGTTTATATAAATGGTTAGTGGCAAGGTTTTGATAGTAGTTTTCGGAAATGGTAGTTGCCTGGTATCATATTGATACCACAATGGTACAATCCTGGCGAATATAAAAAAACTGAAGAAAATTATAAAGCAGATGAATTTAACATGATAGAGTACTAGTGTACCTCTTCGGTATTCTTATGTTTATAAAATATGTGCTGCATTATTGTATTAGTACTACATTAATAAGATTGTATATCGTATGTCAAATCACTCCGTAGATATTATTGTTATCAATCATAAAGATTATGGCACCAATGTCCTAATTTAGCTATTTCAATTCTAGATCAATTCAACCTTATAAGAATATAATAAAAATTGGCTACCAATGTGATACCATGTGGTAATATGTTCTTATTTGTATATTTTAAAGTTACAACTGTAGTATTATGCTATTGGTATAATTTTTATTGTTGCTATCATGGTTATATTTCAAAAATAATATAAGAAAAATAATTTTTATATTTGTGTTCTTATCTTTTAAACTTTAAAGTCACAACTGCATTGGTATCACATTCTTACCATACTGGTACCATATTGATGATAATTCTTACATTGATAATAAGGAAAGCCTAATGTATTTATCCCAATTCTAGATAAATTTAACATGATAAAAACTATATATCATAGTGGTACCACCTGGTACCACATTGGTAATTTGATATTGCTTATACAATAACATGTACCAATCCAGTACCACTTGCTCATTCCATATGAAATCTTGCTTACTATATAATTCACGGAATATACCCTAAAAAAGTTGCAGTCATTATAAAGTGAATATGGTCACATGTTCACTTGAAGGGAATAATAAATAAAGTATAAATAGGGTTCTGATCGAGGTGAAGACATCCCTGAGAGTACCTCCAACCTGTTGTCCTCTCCACGATTTCTCCTTCTCCTGGCCCCAGCATCCAACATCCTCCTCTACGAGGTTTACCACCTCCTTCAATTCTTCCTCTTTTCTCATTCTTTGTAGCCTTCCTCAAGTTTTTCCTCATCTTCCTCCGCATCCCTCTCCTTTTCTTTCCCTTTCTCTTCCAATTGATCTTCCTATTCCTATACATATTGTGCTAACCACTACACACACGGTGGAATGTGCTAATGCGTGTACTGCATTGAGATAAACGTGGTGCGCACATCAATACGCACGCACATGAGCTCCACGCCTTTTTAACTATCATAACCTACGAGCGAGTACAATACGTACCTTATCTACTCAGGCACGTACCTTGCACCTGAGAGCTATGGACGCGTAAGTGCGTGCCGGCTCGAGGAAGTCGATACCAACAGGTACCTTCATGGCACTGATCCGAGGTCACTGCGGAAGTAAAATGAAGTGTTGCCATCGTAGAAAACAAAACTATGAAATAGGAAATCATGGAAACTATCATTTATATTCTAAGCACCTGAAAGGCTGTCCCGTCAAATCAAGATTCTTGTCAGAAAGTAATTCACGGAATTGACGTTGAATAGCATTAACCAGGGTGGTCCCTGGACCAGGAAATTACAAGGAATTTCATGAGACAGGCGAAAACCGGGAAATGACAGTTACTTTATTTTTTTGACCAGGAATTTCAGAAACCTTTAGAAGAAAAATCTATCCAATCACTTAAAATATGACAAATTTCATATCGCATGATATAATGCAATTTAAAATAAGTTGAGTTGCAACTTTTTCAAATTTTAAGTTCAATTGTTAACTTTTCAATTATGATATCATTTGTTTACAATTCGAAATTTCAAATTCTTTTACCCTACAAAATTTTCCATTTCAGATTTTGATTTTTAGGCATACAATTTGAATTTATAAACAATTCTTAAATACAGTTTTGAAGACTTAAACAATTCAACATTAAATTAATGAATTATTTTGAAAATTAAAGGGAACAATCATTGATTTTGTAGGTCGACTCTAAAACTTTCAAAAATTGAAGAATCTTTATAGATTTCAACGTTAGAAATTGAACGGTTTCAATTCAAAGACCTTTTTAAATTAATTAAACGCTTTCATTGAATTTCAAATTCTACTCAAATACCGTTTCAGTCTACAATATTTCAGTTTCAACCTATTCGATTTGAAATTTTTTAATTAAGAAAAAGAATAATTATCTCATATTTAGTAATTGTTGACTGTTCATTCAATACGAGCAATTATAAATGTCATATTTGAAGCTTAATAATTGTGTTTTAAATAGAAATAATGTCTAAGAAGAGTTGAATTTTCAACCTGAAAGATGATTTTTTAACAAAAAATGAAATAGTTAATTTTCCAGTTAAAAAATAATAATTTTCAACCATAAATAAAACGTATTTCCAACAAAATAGTCAATTTTAAACTGAAATTATAAATCGTCAATCAAAAAACTGAATTTTCAAGAAAGTAGTTGGACTTTAAACCAAGTAGTATACTTGTGAACAAAAAAAAAGAATTTTCAGCCAAACCTGTCATAGTTAATAATTTAACAAAAAATATTTCAATTTCAAATCAAAAACAGTTGAATTCAACAAAGAAAGAAAAACTTTCAACCAAGCAGTTGCATTTTTAACTAAAAAGGATGAATTTTCAAACAAGAATATTAATTTTCTCCCAAAAAACCATGAATTTCCAACATAATACATCAATTTCCAAACAGAAATTATCAATTTTCTACAAAGAAAATATGAACTATCAACGAAATACATGCATTTTCAACAAAGTACTTGAATCTTCAACTAAAAAAGATGAACTTTTAACCAAGAATGGAATACTTCAATTTTCACTCGAAAAAGTAATTTTTAACCAAAAATGAAACGATTTTTCAACAAATAATTGAATATTCAACCAAAGAGATGAATCTTCAGTCAAAAAAATTAATTGTTGACAAAATAGCTCAACTTTCAACCATCAAGTAGTTGATTTTTTGTCCAAAAAATATGACTACTTAACAAAATAGTTGCATTTTCAACAAAAGAATTAAATTTTAAACCAAAAAGTAGACTTTTTAACCAAGTGAAATGACTTAACCAAGAATAGCTGAATTTTTTTATTAGGTGGTTATTGGGTGAAAAATCATTGAAAATACTGTCACGTAATATGTGGACGCTTCATAATAACAAATAAAATTAATTCATTTTTAAAAAAAAGTGAGAATGTGTTTTTCATAAATTTCCTGTTCAAATTCAGAGTTAGAGTAATAAAATTTATAAAACCACTTTTAATTTGCATGTTACTACATTCGAGAGAAAAATTGGTAAGAAATTAAATATCTATATATTTGTTATTTACTGCTTGTCTGCTTTATACAAAATGTAGGATATCCGGTTAAATTTCCTAAAACCCATTTACTTCGTCTGAGAGCTCTCAATTATTATACTATTACTCTTACATGCATGTTCAATAAATAATCCAAGGAGAGAATTAAACAATGATAAAGAGACTAAATTCTACAAGAAAGTGGGAGGTGCTCAATAATCTGCGACCAATAGAAAGAGCTGCCACCCACGAAGCAGTAAAAATTAATTTATCACTAGATCGCCGCCTACGCCATTGCTCGATCATTCGACGATTCTCCAGCATCCCACGAGATAGCGTTATCTGTCGGGTCTTCAATTCACCCACGCTCAAAGCACAATTTTTTTAATGCAATCCTTATGACTTACTTTTCTCTTATTTAATACCAATATCTGTCATAGCTACAAAGAATGCAGTAGCCTGAACAAATCAATCTTCGCCTATTAATATTATTTTTGAAATTAATTAATTCATTTCATTTTTTGATAATATTCAAATATGAATGAAGGCAGCAGATTAGCTTAAAAATTTAGGGGCCATCCATAAACTATACGTTACCAATTTGAGGGGGGAGGGGCCTATGAATGGGAATAACTTTACGACCTTAGATAACATTTAGACCTTAAACCCAACAAGAAAATCCAACCATATTTTTGGATAATAGTTCATTTTTTTATTTAATAGACTACTATTTTATTTTTGGTTCGGAATTCATCTCATTTGCTTATAAATTCTATTATTTGGTTGAAAATTTAAATATTTTGTTGAAAATGCAACTATTTTGTGAAAAATTCGTCCTCTTTGGTCAAAAATTCAACTAATTTTTTAAAAGTCCAGTTATCAGTTGAAGGTATATCTTTTTAGTTGAAAGTGTAACTATTGTACTGAAAATTCGTTTCATGTTTGGTTGACAATACATTTTTTTAATTGACAATTATACTAATCCATATTTGATTGAAAATTTATCTTTTTCAGTTAAAATTTTAACTATTTGGTTAAAAATGTCTTTCTTATGGTTGAAATTTCAACTTCTTGGTTAAAAATGTATGTATTTTGTTGAAAATTCTTCGTGGTAAAAAATTAATCTTCTTGGTTTAAAATTGATCCTTTTTGGTTAAAAATCGAATTATTTGGTTGAAATATTAAATATTACATTCTTTGTTGACAAATCATCTTTTTTGTTTAAAAAGTCGTTCATTTGACTTAAAGTTGAACTATTTTGTAAAAGGAATATTTTTTTGATCAAGGATTTATAATAATAGTTGAAGATCCAACTATTTGCCTTTCAAATGAACTTTTAAGTTAAAATTTTTACTGTTTTGTGGAAAATTCATCGTTTTGACTTGAAAATGCAACAATTTATTAGAAAATTGAACTATTTGGTTGAACATTAAACTTTTTTGTTGAAAACCCCTATTTTTGGATTGAAAGTTCAACTTTTTCCTAGATAAATCGACTTTTTGGCTTTAAGATTCAATAATTTTGTGGAAAATTCATGTATTTTGTTCAAAAATTGTCTTTTTTGGTAGAACATTAATCTTCTTGCTCGAAAATGTATCTTTTTGGTTGAATATTCAACAACTTTGTTGAAAATTTATTTGTTTTCGTGAATTATTTTTATTATCTAAAAACTCAAATACTCCATTTTTAATTGACACTTTATCCTGTATATTTCATAAGATAAAAATTCAACTATTTAGTAGAAAATTCATATATTTTGTTAAATTTTCGTCTTTTGGGTAGGAAATTATTCTTGTTTGTTGAAAGTACAACTTTTCGGTTGAGAACTCAACGATCATGCTGATTCATCTTTCTTGATTTCAGTGCCATACCTGGGCCAGACTAGACTGTCATGATTAGACATTTTAGAATA
This sequence comes from Andricus quercusramuli, assembly GCA_932178445.1. Taxonomy (NCBI): domain Eukaryota; kingdom Metazoa; phylum Arthropoda; class Insecta; order Hymenoptera; family Cynipidae; genus Andricus; species Andricus quercusramuli. Next base: position 48,907 of record CAKNXH010000237.1, read on the forward strand.
CACCAGATCTGGGCCAGATCCAACATCAAACCGCCAGGGAATAAAACAGACGTATTTTTAATGTCTTGTTTTTATAATTTAAAAAAGTGCACCTATCAAAAAAATGTTGGGAGCAAATTTTTAGATCTAATTTAGGCGCAAAATTTTGTTATTGAACATTTTATTGCATATTGTGTCGCTTCTCCATAAATTTGATTTGTTTAGCTTTTTTTCTGTACCTTGTGTCGTTTTTCCAAAAACTTAATTTTTCATTCTCAATATTATTTTTTACAATTAACACGAAAACTTACACATTCTATCCAAAAATGATTGATAACAAATTTGTATATCTTTATTGGTCGAACAATAACTTTTTTATATTCATTTTTTTCGTAACTTGTGTTTTTTTTTTCAAAAATGTTTTCAGACGAACAATTTTGCTGTTGAAAATTTTATTGTATATTGTATCGTTTTTCCTACAAATTTAATTAATTTATTTTCAATGTCATTTTTTACGATTAAAGCAAAAAATATGCGTCATAGCGTAAAGTAGTCCCAAACAAATTTATAGTTATAATTTTGAAGACAATTTTCCAAATTAAAACTTTATTGTATATAGTATCGTGTTTCCAAAAATTTATTTTCATTTATTCATGCATTTTTATAACAAAAATTTATAACAAATTTGTAAATCTTTTTTGGTAGAATAACTTTTGGGTATTCTTTTGTTTTCGTGTCTTGTGTCGTTAAAAAAAACTTGTTTTTTATGTTTAATATTATTTTTTACAATTAAAACCAAAACTACGTATTAGAACAAAATTATAACAAATTTGTAGATCTTCTGTGGTTGAACAACTTTTGTCTTCTCATTTTTTTCTCAACTTGTGTCGTTTTTCCAAAAATTTAAATTTTTCATTTTAAATGCTATTTTTCACGATAGAATACGCGTTCTATCAAAACATGTTTGAAAACAAATTTTCAGATCTTATTTTGGTTAAAAAATTTTCACCTCTTTATATTTTTCGTACCTTGTGTCGTTTTTCCAAACAAAAATTTATTTTTTATTACGTGGAGATTTGAAGAAATCCAAGATAGTCCATTTTCACATAAATTTAATATACCTTCTCATTATAATGAGAATGTAAAAATCTAACTAATATTTGGTTCAAAGTTTCTTTTTTTTGCTCGAAAAGTCTGACCTTATATTTTTGGTTCGGAATTCATCTCGCTTGGTTACAAATTCTATTTATGGTTGAAAATTTATTTATTTTGTTGAAAATGAAAGAATATTTTGTGAAAATTCATCTTTTTTGGTCATAAATTCAACTGTTTGGTTGACAGTTAAACTACTTTGTTAAAAATTCATTTTTTGATTGAAGATTCATCTTTTTGGTTGAAAGTTTAACTATTTTGCTAAAAATGCATCTGTTTCTTTTGTTTGAGAAGTAATTATCTTCACCAAAAATGTAATTATTCCCTCAAAATTTCATTCTTTTGGTTAAAAATGCAACTGCTTTGCTAAAAATTCGTCGCTTTTGGTTGAATTCCACTGTTTTTTATTTAAAATTTAAACTTTTTTCTTGAAGTATCAACTATTACATGTTTTGCTGAGAAATCATTCTTCTCGATCAAAAATCAACTACTTGGTTTAAGGTTGAACTACTCTCTTAAAAATTCAGTTTTTTTTACTATTTGGTTGGTTAAGAACTTTTTTGTTAAAAATTAATCTTTTTTTATGGAAAATTAACCTTCTTGGTGGAAAATTTAACTACTTGGTTGAAAGTTGAACTAATTTATTAAAAATTCTTTTTTCGGATGAAGATTCATCTGTTCGATTTACTTGATTGACAATGTAAATATTTTGTTAAAAATTAATTTTTTAACGGAAAATTTAACGATTCCATTTTATGATTGAAAACTTTTCTTTTTTTAGCTGAAAATTCAACTATTTGGTTGAAAATTCATCTTTATTAGTTGAAAACTCAGGTGTTGGTTGAAAATTCATATATTTTGTCGGGAATTCGTACTTTTTGGTAGAAAATTAATCTTCTCGTTCATAAAATCAACTTTTTGATTGAAAATTCCATTCTTTGGTTAAACCTTGAACTATTTTCTTTGAAGTTCATGTTTTATTCAAATACATCATTTCAATTAAAAATCATTCACTTATTGGTTGAAAACATAACAATTTTGTTAAAAATTCGTGGTTTTTCGGTTGAGAATTGATTTTTTCACCTGAAAACGTAACTATTTCATTTTTCATTGGGAATTTTGATTCAAAATTGAAAATTGATCTTTTCCAGTTGAAAATTAATTTTTTTCCAAATTTTTTTTCTTTTTTGGTAAAAAATTAATAGTAATAGTAATAAAAAGATTGGTAATTCAAAACCAGATAACTGACTCTGTACTTGTCTCCCATCTTATTTTTTCAATTGCCTAACCTCTTACCTTTTTTCATACCTGGTAAGAAGAGAGGAATTCAAAAAAATTTAGAATCTGAATTCCCATTAATACGTGAATTTTCTTCCATCGAAAGTTCCACCAACGAGTAGAAAAAAAAGCAAAACCTATTCCTTTTAATCGACTTAGAAAAATTTAATAGAAGGGTATTGGGAGGAATTAAAAAGTGGAAGAATGCAAAAGAAAGAATAGAAAGAAACAGAATAATGTCACTTTGAAGACGCAAAATCTAGTCCTTTTAATCGGCTGAGAAAAATTTAATGGAAGCGTATTGGGAGGAATTAAAAAGTGGAGAAATGTAAAAGAAAGAATAGAAAGGAATAAAATAATGTCACTTTTAAGGCGCAACTGTAAACTGAAATAAATTCATTTTTTAAAATAAATAAATATTGTATAACATTTATAAATTACGGGTGGAAAAAAAAGAATTTGGGTAAATTATATGAACATTTTTACATTCTCATCCAGAGAAGGTATTAGATTTGTGTAAAATTTGACCCCCCCCCCCCCCCGTTTGTGTCAAATGTCCACGTTTTGAGACCCCCTGAAACCAAAAAACAGGTTTTCACGAATGTGTCTGTCTGATATGCATGTATATATGTATGTGTGTATGCATGTGTGTGTCTGTACGTATGTAGATTTTTAGTCTGTAGCACGATAATTTTCGAAAGAATTGACCGATTGGATTGGCCTCTGGCATACTCATTTAGTCTCCTAAACTAAAGGTCAACTTCGTTAGCCAGCCATTTTGAATACAAATTCTAAAAGTGAGAGCATTTTGAAAATTTTTTAGACCATCCTTTTCAAAATTTCAAAATCATATGTACGGCTGCTTATAGTATTCAAAAATTCGAACAATTTATTCTCATGACATTTTTCGATAAAACAAAAATTTCCAGAGTTACAGCATTTTCAAAATCCAAAAGAAGAAACGTAAATTCACATTTTCAGCCAAACAACGCACGATACGAAAAAACTCAGGATAAGAAAAGTGTTTCTTTTTGCACGCCCGACAAGCTTATCATAATTACTTTTTGAATTTTTTTGAAAAATCGAAAATTCACATTTTTTTGCACAAAAAATTATGAGAAATACAAAAATTCAATTTTACGGTCAAACTATGCTAGATACGACAAATGATGATCAAACAAAATTTGTGCGTAAAAAAAAAGAGTTTTTGGTTTCTTACCCAGAGGTAGGCCGGGAATCGGCAGATCGGAACATGGGAACTCCTGTCCAATACAACGCTGCTGAAGGCTGGTGACCTTCTCAGCATAAAACGCTAACCAATTGTGACCACCCGTCATCTTGAGGTAAGATAACTATGAGAAACTATGCACGTAAGAAAACTAGATATTCTATGTGTACCTGAGACGAAGAAAAAGGGTTGCGAAAGTAGGAACATAGAAAATGGGGTGTTGAAAGGCGGTTTTGAAATATGGTCAGGAGTAGATATTGAATCACATTGTAGTCAACAGGTCGGTTAGATTATGAATGAAGAAACAAGAGAGCATCTCAAAGATCAAGGATGTATCGCCCAAATTGACATGGGTTAGAATGAAGGTAGGAGTCAGAAGATTATTTATCATAGTGTTCAACGCCCCACTTGATAGTCATCAGAGAGATGTCAAAGACGCCTTCTGGGACACTTTAAATGATACAATAAGTACTTGCGATCATGGTGAAAGAATTATTTTTCTAGGAGATATGAACGGATGGGTCGGCCTATTTATTACAAGTACTTGGTTTAGACATAAAATGATCCACATGTATACCTGGCGTAAAGAAAATAGCCACAGTATAATTGATTTCGTTATTGTGGATGAAAGACTAAGAGAACTGGTCAAAGATACAATAGTCATGAGGGGCTCTGAATGCAATACTGACCATTACCTTCTAGTCTCCAAAATAAACTTAGGGCGGGGATAGAGAAGAAAGAAAACCAAACAAACGAAACAAATGCGAAACAAGATTGAAATTTATAGAAACCGGAAGTGCGGATAGATTTTTAGAATATGTTAAACGAATGCATAAATAGGACAACTTGAGAAGCGCTTATAAGCAATAAAGATATGGAGTGCGCATGGACTATGCTACGGGATATCATTGTTAACACTGCGAAAATCAACGTGAATAAAACAAAAATCATAATGTTAGAAGGAAAAGGTGATAAAACAATTTCCAACATTGTCCTAAGTGATGAGAAATTAGAACAAGTTGATAAGCATATATATCTAGGTAGCCTATTCACTAATGACTGGAAGATAAATGGGGAGATAGGTAGGCGCATAAACGAGGGTCAGAAGGTTACCGGTAGAGCAGGGTCCATTCTCAGAAGTAAAAATATATTTAAAAAAAAGCTAAAATGGCGATACATAATTCTATGTTTGTACCGACTGTGCTATACGGTAGCGAGACATGGAACTGTTAAGAAAAGGATGCACGTGATTGGCATGATACCTCTGCGCACAATTTTCGGGAAAATTTTGATGGATAAAGTCCGAAACGAGACAATCATCCCAGAATGTGATACAGGAGAGACACTAGTTGACATTTTGGAAAGAAATCAGTTAAGGTGGTTCGGACATCTTGAAAGAATGAAAGATGAACGACTAACCAAACAAGTGAATGAAGGTGAAGTAAATGGCAGAATGCCCAGGGGTAGACCGCCAAAAGAATGGTGAGAATCTGTGAATGAGACATTAATCCGAAGAGACATAAGAAGCCACAGAAACACGAGAGCTTGCATGAAAAAATGCATGGACGTGGAGGAAGGTAGAGAAGTATGCCAGGACAGAAAAGTGTGGGGACAAATAGTTTATAAAAAGAATGTGAGTAGAGTGTATGACGCCTGAAACAAAAGACCTTGAGTACTAATAGGCCCAAGTGGGGGACTGCACACATAACAATTTTGTGAGGCTGTTCACTTGGGGGTATCACTAGAGAGACTGATCAGCCACCTGGGTCGGATCAGTGTTGCGGGACGAACGTGTTATTTAAATAAATAACACAATTAGACTTGTGTAAAATTTGCCCCCCCCCCCCCGATTTTAGTCAAATGTCCATTTTTTAATAATCATTTAAAAATTGATCATATATATGTTCTAAAAACAACTTAGATACTTTTTTTCGCCCCTTTTCAGATAGTTGGAAGTAATCTTTCTGATTGTATGATTTATTAGACAGATACGGAAATGTACGCTGAAGTGAAGGAATTTCCTTCTTCATTTTAAAGCAAATACAAATTTAGTTATTTTTATCTGAAGAACATAACATAATGTCATTGCGAACCGCGACAACCAAATCGCGCGCCGTGATCGCGCTCAAACTTTTGAGTTTACATTAAACGATGAACAGAAACGAGCGTGGAGCACGAGGTTCACATGATTTTTAAACTTAATATCTAGCGCGAAGCGCGAGTTTCTTGATGAGAATGTGTTCCTTAAGGTCGATAGAACCTTAAGTAAATTAGTTCCTCTTTCTATGTAACACTTACATAAATAACCAAAAGGAGGTCATAACGATGAAGCTAACTAAGAGGACACAAATGTGTCCGAGCGCGTAGCGCGAGATAAACATATCATCGAGCGCGAAGCGCGAGATCCAACAGGTGCGCGCCTTAGGCGCGCTCAAACTTACGAGCGAAGCGATCCGCGCGCGATGAGAATGTGCCCGCGAACCGGGCAGATTTTTTCTCTTTACTTTCTGCCGTTTTTCTGGCTTTTTGATTGCTAATGACTCAAATTTTCCGAATTATTTGTATTAATTTCAATCGTATGTATATATTTATTTGGTAATAGTTTTATAAATGACAGTCATGGATTCTATCAAAATAGTCAACAGAGAACTATTTGATGTTTTTTAGGTTCTAGTTCTAAAACTGACAAGGTGTTAGTCAATTATCTGGAGGGCAATCATCGTCTGTCCTCGACTTTGGAAGGATTAGTTCGAGAATGTAGGTTCTTAAAAATGTATCTTCTTAGTAGAAAATTAATCTTCTAGATTACAAATTAATCTTTTTGGTTGAAAATTAATTTTTTGTTGTTGTAAATTATTTTATTCAACTGAAAATTCAACTAGGGTAGGGTTGGATGAGGTGATAGCACACGGCTAGCCAAATGTACTAGCACATCCAGTTCCTCTTTTGTACGTGTTTCGGGGATTCCCCGCGGTTATTTTGAGCCAAGAAAGAAACAAATCGTACTACGCGTTTCTAACGAAAACATTTTTTCATTTTTAACCATTGAAAATCTAATTTTTCTCGAAAACCACGAAAATACGAATAGCAGTTCATAGTTCAAAATTTTCCAGCTTCCTGAAATCTATTGAATTGTACGTTTTTCAGATGTTTATATAGTTTGATTCAATACATTTTTTCGGAAAATATAAAAAAATCGACTAAAATAGCATTTAGTTTGACGATTTTTAACATTTTATTTTTTTAAACGTTTGTTTTTGTTCACTGACTATGTAAAGAACATGTTGTATGAGATTATTAAGGTTCCTGAGCTTCGAAGGAAAGAAAAATTGGTTTTTATCTCTAATATAGAAGAAATATAATTTTTACCAATTCAACATCTCGTTTTTTCTCGAAAACGAAGCAAAATAGGTGAAGCAATTTTTAGTTCAAAATTTTTCCTCATCCTAAAATCTACGAAAACGTGCCCCTACTAGATGTATATCTTGTGTGTTTGACTAGAAATTTTCAAAAAATTAACAAAAATCTATTGAAGCGACTGAAATAGCATTTAGTTTGACGAATTTCAAAATTTTATGCATAAAAAACTTTTTTATTAGTTGAGTATCAATATTCAAAATCGTTCCCCTTCCTGAAATCTGTAAAATGATACCATTACCAGATATTTATCTTATGTACTTGAACAAAGATTAATCGATTTTTATAGATCGAACACAAGATAAATATCTGGTAAGGGTATCATGTTATAGATTTCAGGAAGGGGGTGAGTTTGAATATTGATAGTTATAACTAAAAGAAAAACAGTTTTAAAAATAAAATCTTAAAGTTCGTCAAACCAAAAGCTATTCTAGTCGCTTTAATAGCTTTTAGATTTTTTTTAAATTTATGTTGAAACACACAAGTTATACATCTGATAAGGGTAGATTTTAATAGATTTCTGGAAGGGAAACACTTTTGAACTATGAATTGCTATTCCTATTTTGCTCGGTATGCTCTTTCAGAATCTGAGCTCAAAATTTAAATATCTCATCCAAAAATTAAATATGGCGGCTTTTATGTAAAAAAAATAAGAACATTTTGAGTAAACATTTTTTTCTTGATTTTTTTTTCACATAGAAATCGCAAGAAAACTTCACACTTTCTTCACCCACGGTGCACAAAATTCATTTGGATTGACAGTATACTTTTGGTTTTCATCATAAAAGTCGTTATAATTTTCAAAATGGTGATTTTTCACTTGAAAATTTTGAAAAAATATAGGTGTGTGGACGCTTCACTCAGATTCCAACCAATATTTGTGAAAGTGGCTGTACATAGGTTTTTGGGGTCGCTGAATCCGAATCTAGTGTCAGATTTCGGAAATTCAATATGGCGGATCCAATATGGCGGTAAAAAAAAAGGGTTTGGAACTGGATGAAATTGTTCGAACACAGGTTTTTGGGGTCGCTTAATCCGAATATAGTGTCATATTTTCGAAATTCAAGATGGCGGATCGAATATGGCGGCCTAAATTATGAAAAATGTTTGGAACTGGATGAAACTGCCCGTACTTAGGTTTTTGGGGTCACTGAATCCGAATATAGTGTCATATTTTCGAAACTCAAGATGGCTGATCCAATATTGTGGCCAAAATTCTGAAAAATGTTTATTTATTGCCATATTGCATCCGCTATCTTGAATTTCGGGAATCTGACACTAGATTCGGATTCAGCGATCCCAAAAACCTGTGTTCGGACAATTTCATCCAGTTTCAAACATTTTTCATTTCGACCGCCATATTGGATCCGCGGTTTTGAATTTCGAAAATCTGACACTAGATTCAGATTCAGTGATCCCAAAAACCTATGTACGGATAATTTCATCAAGTTCCAAACATTTTTCAAAATTTTGACCGCCATATTGGATCCGCCATATGGAATTTCGATAACCTTGCACGAGATTCGGATTCAGCGACCCCAAAAACCTATGTACAGCCACTTTCACAAATATTGGTTGGAATCTGAGTAAAGCGTCCACACACCTATATTTTTTCAAAATTTTCAAGTGAAAAATTACCATTTTTAAAATGATAACGACTTTTATGATGAAAGCCAAAAGTACACTGTCAAACCACACGATTTTTTTGCACCGATGGTTGAAGAATGTGTGAAGTTTTCTTGCGATTTCATTTTATTTTCTGGATGAGATATTTCAATTTTAAGCTCAGATTCTGAAAGAGCATACCCGAAAATATTAGGGAACAGGATTGTAGTTAAAAAATTCTCACTCCTTAATTTTAATAATAGGGCTTGAAAATGAATAAAAAAATCGAAGTTCTTCGTCGTTAATGGATTAATAATCTCATGGAATATGTTCTTTACATAGTCAGTGAACTAAAAAGAGACGCTTTTAAAAATAAAATATGTCAAAGTTTATCAAACTAAATGCTACTTTAGTCGATTTCTATCGATTTTGTCTATATTTTTGGATAAATGTATTGATATAATCGATATAAACATGTGGAAAGGGTATAATTTAATCGTTTCCAGGAGGCTGAACAATTTTTAACTTTTAACTACTATTCACATTTTGCGTCGTTTTCGAGAAAAATCAGCCAAGAAACACTCAAAGTCACACATTAGATGTTTTTCTGGTGGTTACTTAAAGAGCTTGTTTACTAAACTTTAAGTTTTTAACAGATATTTATGTAATTGTGAAACAGAAATAGGAGAAATTTTTATTTTAATTGAAATTATCATATGGGGCGGAACGACCTTGCTGGAAGTAAACGGATTCAAACGGATAGTAATTAGCGGATTCAAACAGATAGAAATTTGTTATCCGTTTGAATGAGCACTTTGCATCCTTTTCAATCATGTTCTATCCTTTGTTAGATTTTTAAATTTGTATCCGTTTGAATAAGTTTCAATACGTGAAGTGGAATTTATCCGCCCCTATCCGTTTTAGTCCGAACTTTTGTATCCTATCTATCTATACATATCTATCCATTTAAATCCGTCTGCAAGTAAAAATATGCTATCCATATTTATTTGTTTCAATCAGACTTCAACTAGTAATACTCTATCCGCGTCTATCCTTTTGAATCTGTATTGAACTAATAATATTCAATCCTCGCGTATCAGTTCGAATAAAAAAATTCTATCCTCATATATTTGCAGTGAAAACTCTAATGCTAATTCTTATTTGATAGCAAATCACGGATTAATATTCTATCCAGGTTACATAATGATAAAAATCGAAGTAGCCCGCGGATAGACAAAAGGATTAGGTGACGGATAGAAAATTATGGATTTGAACAGATAGAAAATACATCTTATGGTGATAGAATTGAAGATGATAAGAAATGATTGGGACGGATTAAGATTTTATCTTTGTTACATAACAAGAAGGATGAAAGTAGGTCGCGGATATACAAGGAAAGGTGAAGGATAGAAAATCATGGATTAGAACGGATAGCCAATCCTTTCCATGTAGGAAGGATTAAACAGGATAAGTAATGATTGGCAGGGATAAGTATTCTAACCGTGATAGTTAATAAGGAATGTCATAGTAGGTCGCGGATAGAAAAGGATAGCGTGACAGATAGGAAATTATGGATTAGAACGGTAAGTGAATACATTTTTTACAAAAAGGATTAAAGGGGATAAGCTTTGAATAAAACGGATAAATTCTTAATCCATTATAGTTGACAAGATCAAATCTAAGTAGTTGGCGGATAGATAAGGATTGATTACTGTTAAAAAAATATTATTCAGGAAAAAAAAGAATTCCTATGGAAACAGAAACCAGTACTCTGAAATAAATTATGAATCGTCATTTGAATTTTATAATATTATATTGCATTTGTTAATCACAAATTAGTCTTCTTTACCTTCTTCGCCCCTGCGAATATACTTTACGTCGGGCATTCAAGTATGTCCAATTGTATTTCTTTCCTTTCCCTCTTTACTATTTTATATCATTTAAATTATTAACTTAGTTAATGATTCGGAAGTATTTTTCGCATTTTTTACATTTTTTTCTATTGAAAAGAAGCTACAATATCTTTCAAACAATTAAAACCCTTATGGAAAGTACGATAAGTGATGTTCTAAAAAACTTTAGATTTTAAATTTGCCGCATTCATCATAGTCGTAACGCATGCGCAATAAATTTATTTTTGCGCGGCTGAAAACTGTACGTATATCCGGTCCGGTTCCGGTTTTCCTTCTATTCCGCCCGCTTTTTGTGTCAAGGTATGTCGTACTCATTTCTTTACTGTTAATAAACTATGATTAATACATTTGTATACTTTAGAAACTTTAAAAAAATTTTAATCAAGAAGGGATGAGTAGAATTATATTTTTTTCGTATACCGTAGTATTTTGCATACATAACAAGCGTATTTTTCTAAAAAGTAAATAGTTAGGTTATGTTGCCATGTGGTTGCTTTGCACATCAAGCTTTTTTGCTAAATTACAGTTTTAGGAGACTTTATTTATTTTCATACAGTTTGAGCAACTTATCGCTAATTCACCTTTATTGTTTATTATAGTTTTGACCTTTTTTTATATGTCAGAACATAACCTAACTTTTGAGGACGCGCATGTTTCATACTTTGACGTTAGTCTAAACATATGTTGTAATTGTTCCTTGCATACTTTTTTATTATAAAATTATTAAAAATCATCTCATAGTAACAGATATTACATTTTTTTTAAATTAGAATATTATAATTTTTCCACAAAGTGCACTGCAAAAAAAACGCATGCTACCATTGTCAGTTTTGTGTCAAATGCATTTATATTATATTATGAATACAATATAATTATAAAAAAGTCCTATTTTACAAAAACAGGGTATCTACTCATCTAGAAAACCTGGAAATTTGTTTAAAAATTATAATATTAAATTTAATAACCTTTTTTTTTCATTTGTAAAAGTAAATTTCTGTTGCTGGATTTATAGTTATTTAAGTGATACTTCTTATTATCATATTGACCAATTTCAGGAGAAAATATTTTATTGAACGTATTAATACTATATTGAGAATATTCTGCAATTATAAAATTCTTTTTAAAAAAACTCGTACAATTAAGAACACAGTTATCCTTTTATAAAGTTAGTTTCATAAGTTAAGAGACATTATTATTTAATTATAAACATAGAAACACCGGTTTGTACACATATTTTTATAGGGATTTAAAAATATATTTTTTCTTCTGAAATGACTCCCCTAAGAATGGTTCCTTTTGGTGCCAAAATATACGTCTATTATTTTATTTTAATTGTCGCTTTAATGAATTATTTTATTTTGAAATACAAAAAATATTGATATATGATAAAGTAAAGTAATCGATTAACGGCTGCAATTTAAAAAAAAGCAAATTTGTGCAAAAATAAGCTAAACCTTTTCTGGCAGAAATCTAGGTGATGTATTTTACTAAAATTAAAACCATAGATTCATTATGAGGTAAAATAATCCATTAATGAAAAGATTAAAAATAAAATTTGCCATTTTCTGCAAAAATGGACTTGAGACCCCTAAATATATATTTTTTTAATTCTGCCAAAATGCTGGTCACATATTTTGGACTACCCTTTACTTATTCCTATGTTTTTAATCTTCTGATTTTTTAATAACATTAGTTGATTACAATCTAAACACTAACGTAGGCAGGGTGTCTACCCTACCTGAAATTATATGGGCATTTTTTCAAAGTCCGGTAATTTCTTCCAGGCATGGCTAATTTTTGTTAATGTGCAATATAAAATTGAATAACAATGATTCTTCATTTGTAAAGGTCGCTTATATTACTGTATTTAACTATTTTGTTGAAAATTCTTTTTTCTTTGTTTGAAGTTAATTTTTTTTAACTGATAAATTCAACTATTCTATTTTTGGTTGAAGATTGGTAGTTTTCAGTTGAAAATTTAAGTATCTGGTTAAAAAATCATGTACTTTGTTTAAAATTAATTCTTTTTGTTTGCAATTTTTTCTCTCTTTTGACTGAAAAATCTTTCTTAGTTGAAAATTCTACTCATGTTGAATAGTCGTCTTTTTTGGATGAAATATCTACTGCATTCTTCAGTCAGAATTCATCTTTTTTAGAATGAAAATTTAATTACATAATAGAAAGTTGAACTCTTTTGCTAAAAATTAATTTTTTTTTCAAGATTCATAATTTTCATTGGAAATTCATCTCTTCGGTTGAATTTTTTTTTTTTTACATGAAAATTCGTCTTTGTAGGTAGAAGTTAATATTCTTGGTTGAAAATTCAATCATTCTAGTTGAAAGTTGAATCATTTTAGTTTGAATTCATCTTTTTGGTTTAAAATTTAATATTCTATTCCAGTTGAAGATTCTTCATTTTAGTTTGAATTACATTACTTTGTTTGAAAATGTTAGTATTCTTTAAACATTTGTTTTTTAAATGAAAAATGTAACTATTCCAATTGAATATTCTATGATTTTCGTTCAAAATTCATCTCTTGGGTTGAACATTATTTTTTTAAAATAATAATTCAGCTATTCAATTGTTGATTTACAATTTATCTTTTTTAGTTGAAAATTCGTCTTTTTGGTAGAAATTAATATTCTTGGTTAAACGTTCTATCATTCTAGTTTAAAAGATTCATAGTTTTAGTTGAAAATTCAACTCTTGGGTTGAGCACTAATTTTTTTAAATGATCATTTAACTATTCAGTTGTTAGTTGGCAATCTATCTTCTTTATTTTTTACTTGAAAATTCGTCTTTTTTGGTAGAAATTAGTCTTCTTGGTTGAGAATACATCTTTTCGGATGAAAATTCAGCTATTCTAATTGAATATTCATCACTTCGATTGAAAATTGGTTTTTTGTTTTAATGGAAAATTCGTTTTTTCAACTGAATGTTTAACTATTCCATTTTTTGTTAAGAATTGATCTTTTCAGTTAAAAGTTCAATTATTTGGTTAAAAATCCTTCTATGTGTTTGGAAATTCAATATTTTTACTGAAAGAGTTAGGAATTGAACGGATTGGACTTAATTTTAACTATCAGAAGATACAGTAAAAATTGGTTTAAATTATTGTTCAGATTTAAATGACTAATAATGTTTTTAGTATTATTTATTTAATCAGTGGCGCTAATATATTTAAGAATATCTTGCTATATAATTTGGGAAAGTTTTCTAAATTTAACATATTCTTCATAATAAACTCGCGAAACTGTATACATATTCGGAGTCGAATGTTTAAAAAATGTGCATATTTGAATGTCTTTGTAATATGAAATATTTTACCTAGAAAAAACTTGAGATACCTGGGAAGAAACCTGGATTTTTCAACGAATTTTTTTCCAGGATTTTGAGTAGGCACCCTGAAAATGATACCTGAATATTCAGGGAATTTTTGTTTAGAATTTAAGTAGACACCTTGAAAAAAAAAATTTTTAATTAATCTCTGTTTCTTATTTTTTTTCCAGTCCTTAAAACTCCGTTAGATCTCTACTATCACAAAGATGGGTAGAGAGGACAAGGCATCCTGGAAGTCCAGTTACTTCACCAAGCTTATCGTAAGTTCCTCAGATTGATAAATTATTTACCCTTCACTTCTCAAGTTCCGAAAGCAGCATATTAAATGTAATATTTTGTTTTAGCAACTTTTGGATGACTACCCCAAGTGCTTTATTGTGGGTGCGGACAATGTCGGCTCGAAGCAGATGCAGCAAATTCGTATGTCGTTGCGAGGAAATGCCGTCGTACTCATGGGAAAAAACACCATGATGCGAAAAGCCATTCGCGGCCATATCGAACGTAATGCCGCTTTGGAGAAGCTCCTCCCTCACATCAAGGGAAATGTCGGTTTCGTCTTCACCCGAGGAGACTTGGTCGAAGTCAGGGACAAGCTCCTGGAGAACAAAGTCCGTGCTCCTGCTAGGGCTGGAGCTATTGCTCCATTGAGTGTCATCATCCCCGCCCAAAACACCGGATTGGGACCAGAAAAGACTTCTTTCTTCCAGGCTCTGAGCATCCCCACCAAGATTTCCAAGGGAACCATTGAAATCATCGTTAGTATTTTCCTTCGCTGACATCAAACTATCTCAAATTCAGACTTCACACTCTTTCCCCTGTTTTCAAGAAACTTCCTTGTTTTTTCGATTAAACGCGAACGAAATTAAGAGAACCCAATAAGAAAATCAAACTATCTTTGGTTGAAGTTCAATCTTTTTTGTTTCATCTTTGTATGTTAAGAAATCAATTTTATTCTTGAAAATGTAACTATTTTGTTAAAAAAAAATTAATCTATTCTATAGAAAATTTAACTTCTCTGTTTGAAATTTAAACTGTCTTCTAAACTAAATTTGCCTTTTTTGAAAAACATTAATTTTTTTCTAAAGTCATCTTCCGTGGTTAAAAGTTCAATTATTTTGTTTAAAATTATAATTTGTTTCATAAAATGCAACGCTCCTCTAAAACATTCGACTTTTTAGCTTAAAAACTCAGCTCTTGTTGAAAATTCATCAATTTTGGAAGAAAATATTTTTCGGTTGACAAATCGCTTTTTGTAAAATCTAACCCGGTTTTGATTAAAATTAAAATCTTTTTAGGTTGAAATATCAACTATTATATTTTTCATATTCATTGTTGTTATGGGTTTTGACCAGGATGAGAGATTGTTAAGTCGAGGTAATTTATTTTTGTTTCCAAAAGCTTTCGCTCTTCGACGAAGAGCTTTTTTAGTTAAAATTCTATTCTGTATTATTTTATTAGTTCAAAAGACCTAACATCGGCAAACTCTTTCGTTCGAAAATTCGACTAGTTTGAAAATTGAAGTACTTTGTTTTAAAAAAATGTATGTTAAAGATTCATCTCTGATTGAAAATTCGATTTTTTGGTGGAAAATAATTTTTTTAACCTAAAATCCAACTGCTTGAATAGTTAAAAAAAAAATTTCTTCGATTGAAATATCATCTTTTATCATTTTCGTTGAGAATTTATCATTTTTGTTAGAAAAGTTATCTTTCGTGGTGTGAGATAAATTTTTTGTTGAAAATTTAACTTTTCAGGTTAAAAATTCAACTATCTTCTAAAAAATTTTGCATTCAGCTTAAAAATTCAACTTTGATTTGCTATGCAACTGTTTTTGGTTAAGGTTAAATCTTTTACATTTCAAATTCAACCTTTTTATTATTTTTTTGAAAACTGAACTATTTTGATGAAAGATCGTTTTTATTGGATAAAAAGTAATGTTTTTAACTAAAAATTCAACTGCTTGGTTGAAAACTCGTCTTTTTGGTTCATTTTTTTGTTGATAATTCATCTCCTTGGTTGAAAATTGAACTATTTTGTTGAAAGTTCGTCTTTTTGCTTCAAACGTCAACTATTATAATTGTCATTGAAAATTCCCCTTTTTAGTTTGAAAGTTAAATCTTTTGCGTTTGGAAATCCCACAACTTGGTTGATAACTGAATCACTTCCTGAAAAATTCGTCTTTTTTATGAAAATTAATTTTTTAAATTGAAAATTCAACTGTTTGCATTATAGAAAATTTCTATTTTTTAGATGAAAATTTAATTATTTTAATGAAAATTCAACTTTCATTCGATGAATAGCAATCTTTTAACTGAAAAATTAACTATTTTATTTTTGGGAGAAATATCAACTATCATATTTTTCGTTTAGAATTTACCTTTTTGAATTACCTTTTTGAAGTTAAATATTTTGTAACACATTTGACCTTTTAACATGAAATTTTAACTTCTTTAGTGAAAAATGGATCTTTTTTAGTTGAAAGTGAAATATATTTCATCTTCAAGTCTCAGGGTTTTAAATCGTTCCATATTGAATTTAATATCGTAGCTGCATTAATTTGATTTAAAAGAGATTATTCCCCTATTTTCTTGAAAAATCACCCCATTCCCCCTGTTTTGAGATCAATTTGGGCTGTGAAGTCTGGAAATTGACTACCTTTTTTTAAACTTGTAAAGTTAAAAATACAAATCTTATTCACAGAATGACGTGCACATCTTGAAACCCGGAGACAAAGTGGGAGCTTCAGAAGCAACTCTTCTGAACATGTTGAACATCTCTCCCTTCTCGTACGGTTTGCTCGTCGAACAAGTATACGACTCCGGTACCATCTTCGCCCCTGAAATCTTGGACATCAAGCCCGAGGATCTTCGCGCGAAGTTCTTGGCTGGTGTGGCTAATTTGGCTTCAGTGTGTTTGCAAATTGGTTACCCGACCATTGCCAGTGCACCACACAGCATTGCCAATGGTTTCAAGAACCTTTTGGCTATTGCTGCTGTGACCGATGTCGAATTCCCAGAGGCTACGACCATCAAAGAGTACATCAAGGTAAATAAATGAAGCTTTACATTTTATATATTTTACAGACCTCGGACTCACACCACTCAATAGTGACACTATTTTCCTCTCTTTTGCTACTATTTTCTTAAATTGCTCGCTAATGGAACTATTCTTTTACTCTTGTCTTTAAACCTACATTTTGCTAATTTTTTAAGATACTTTTATAATTTTTTCCCTAGATTCTACCCTAAGGTCGAACTTGATGCAAAAAAGTTTCAAAATTTCAATTAATGTTTGTACTCGCCGCATGACTTGAAAAAAATGCAAACCAATTTTACTCAAATTTATTAAAATATGATAAATAATTATTTTAAACCATTGTTTATAAGTATTACCACATTTTTTTTATTTCGCGATCTTTTTCACCAAGTTTGACCCTCGGACACAATCTGGGGGGGGGGGGGGGGACTTTTTTTTTTGTTCAAAATAACGTACAGCCCACAAATATTGACCGATTAAGTTATATTGCAAGAAATTTAGATGGAAACAATATTATAATTAAGAAAATTTCTCTTAAGATTATTCTTGTTAATATTATAAAACAAATTTAATAAGCAACTGTGTTCTTCAGGCATTTGTCGACAGCAAAATTTGTTGTTTTCTTCAACGTCAGTTTTTTAACTAGGAACGTCATGATAATTCCAGCAAAATTCATCATTTGTTGATGAATTTTCTGAATTTTTTGTTTGAACTAGTGCAGTATTCGGGCATTTATCGACGGAAAAATATAAAAAAAATCAATACCAGACCTTTTAATTGGGAACTTCATGATAATTTTAGCAATATGCAATGTTAGTTGATAAATCTTATCGTTTTTTAAACAAATGCATTGTTTGGGCATCTGTCGACGGAAAAGAGTATATCATATACAAAAGTTAAAGAAAAAGGTCATCCTACTCGATCCTAAAGCTGAAGCCTTATTAAAAGAATGAAAGAAATAAGAAACTAAAGCTAAAAGGATTGAGATTGAAAAAAGAAACTTTTTTCTCGACAAATGCCCAAACAATGCATTTTTTTATTAAATTTGTTGGAAGAAGTCATAAAATTATTCAACTAATTGTGAATTTTGCTGAAATTATCATGAAGTTCCCAATTAAAAGGACTGACATTAAAAAAAAATAAAAAAATAAAAAAAAAAACGAATTTTTGGGACGACAATGCCCGAATAATGCATTCATTTATTAAATTTGTTTTAAAAAAACATACATTTTATCAACTAATTATGAATGTTTATAAAATTATCATGATGTTTCATGAAGTTGCCGATTAAAAGAACTGGCGTTAAAAAAAAATTCTCTGACAAATGCCCGAATAATACATTCGTTTTACCAGCGTACAGGAATTTGTTATGTTTCATAGACGGCTCAGGATGGAAACTTTTTTTTTTAATCGCCATATTTTCACTATATTTTCTACTAAAAAGTACAAAATGGCTTCGAAATATTCAAACGATTCTGAGAGATAAAACAATCAAGCTTGATAATAAGAAAGGAAAGTTTTGGCAACAGAAATTGAAATTAAAATAAAAGAATTTATTGAAAAAATACGAAGTAAGTTTAGTTCTTTTAGAGAATATTATCAATTCTTTTAGAGAAAATTATTATTTTCATAATCTTTATAGTTATTTTTATAGACGTCAGTTTTTTATTGTTTTTATCGTTGTGTGTATTTAAAGTACATATTTATTTATCTCGCTCACATCAGCTAGAGAGATATTTCTGGACGTCTGAGGGTATTCTTCTTATCATACACTAGAATAAATTGACAGATTTAAGCAAATAAAAAACGGAATAGAAACATGTTTTCCGTACAGTCATTTTTACGGGGTTTTATATAACAAAATCTAATTATAAGTTTTACAAATTTATTGAAATATCGTGGCTCTAAGAATACTCTCATAAAAGATAAAGTTGAAGGAATAAATAATAAATGAATACAACGCCTCCATTCAATATGAGTCTTTGTGCTGACACCGCTCTGTATGGAACTATTCTCTATGCTTATAGCTGTCAGCATATAGACTCATATTGATTGGAGGCGTCGAATAGCAGAATCGTAAAAAGTTTCAATTTTCAGTTTATCTAATTTTTTTTGTCATTCAGAAGTTTTGAGGCATTGAAAATAATTTTCGACTGGTCAATTTTTTCTAGTGTATTTTGATTTAGATTTTGATAGGTAGAAAACCCTCAAATATACCAAATATTTTTTAAGCTCAGTTAAAAAAATATACTTTTTTTAACACAAAACTTAGTATTTTAGAAATTCTGTATATTTACCTAAAATGTAAATTAATTGTAGCAGAAAAAAAATATTGTATCATTCTGAAAGTGGCATTAAATTTTTTTGTAAAAACAGGGACTTCGTAAAACAGGGATTACGTTTAGTGGCATAGTATTATATAAATCAAAATCGTTCAGTATTTTAGCGGTTCATTTAATATTTGATTATACGATGAAAAAATTTTAATTTTAATATTATAAAAATTAAAGCATTTAAGCCACTGCTCAAAAAACAGGCGTGTTTATAAATTTTTTTGGTATTGTATTGTCAAGCTTCTTCTCTAGTTTAGCTAAAATAATGTTTCCCCATCTCAAAAATTAAAATTTCAGAACATTTCAAGGGACTTGCAAGTTTTCAAAATTTTTGAGGAAGTTTTTTTTTTAAGAGGTTATATGAGATTTCAGTGAATTTCAAGAGATTAAATAAATTTCAAGAGAATTACAAATATTTCAAGAAATTTTCACGGTGCTTACAAAATTTTAAGTGATTTCATGGATTGTAAGAAATTTTAATAGATTCCAAGGGATTTTAAAAATTTGGATTTTTCCAGAGATTTCAGAGGATTTCAATACAATTCAAGGGTTTTTAATTAGACTTCCGTGGGTTTCAAGGTGCTTTATCAGATTTTATGGAATTTCAAAGATTTTATTAGGATTACAGAAAATTTCAGAACATTTTAAAGAGTTTTTGGTATTTTAAAAGATTCCATTGAATTTAACGAGATTACAACGGCTTTCTAGAGAACTTAAGGAAATAAAATAAATTTCAAGAAACTTATAGTGATTGCACCATTTTTAAGATTTTTAAGATTTTGACGGATTTAAGTGATTTTAAAGGTACCAAGGTATTTAAAAAGATGGACCAGTTTTCCAGGAATTTTCACGGGATCTCAATTGGTTAGGTTCTTAGAGAATTCAACGGATTTCAAAGCGTTAAGAGTACTTTGAACAAAAATTCGAAATGATTTCACGCGATGTTGCGGGAGATGTTTATTGTATACCAGATTTCATAAATAGTTAACCCCTCGATTTAATATTTAAAAAATTGCATGTCACTATTCTGCTACTATTTTTCAAATTCTATGCTACTTTTGACACTATTTTTTATTTGTTAAATGAGTCCGAGTTCTGATTTGACCAAACTCTTCACATTCCATAAGAATCATCGATTTAAGTTATTTATAATGATGAAAACCTAACGCTATTTATAATGATGAAAACCTAACGCGTCTGAAGGACCCGGTTCCACGTACCAGAGCTAGAAATAGCTGAACCCACTGGTACGTCGGGTTCGCTGTTGGAAAGCTGCATAAAAATGCAGTCTGAATTTAAAAATGTTTAAGAATCAGTTAATAAAATCCAGCAATGTTGAGATTTCTCACCGAATATTTTTATTTTTTTTCCAGGATCCAAGCAAGTTCGCTGTTGCTGCTGTAGCTGCTCCAGCTGCTGCAGCTGCCCCAGCAGCCGAAAAGAAGGAAGAGAAGAAAGAAGAGTCTGAGGAAGAGGATGACGACATGGGATTCGGTCTCTTTGACTAAATCCAAAGTGAGTAACATTTAAATATGAAAATCTTGTGAATTGTACTTTTGAGAGGAGAAAAATAAGGTCATTTACGGAAATTGATTTAATTAAGCGTAGAAGTTTCATTTTTAAGGATCACTTGCCTTTTATTTCAAATTCCCACTTTTTCCCCTATTCTTGAAAAACTTCACCTTTTATCTTTAAATATACGATATATTTTAATTGCGCGGGATAAAATGAATAAATGTACGAAAGAACCATTGTTCGTTCTACTATTTAAAAAGTCATTCGTTATATTTAATTCAACTTTTTAAAGTTTTAACTAGAAATGTTTTTAATTATTTGTATAATTAAAACTTGAAGCCGAAATGTTTTGCAACCTATTGCAAATGTGAAACCCTGGTACAGAAGTTGTTATCCTATATAAAATTGGAACAGTTAATAAATATATAGTAATTTTAAAATTAAGGTGAACACTTTAATTGAAATGTACGAAGTTAAATAATTAAAAAGAATATTCCAATTTGATCAACTGCAAAGTAAAATGTTCTGTTGAGTCTCAAATTTTATTTTTAAATCTTAACAATAAAAAATGTAGAAATGTTTATTTGGCCTATTTCAAACTAAACTATTTTGGATTTAAATAAAACTTTGAAGCTAAAATATTTTCGCGCTAAATCTGTACAGATTGAATATTTTTGAAAAATTATAAAAATCTATTAATAATTATAGTAAGGATGGAATGACGAATCTTGGAAATAAATATTTAATTATACTTATAATTATTCAGTATTAAGTATTAAGATTTAGTTATTATAATGATGGAATTTTTAAAATATAAAAAAATTAATTATTGTGAGAACGATTTTAAACATATAAAAACTGTTTATTCAACTAATTTTCTCGGACTTTTTTATATCGCCTTGAACGGATTTTAAACGTGCTGACATTCGTCCCATTTTTTGAAATAAATTCTTTAATGGCAGAAATAATTGAAGAAAAATGTTAACTTTGCGGAAAATTCTGTAATACTGCAGAGTGGCTACTAACCTGGAAGTCCCCGGAAATAGCCCGAAATTAACAAAAAATGGGAATACAATATTCGAGCCGGGGATCACGTTTCAAGTTTTGGAAAATGTGAATTTTGAAAGGTTTCAAGAGAATAAACAAATTTTCTTCATATTTCTGAAAATATTTCAAAAGATCTCCAAAATTTTCAAAAAAGAATCCGGAATATTTTAAGATAATTTTTATAAATATTCAAAACTTTTTAAAAACTTTATGAAAAATGCCATTATTTTAAAATTTATTTAGAAGGTTTAGAAATCTGTGCGAATTTGTCTTTAATTTAGGAAAAATTGAAGTCACTTTATAAGATATTTAGAAGGTTTAGTTTTTTTGAAAAGATGGAAAATTAATAATAATTTGAAAATATTTTAACAAATTTAAATGAATATGAAATTTTTTAAAGATTTAGCAAAAATGAGGGATTTGGGTTTTCAATTATTTTTTTTTAATTTCCTTTTTTTTTTAAGAATTTTGAAAGGTTTCAAGAAAAAAAAAATTCTTAAGATTCCTGGAAAAATTATAAATGATTTTCTATTTTTAAAAGTTAATTTTCAAAGAAAGTTGCAACAGATTTCTAAAAATGTCGAAAAAAATCTGAAAAATTTTCGGGCAATTTGTTTTATTATTTTGAAAGATTTTTCAAATTTTTAGGTAAAATTTGAGTCAGTTTAAAAGATGGTTGGAAATTCTGCTTGTGATAGGAAAGTCACCTTTTCGGTTAAAAATTCATTTGTTTGGTTGAGGATTCAAATATTTCGTTGAAAATTCGTCAACTGTAATTGTTGAAAAATCAATTTTTTTTAACTTAAAATTTAACTCTTCCATTTTGGGTAGAAAATGGATCTTTTTTGGTTGAAAATGTTGGTATTTTGTTAAAAATTCGTTGTTTTTTTTTGTGTATAGAAAATTAATGTTCTTGGTAGAAAATAATTTCTTTGTTGTAGAAAATTCATATTTTTATTAAATTCGGCTTTTTCAAAAATAATTAAAAATTTGAAAATATTGCAAAAAATTTTAGCAAAATGTGGATTTTTGAAGATTTCGAAACAAAATTCAGATACTATTTTTTAATTTCTTTGGTATTACCGGTCGATTATTGTTTAATTATTGAAGAATTTTTTCAAAAAACATTAAAAATTATATCTAATAAAAATTATTTACCAAAAATAGTTAACCAAAGATATGTTTATAGTAAATAACAACTGCCATGTTGAAAAACTTTTCTGAATAATTAACTGAAGAGGTCTACCATCATGTGCCGATATGCCTGAAGCCATTTTAATCTAATTGTATTCATTTTTACTCGACACCATAAATTACACAAATATTATTTTGTTTAAATATTACAAGATATCACAATGCATACAATTACACATAGGAAAACTTTATATTAAATGCGTTTTATCCGTAGTGGGCAAAAATTATTAAACACTCTGTACTTGTCAATGCCTTGAAAATTTCAAATTTCTCATAAAAAAAAATTGTATCTTTTCTACATGTAAAAATACATGTTTAACTTTTCCCCTATTTTTCTCCTTTTTGGTGAAGAAATTTTGCACTGTGATCCGTGCCTTTTGTATTTCAGATTTAGAATCATAAGTTAATGTTTATAATAAAACACAAAAATTTGAGCCCAAAAAATTGTGAATGACCTTATTTATAATGATGAAAACCTAACGCGTCTGAAGAACCCGGTTCACGTATTAGAGCTAGAAATAGCTGAACCCACTGATACGTCGGGTTCGCGGTTGCAAAATGGCATAAAAATGCTGTCTGAATTCAATAAAAAATTTTGAATAATTATTTTAATTTTGAGAAACTGAAATTCTATAGCAATATCTTGTATATCCTTGCAGAAACTGAAGACGAGGACACGAGATTCGGTCTCTTCGACTAAAACCGAGGTGTGTATCTTTAAAGTATATAGACATATATTAAATCTTTTTTTATAATGATGAAAGCATATCGCGTCTAAAGAATCCGGTTCCACGTGTCAGAGCTAGAAATAGCTGAACCCACTGATGCGTCGGATTCGCAGTTGAAAAGCGGCATAAAAATGCAGTCTGAATCAAATAGAAAAATAATGCAATTTGTGTACATGAAAATGAAATTTTATAACAGAATATGTATTATCTTGTTGCAGGAAATGAAGTTCGATGTCCCGACAATCCGTGGAGCTTAAAATGCTACCGGTGTTTTAACGACTGTATTTTGCTGCTGAGGATTCAATCCGACGTCCGAATAAAGTACAGTTTTGACGTAAATTGGTTATTTTCATTATTCTACCTTATTCCTCCTTTACTTACTTTTATTATT
>CAKNXH010000237.1:73162-85559 GCA_932178445.1 Andricus quercusramuli
TGTTGAGAATTCGCCTTTTTATGTTAAAAATCCGAGTACTTAGTTGAAAGTGAAACAACTTCGTTAAAAATTTTTTTTTTTTTTTTTTTGATGATTCGTTATTTTCGTGAAAACCCCTTTTTTGTAAAAATTGAATTATTTGGTTGAAAATGAATTTTTTTTAATTATTAAATATGACGATTACGTACGACCAAGAAGAACCACACAGAAGTTTTTAGTTAAAAATTCATATATTCTGTTGAAAATATAACTACTTTGTGGCAAATTATTTCTTGTTTTTGTTGAATTTTTTTTTTTCTCTGAAAATTTAACTATTCTATTTTTTGTTAAAAGCTTATCTTTTTATCGTTAGTTCAAAATTGAAGTCTTTTTTTGAAATATTGTCTTCATTGGTAAAAAAAAATAATCTTTTGGGTTGAAGATTCATCACTTTATTTAAAAATGAATTTCTTTAACTGAAAATTCAACTTCCGTTTTTATTGTTTTTATTATTTTATCGGCATAGTTTTCTCAGTTCAATACCGACTTAAAATGGAATTTTTCAAAAATATTTCCTTAAAAGCTGAATCTAGAACTGAAGGGTGTCAACTGCAGAACCATGTAACCTGCCAAGGAAAAAAAGTTGATACTTTTCGAGAAAAATATCGTTCTCTGTCATAACCATGTTATTCCCATGAAAATTGTTGGCTTTTTAAACTTTAATTAACATAAAATATGTATGTATATTTGAACTCTCCCTTTTACGGGTTCGAGGGCCTCCGCTCCCTGTACATATATTTACATTTCATCCTTAGTCTACCTTAACCGCTACTTATTTTCTAATCCAACGCCTTACATAATGACAATCATATTATTACTACTCTTAGACTACAGACAATGAGCGATCTTCCCGGGCTTCCGTTTTCTCTTACCATCAAATTCATTTAGACCGATTTGAACATTAAAAATTTTTACTCTTTATTTTCCTTTACACAGGATTACCCGTTTGGCTCTACCCTGATCTCTTGCTTTCTCTTATTTCTTCCAGTTTTTTCATCCACATCACTCCCTGTCCATTACCATCCAAAATCCATCTGACACATTCATCCACACTCAACTGTCCATCTTCCTCTCCTGTACACCTCTCTAACACATGTGCCCATGACTCCACTTCGTACCCACATACTCTGCACAGATTTTCCTCTTCATCCAACCAATATCTACAAGCTCTCACTCCTTCTCCCATTCTAAACCGTATCACCCTATTCCATTTGTCTTCCTTTTTCATCTTTTGCAAATATTCTGGTTCCGTCACCCCTTTGACCATCATATACCATCTATTGTACTTCGAATCCATAATCTTTCTCCATCTCTCTTCTCCTTGTCTTACTAATAGCTCTAATTCAATCTTCTGCCAATCCAGAACCCCTTCCTGTATATCACAAACACTCCTCATTTTTTTCCTTTCTTCCTCCCATTTTGAATTTCCCCAATTGCCTCTCGTCTCCTTGTTCCGAACTTCGTCCAAGCATACTTGTGCTATTCTACTCCCCTCTCCCCTTTTCAGCTTCTCTTCAAACCTCCAGGCTCTCTTAATTTGTCTAGTTACCATTTTTTCCCTTCCTAGTTCTTCCCTTATCATGTATCCTGGACAACTCCAACTAACCCCCATTACCCATCTCAGAAATCTCTCATGTATGCTTTCCACTTTCCTATGTTCCTTCCATCCCCAAACCTCCACTCCATAACACAACACCGCCCAAACCAACGCATCAAACAACCAAACCCTCATTCTCCAATCGTCCTTGAACCTTCTCTTTCCTATACCCCATACTTGGCCCATTACTTTACTCGCACTTTCGATTCTTTTCCTCACCTGCAAATCGTTTCCCCCTCCTGACTCAAACCAAAAACCTAGGTAACAGAACTCCTCCACAATTTCCACTGTTTGTCCGTTCATCTTCCAAACGTAACCTATTTTGGTCTTTTTATTTCTGAAGCACATCACCTTGGTCTTCCCTACGTTCACCGTCAGTTCTTTTCTTCCCACGTACTCTTCGAAAATTCTTATCATTAGGTTCATCCCCTTCTCATCGTCTGCTATTAGAACTACGTCGTCCGCGTATGCTAGGGAGTATAGTTTGCTATTACCCAGGATCGTCCCCCCTTTCCCTTTCTCCTTTAGCTTCTCCTCTAGGTCTGCCAGCAGCAAATTAAAAAGTAGTGGACTCAACGGGCACCCTTGCCTTAGACCTCTTCCTGTCCAGAAAACCTCCCCTTTTTCCCCGCGTACCTTCACCCTAATCTTGGTTTCAGTAAAAATTTCCTTTATCCTCTCCACCAGCCCTTCTTCTATTCCCCTCTCTTTCATTGCCTGCCATAGCACTTTTCTATTCACTGAGTCAAAAGCTGCTTTGAAATCTACAAACAAAGCGACTAATTTCCCTCTTTTTCTCCCTAAGTTTCTGTTAACCAAGTAGTTGAGTACGTAAATGTTGTCTATTGTCCCCATCCCTTTTCTAAATCCCGTCTGGTTGTGTGGGATACTTTGCTTCTCTTCTATCTGATTCTCTAACCTTTTTCTTAGAATTTCTGTGTATATTTTATAGCCCCCTTGCATGAGAGTGATCCCTCTGTACTCTTCTACCTTCTTACCCTCCCCTTTCCTAACAAGCGGTACTACCAGCCCTGTCATCCACTCCTCCGGCCACCCTTCTCCTTTCCAGACCTTGTTGCATATCCTCCACATCACTTCCCTAATCCCTTCTCCTCCATACTTTATCGCTTCGTTCTCCATACCATCCTCTCCTGTGGCCTTGTTTCTTTTCAGTCTATCTATCGCCTCATTTACTTCTTCTCTTGTTATTTCGTTCGCTTCCTCCGTTTCTCCCTGGAGTGAAATACGAAAAATCTGATATCTGTATTCGATTCAGCTAAAGAAATTGTATAAAGTCTGTGTTCTACGCGGCACTAATTACCCTTTCTTTAGAAAAAAAAAGCTTGGTTCATTTTCCAGCATTTTTTTAATAGATTTTACAGAAAATCTTGACTGATTTGAGAATGCTGTGTATGATTTACAAAAGTTTACTTATTGCAGCTAGAAAATTCCAGTAAATTCAATATAAATGACACAATTTTTCATTTATATACAATTTACAATTATTTTTTAAACATTTAAGAAACATAAAAAAATAGATTTTCAAGGTATTTGCGGATGAACTATTCATCAAGGTAGAATTAAGTTCGACTATTTGAATTTAATTCGAATTTTCAATAAGATTCTATTTACCACGTTTTCTAGACATGTTTTTCACATGAATATATTAAATTATTTTATTTTTACATCAACATTTTGTTTTCAAAGTTTACTTATAAAAATGAAATGTTTATCTGCACGACAAAACTGAGAAAAATTCAAGATCTATAATGAAACATTTTATTTAATCAAGACGGATGCATACAGCATTTCAACCTATATTTGACATGAGCACAAGTAACTTTATCGTTAGATAACAGTGAAAAATTCATTTTCAAAAAAACTGAAAACCCTAGAATTTACAGGGTATTTAAATCAGTCCTTGCTCGAATCAAAATGGCAATTTGAATTTAGTCCTTTGATTTTTTATCTGATATAACAGCTTGATTAATTTTTCAAGATATTCGCTATTCCTGAATAGCGACTGAAAATACTTTTTTTGGTTAAAAATTTAACTACTTAGTTGAAAGTGGCACTACTTTTATAAAACTTCATTTTTTCTGGTTCATAATTCATCATTTTAGTTGAAAAACCTGTTGTTTTTTTTTCAAAACTTAATTGTTTCGTTGAATTTATTTTGGTCCTGAATTGATTTTTTAGCTGATAATTTAACTATTCCATGTTTGGTTAAACATTTATCTTTTTCCGTTGAAATTTCCTTTTAAAATTATCAACTTGTTTGAAAATTCATGTATTTTGTTAAAAATTAATCTTTTTGAGTGAAAAGTCATTTTTTTCGAAAATCAGTTTTTCTATTGAAAATTTAGCTATTCCATTTTTCGTCGAAAATGTATCTTCTTGATAAACGTTCAGTCTTCTTGCTTAAAAATTCATCTGGTTGAAATTTTAATTCTTACGTTGAAAATTTGTCTTTTTCTGGTAGGGAATTCTCCTTTTGAGTTGAAAATTTAACTACTTGGTTAAAAATTATTTTTTGCTTGTTGAAGATACATAATTTTAGTTAAAAATTCTTTTTTTTTTTTTTGTTTAAAGATTTACCTATTTTGTTCAAAGTTAGTTTTTTTTAATGAATTTTTAAACTGAAAATTTAACTTTTCCATTTTTTCTAGAAAACATTATCTTCTTTGAAATTATGTCTTTCTTAATTTGTGCATGACACCTTGCAAAATTCTATATTACTTTTGTCACTAAAAGTGTTTAAAATATCTTTAGAAACAAAAAATGTGTTTAAATTAACATTATTGATCTCCTCGGTGCAAGGTTCTATTTATACCTAAAAGTAAATTATAGAACGGTCAATGAATGTGAAAAATTCATCAGGGAAATGTCAGAGAAAGTCAGGTAGTTCCAAAAATCAGATTTTCCAGCAACCCTGTTGTTGCAAATTTGATTGCTCGATACCGCTTAATTTGGATTTTGAAATATTTGACTAACTTCATTTTCTTGCCAAAAAAATGACATTAATCCTAAAGTTACTAATTAAATAGTAAATATATTATTAAGTTTCAGCATTTTGAAGCCTTGAAAATTTCAAAATAAGGAGCGTTTATAAATTTTAGGTTTTGGTAAGTAACTTAATTTGCAGAACTCATTAATTAAACACTTTAAATTTTGGTTGGAAATTAATGAAATTTTCTGTGCATAAAATTTAAAATGAACCAAGTACTTCAAAATTTTAAGTGTTTTAAACCTTTTGAACAACGAACTTCAACTTAGTCGTAACCAAATACCAAACCTCGAAACAGCGATTCTTGAGCAATTTTTATTTCTTCACGAGATATTTATCTCTGAAAATATGGAAACATGTATAGTGTCGATTTGAAAGTGAAATTTTTCATATGACAGGATCAAAAAGTAGAAAAAGAGGTCCAATTTTATGGTAAAGAAGCAAAAATTAACCTTGTTAGGGGGTAAGATTTGAATTTCAAAAATAATTATTTCAATTCAAATAATGCAATGAAAATGTTTAAAAATGGAAATTTTTCACATGTAAAATTCTTTTTCACTGCCCTTCAACTGAAACTGAATTCCTAATTATGTTTGTGAATTTGGCAAAATTCTTTCCTTTGAGCTTATATTACCCAACCGGCATTGGGGAAAAGTGACAACAATGATTTCGAGATTTTGCGTGATAAATTTTTTTTAGGACACGTAGTAAAAGCGCGTGTGCGCACGCATTCATATTTTTAAACATCTCGAAAGAGATGAAATATAAGATCAAATATTTTTTAATACAAGGATTTTAAACATTTAAATTTTAAACTATTAAAGCAAATAACATACTTACATAATGTGTAAACTTTACAGGTTAATATAAATATTATAAATGTAGGTTTAAATTTTAATCGAGTTAATGAAAAACATATTTTTCATAACTAAGTAAACGCCACAAATATATCAGCATTTTCAAAAATTATACCATTTATATTTTTAAAGGAATATGATATTCCATCCTTTCTAAATATTGCAGTTGAAAAATAGGCTTTAAACTGACGTTGACTGATTGGATTTTATGTTATGTTTCTTGAAAGGAAGACATTAAATTTTGTGTTTCAAAGTGTATTCTCAGCGACAAATTTAATACATAAATGATATTTCAACCAAAAAATATTTTAATTTTAGATAAACTTATACATTTCAATTCATCTCAAAAAAGACCAATTTACATAAAAATGGCTGAATCGCAAAACCAGACAAAAATTAATTTTTACCAGTAGCATTTTTAACAACAAAAAAAGACAAAATTTCAGCAAATAGTGAATTTTTCAACAAAAATAGATTACTTTTCAAACCAAAAGATGAATGTTCAACCAAATAGTTCAATTTATAAGAAAAAAAGAATTCTTAGTGATGAAAGAAAAAAACTTTCACACAAATGATAATTTTAGGGAATAAATAATTTTAAATACAAAATTAAATTTATAATAAACCTTTATTTTTTATTATCTTTCAAGTATCTTTTGTAGTTGGGTTTCTATAATATTATGTAAATGTCCAAAAAAATATGTACCTACATGTGAGAAATAAATCTAACTTTTATTTTTAAGTTTATCTGTTCTTTTGTTTTTAAAGTTATAAAAGTTTAAAAGATATTTAGGACATTGAGAAGTTTAGAACATATATTTTGAACTGACTGCAACTATTCCTGAAATTTTGAAAAATCTTTCAAAATAAAAAAATTGCTCTTAAATGTTCCAGATATTTTCGACATTTGTAGAAAACTTTTTAAATGTTTGGATACCTTTTCAATTGTATGCAAAAAATTGAAGTTGCAAAATAAAAAGTCATTAACATTTTTTCCAGGCATCCGAGAAAAGTTTTATATTTTCTTGAATCCTTTCAAAAGCTTTCAAATTTTTTTCTAATTCTTCAACAATTTCATATTATTTTTCAATCATTTTCATAACTTTTAAACCTTCTAAGTGTCTTTAAAATTTATCCAAATTTTTTCTTTAAATTCTGAAAACAAAATTGCCTTAAAATCTTGCAGATTTTGTATGACAATTTTGGAAATCTCTTAACATTTTTTTTAATATCTTCTAAAAATTGATTTTTTTATATAAAAAATCAATATAAATTATCCCATGAATTTTAAGAAGAATTTTTAATCATCGCCAAAATTTATTATCGCTTCAAAATTTTCATTTCCAAATATTTATAAATGTACCATTTTTTAAAACTTTGTTATCTTGTTAATTGAAAAATTTTGATTTAAAATCATCCACATTCTTTTGCGAAATTTGAGGCAATAATTAAAAATGTTTTGCCATCTATGTCAATTTTCTTTCAACATTTATTTTCCAAGATAAAAAAAGCTGTTTAAATTTTCCCAGGAATTTTAAGACATTTTTTTTTATGGCGAAAACTTTCAAAATCCTCAAGAAGCTTACAATTTTTCATTTTCAAATATTCAAAAATGTACGTTTTTTTCTAACTTCTTTGACATGTTTTTAATTTTCAATCTTTTTAAAACTTCCAAATATCTTTCAAACCTGATCGAATTTTTTATAAAATTTTGTAATCCTGCTGATTGAAAAATTTGGCTTTAAAATCGCTCATACTCTTTTTCGAACGTTTAAGAAATAATTGTAAAAGTTTTGAAATCTTTGTCGATTTTCTCTAAAAATTTATTTCTTATAATAACAAAGTAGTTTAAAATTTCCCAGGAATATCGAGATTTTTTTCTCATTCTCTTGAAAAAATTTTGAATTCTTAATAAGCTTCTTTTTCAGAAATCTTTAAAATTACATTGTTTATATCAAAGTGCTGGGCGCCTTTGTTCTATTGATTATTATTATTATTGCATGTACTATTTAGATAACCTTACATTTCAGACAAACCTAAAATTTGCAGCCTTTTTATTTTAAATGGGAAAAAGGAACCACAGCTTCATCCAATCATGAACGCGGGTTTCCTGGCAACAATGGTTTCGAGATTGGGATAATTTCGAGAAATCGTAATTTTTCTGCAAAATCGAATGGCGCTATTAGTTTCTATCTTGAATATTTAAACAAATTGTTGAAATAGAAATTTTATGTCCCAAAAAATATTGATCGCTCTTTTAATTTTGTCATGGTCATACGATAAAACCTATATTTAATTTTTAAACCATCGAAATTTTCATTCAGTTAATATTTTATGTAATATTTTATTGAAGATATTTATCTTCCCAGTACTTTTTTATTGTACGGAGTGTTTCCTGAAAAAAATTTATCTTCAGTAGAATTTCCATTGTCAGCAGATTGATTTCAGTGAAATTGGATTTCATCGCTAATCTCGAGAGATAAATACATTTTTCTCATACGGATAAAGCAGTTTATTAATTTGCAATCTCTGCAAATCAGGTCAATTTATACATATGCGAAAAGCAGAAACTAAAAATGAAGTGTCCAGATCTAAAATATTGATATTAAATAGTACAAAAATG
The DNA here is from genome assembly GCA_932178445.1 of Andricus quercusramuli. Taxonomy (NCBI): domain Eukaryota; kingdom Metazoa; phylum Arthropoda; class Insecta; order Hymenoptera; family Cynipidae; genus Andricus; species Andricus quercusramuli. The sequence goes on from CAKNXH010000237.1 coordinate 81,286, forward strand.
TGTGAGAATTATTTTTTAAGAAATAAAGCAAGGGGCAAATACTTGGGCGTTCTAATGACCCAATATTAAATTTAAGAAATTAATATAAAAACCAAGTAAATTTCAAAATAGGCAAATACTTGGTCATTCTAATGACCCAATATTGAATTTAAGAAATGAATATAAAAACCAAGTAAATTTCAAAATAGGCAAATACTTGGGCATTCTAATGACCCAATATTCAATCTAAAAAATGAATATAAAACTAAGTAAATTTCGAAATGGTACGTGTATAAATTAAGAATCTAATCTTTTTTAAATTTCCGCAATGTCAACGTGAAATGAAATCCGTGTTTCAGTCGTTTATGTGAAAAGGATTTTTAAAATTTTTATGGTGAAATAATGCTAATGAAGCATAAATAAAGATAACATTTTGTACTTTGAATCGACCAAAAGGTCATATTTAAAATAAGTTCAATAAATTGAATGATTAGTTGGAATTTTTTAAATCTCATAAATTCCCGTTTCGAAAAATTTACTTTTTTCCAAATTTTTGTTTTATGGGTTTAAATGTTTATTTAATAAATTCTCATGTTTAATTCAACAGTTGCAATTTCAATTTTCTTCATTTTTTAACAATAGAATTTTCAACTGTTGAACATTCAATTATAAATTTGAAAAACGTGGATTGTAAAAAAATCGTCCAAATTTTCATCAACAGTGTAATATTTTTTAATATAATTCCTGGCCCTCTTTTGAAATCCGGTAGAGAATTAAAAACTAGTTCTAAAGTTCCCACCGTCTATTTTTATTTATTTCTAGATTACTCCTTATGTAAAGAATATATTCCACGATAGTCTGCCCTGTGTCAGAGCCTTGGATAAAAGAGAGATTTTTTTAAAATGCAAATTCACATTTTTTGCCAAAAATACATCAGACCTGAAAAAAGTCGAAAGAACAAAATTATTACTTTAAAAAAATTCTAGAAAAATGTCTCTTGACACTTTTTTTATATCTCGTGTTATTTTCGAGAGTTTTGCGAAAATAATAAAATCCTGCAAAATTTATGTTTTCCTTAACAATACTATTTTATGTTGTGATGCAAAACCAAAAAGGATTTAATTTAAGTTTTAACAACATTTTGGCGGAAAAGTAATAAATGTAGAAAAAATTGATAGTATAGTAGATTATTTAAAAAGTGCCGACTTTAAAGGTAAAAGTTTTATGTAAAAGTTTTTAAAATATTGAAATATTATGTTCTTTTTTTATGATGCCATAAAATTGTCTTGATGGAAAAAAATAAATTTTTAAGCATTTTATACACATTTTCGCAAAAATTTCGAAAATAACGTGAGGCAGAAAGAATTGTCAAAGGACATTTTTCTAGAACTTCTTTACAGAAATAATTTTGTTTCTTTGACTTTTTTCGTATCTTGTGTCATTTTGGCAAATACGTGCATTTTTATTTTTTAGATAAAAAAATCTCTTCTCTCCAAGGCGCTCTGTTAACAAAAATGTTGAAAATTCTTTGATAATCCGCGTTCTAAATTTTTTAAATTCATTACTAATAACTTTGTAAAAAATTTGTTTTCGACCAATCGGTGTGACACGTGTCGTCTTATTCGGTTTTAAAAATAACACAATTGAGTGGCAGATAATTCTGTGAAATTGACCATAGACTTCCTGTGTGATTTGAAATGAATAGAGTCAACAGCATCAATTTACAACTTAAGAAAATCACTCAAACATAATTATCTGTAGTCAGGAAATTCCGAATCATGATATAATCAATGATCCATTGTCATAAATATATTTTCATAACGTATTGCTGATTTAATGTGAGTTCCAAACTACCTGAAAATGAAATTCCTAATACTGTATAAGTTGCGCTTTTAATGCTGTATTAAAACAAGTTACAAATAACAAAATTTTAATTAATTATTTCAACCAAAAAAGATGACTTTTCTACCATAAAATATGACATTTTAATTCCAAAAGGACGAATTTTTAACAACACAGTTAAATTCTCGAACAAAAAAGATGACTTTTCAACAAAATACTTCAATTCTCAACACAATAGCCGAATTTTCAAACAAAAAAGATTAAACTTTCACCAAAAACAGTTGAAATTTCTACTCGAATGTTGAATTCTCAACGAAAAATGTAATAGTTGATATTTTAATATAAAAAAAAACGAATTAAAAAAAGTGAAATCTTAAAACAAAAAGTTGAATGTTCAATAAAATAATTCAGTTTTCAAGAAATTATATAAACTTTCAACCAGAGAGATAATTTTTCAGTGAAGAAAGAAAAAAAGGTTCATCCAATTTGTTAAATTTTTTTCTGTAACTCAGTTGAATTTTCAACCAAAGAGACGGAACTTCAACCGAAAAAATAAATTTTGAACAAAGTTCAAAGAGATGAATTTTCAACCAAAAAAGTTGAATTATCAACGGAAGAAGATTGAGTTTTCAACTAAACAGTTGCATTTTGAACCAAAAGAGATTAATTTTTTAACCAGAAAGACTAATTTTAAAAACAATAGTTGAATTCACAGCACCAAAATATGAATTGTCAACAAAGACGTTAATTCTCAACCAAAAATGATGATTTTTTAACAAAATTGTTGATAGTTTAGTTAATACCGAATTGTAGATAGCACCTGGAAAAAATATAAATACAAGGCAAATAAATTACTATTGGGAATATCCTTTATAGTTATTAAAAGTGCCCCATATCAAAATTCCCTGACTTTTGCAAGATTTTTTTTTTAAATCCTTGACATTCCCAGACCAATAAAATTCCCTGATTTCCAGGTGTTCTCTCGCCTACGGCCACCTTATTAGGTTACAAAAGATTTGATTTCAAATTTAAGTTATTCAAAATTTCAAGGATAAATCTACCTATTTTATGCTTTTTTTGTAATATGTTCCTCAAAATATGAGTTACTAAACGTTTAGAATTTCAATTAATATTAATAAATGGAATCTTTAATTTATATATATATATATATATATATATATATATATATATATATATATATTCTAATTTTCTGTTATAAAATTCTTAGGATTTTAAAGACATAGATTTCCTTATATAATGCAAAAATTCTTTCAAACACAAGATATGCATTATCAATTTTTCAGGATGAGAAAGTAGATTATTATAGAAAAATCTAGAAAAAATATTGAATTTGGCATATATGTACCTGTAGATTTTTTTTAAATTTAAATACATATCAGTCATTCGTGTTCTCCAGAGATTAAAAAAAATTCTAAAATGTCAGAAATCATTAAAAAATTATTTACTATTATTTAAAAATACAAAATTTCTTATAAAAGATTGTTTCTTCTTTTCTACATTGAAAAATAAATTTCATTTTATTTTTAAACAATGGTAAAGGATTTTTGAATGACTACTGACATTAAAGGATTTTTTTACAAATTTAATTATTTACAAGGAGATGAATAAAGTTTAAATTTTTCTAAGATTTCATTCGTTCCCGAATGAAAGTCCATTGGATGACAATTAATTTGCCTAAAAATATTATTTTCCAGAAGCGACTAGTTTTTGAAAAATTCTACTTTTTCGAAATTTTTGTTTTAGGGATTGAAAAGTTTATTTCTTAAATTGTCATGTTGAATTCAACAGTTGGAAATTCAGAAATCAAATTTCTTGAATTTTCAACAGTTGAAAATGCAATTTTTTCCAATTTTCAATAGTTGAATAGCAATTTTAAATGTTCAACAATTGAATTTTCATCTGTTTAAAATTCGGTTCCAAATTTTCTTCAATTTCCAGCAGTTGAAAAATAAATTATATTCAATGTTCAACAATAGAATTTTCAACAGTTGAAAATTCAATTATCAGGTTTCTTCAATTTTCAATTCTCATCAGTTTGCAACAGTTGAATTTTCTATTGTTGATAATTCAATTGTCAATTTTCTTCATCTTTGAACAGTTGAAAATTCAATTTTTTTAATTATGAACTTTTGAATAATCAATTTTCAACAATTGAATTTTCATCTGTTTACAATTCGGTTATAAATTTTCTTCAATTTTCAACAGTTGGAAAATAAATTATGTTCAATGCTCACCAATAGAATTTTCAACTGTTGAAAATTCAATTATCACTTTTCTTCAATTTTCAATTCTCATCAGTTTTCAACAGTTGAATTTTCTACTGTTGATAATTCAATTGTCAATTTTCTTCAGATTTCAACAGTTGAAAATTCAATTTTTTCAAAATTTGAACTGTTGAATAATCAATTTTCAACAATTGAATTTTTATTTGT
>CAKNXH010000237.1:85569-142382 GCA_932178445.1 Andricus quercusramuli
TTGAATAATCAATTTTCAACAATTGAATTTTTATTTGTTGAAAATTCTGTTATAAATTTTCTTCAATTTTCAACAGTTGAAAAATAAATTATGTTCAATGTTCAACAATAGAATTTGCAACTGTTGAAAATTGAATTATCAGTTTTCTTCCATTTTTCATTCTCATCAGTTTTCAACAGTTGAATTTTCTACTGTTGATAATTCATTTGTCAATTTTCTTCAGATTTCCACAGTTGAAAATTCAATTGTTTCTAATTTTGAACTGTTCAATAATCAATTTTCAACAATTGAATTTTCATCTGTTGAAAATTCTGTTATAAATTTTCTTCAATATTCAACAGTTGAAAAATAAATTATGTTCAATGTTCAACAATACAATTTTCAACTGTTGAAAATTCAATTATCAGTTTTCTTCAATTTTCAATTCTCATCAGTTTTCAACATTTGAATTTTCCACTGTTGATGATTCATTTGTCAATTTTCTTCAGATTTCAACAGTTGAATATTCAATTTTTTAAAATTTTAAACTGTTGAATAATCAATTTTCAACAATTGAATTTTCATCTGTTGAAAATTCTGTTCTAAATTTTCTTCAATTTTCAACAATTGAAAAATAAATTATTTTCAATTTTCAACAATACAATTTTCAACTGTTGGAAATTCAATTATCAGTTTTCTTCAATTTTCAATTCTCATCAGTTTTCAGCAGTTGAATTTTCTATTGTTGATAATTCAATTGTCAATTTTCTTCATTTTTCAACAGTTGAAAATTCAATTTTTTAAATTTTGAACTGTTGAATATTCAATTTTCAACAATTGAATATTCATCTGTTCAAAATTCTGTAATTATTTTCTTCGATTTTGAACAGTTGAAAAATAAATTATGTTCAATGTTCAACAACAGAAATTTCAACTGTGAAAAATTCAATTATCAATTTTCTTCAATTTTCAATTCTCATCAGTTTTCAACAGTTCAATGTTCTACTGTTGATAATTCAATGGTCAATTTTCTACATTTTTGAACAGTTGAAAATTCAATTTGTTTAATTATGAACTTTTGAATAATCAATTTTCAACAATTGAATTTTCATCTATTGAAAATTCTGTTATAAATTTTCTTCATTTTTCAACAGCTGAAAAATAAATTATGTTCAATGTTCAACAATAGAATTTTCAACTGTTGAAAATTCAATTATCAGTTTTCTTCTATTTTCAATTCTCATCAGTTTTCAACAGTTGAATTTTCTACTATTGATAATTCAATTGTCAATTTTCTTCATTTTTCAGCAGTTGAACATTCAATTTTTTAAATTTTGAACTGTTGAATAATCAATTTTCAACAATTGAATTTTCATCATAATAAATTTTCTTCAATTTTCAACAGTCTCAAGGATATTTTCTGTTTTTAGAAGTACCATCATTAATAATTAAATCGTGATACTTTTTCCTCAGAAAAATTATTTTAGCTTTAAGGTTTTATATTTAAATTCTAAATAGTTTGGTTAAGTTTAGTTAGTTATTAGTTTAGTTTATTAACGTTTAAGTGTACTTTATAAACAATAAAACGAAACATTGAAAGTTTATTGAACCAAAGGGAAATTAAGGATCATTAGGGTACAAGTTATACTCTGAAAAGTATACTTTTCGAGAAATTAAGAAAAGTATGTATGAAATGTTTACTTTTCAGAGTATAAATTGTACCCTAATGATCCTTAATTTCCCTTTTCTTTATTAAACATTTAAATGTTTCGTTTTATTATTTAGGAGAGTATATAGCTGGAGAATCCCTTCCCCTTTTATAAACTTGATCCGCCCCTGATGAGCTCATGGCTTCAACACGAGGATAGTCTGACTCTGACAGTGAACACTGAACCAGTTCAACCTCTGGAAGTGCCTGGAAGCGAAAATAATACTCGGGAATTTCTAAATTAACATAATTCCTGTCTTTCACGAGAAAGCCTAAAATCTTCCAAACCAGAGACCAGAGAAGTGCCAGTCACGTTCCACTTAGTTCGTTTTTCGTTATCAAAATAAAAAACTCCTTTGCACAGTTTATTTCGGAGCAGCCAAAACTATTTTACAGCAAGTGCTTTACAAAAAGACGAATTGTTGCTTGCCCCCAGTGAAGTGTTCCATTTTTCAATCGTGATAAACAAGAACTTTATTTAGTGCTTGATTAATTGTTTCAACATCTAATAAACATTCTTAAAATTCCGTTGGATTTCCTCCCTCGTTCTCGCATGTTGATCGACCTGGACACTCGGATTCGATCGAATCGGATCGGTTTTTTCCGAATTTCAACTTGTAGCGGTAAATTTCGAACTCCCTGAAAATAATAAAATGGGTTTACTTTCCGAGGGAAGTCCACTCAGTTGGGAAGAAACGAAAAAACTCGCTGATCACGTGCGAAAGCATGGGGTTATTCAATTTATTAACCTGTATAAAAGACTCCGGGATAGACAAGGCGACGTACTCAAATGGGGCGATGAGGTAATATTGCGTGAGAAAAAAAATGTGACTTGTAACTTTCCATCATTTATCATATTCCCGCTAAAATTTTTCCAATTTGCATTTAAAAAACTGTGAAATGAAGATATTCATTGCACAAATACCTTTTATCAACCCTAATGATTTCACATAATTAGGAGTAATTTCCCATTAAAAAATAGTTCATATTGGTTTCATTCAAACAGTATATTGTCATTCATACAACAAATCGAAATTTTATGCATAAAATAGTAACGAATGTCCAAAAATGTAATGCAAAAAGATAAGATTAGAAGTTGAAAAGAGAACAATCAGCTTTATGTAACTGTCATGAAAGTTTAATAATCCTTAGTTCGCTATCTGTAACTGGACTATAAGTTGATGCAAACTTTATTTTTCCTTAAAGTCATTGTCACAGATTGACAAATATAGACTTTCAAGAATGAAATGTAACGCTTAGTAGTAAATATTACCTTACTGCTGACTCATTACCTTCACATTGTTTCACTCCCATATCTAGCAACATAAACTATGCATATAGTAATTAGCGAAAAAAGCAGTCAGCCAAGAATTTCAAAAAAAAAGAAAAAAGGCGGTGGAACCTTTTTTGTCTAGAGGACAGCAAGGGCATAGACTTGTGATATTGAATGGTACAATTTGGACATAGTATAGTAATATTATGCTATGTAAAAATTGAACATAAATAATAAATAAACAATAAATAATAAATACAGGTATGAAATTCATATTGCCAAATATTTCACAAAGATTTCAAAGATTGCAATGATTATCCAAATATGTCACAGGTTTCGCAAAGATTTCGGATAGATTTAAAAGACTTGAATCATTTCTCAAAGATTTCAATAATCTCGCAAATATTACCGAATATTTCAAAAATATTTTAAATATTTCGCAAAGATATTTAAAGAATTTACAAAGATTTCAGATGGACTTCAAAGATTGAACAAAGATTTAAATGATTTCATAAAGATTTCAAATATTTCAGATATATTCCAAAGATTTCTCGAAGACTTATATTATTTCACAAAGATTTCAGATAGAGTTTTGAAGATCGAACAAAGATTTCTAAAATTTTGAAAAGACTTCTCAAAGACTTCGATCATTTCTCAATTATTTCACAAAGGTTTCAATAATTTCACAAATATTAACGAATATTTCGCAAAGATTTTTAAAGAATTCCCAAAGATTTCACAAAGGTTTAAAAGACTTCAATGATTTCACAAAGATTTCAAATATTTCGCAAAGATTTTAGATAGATTTCACAAAGACTTATATTATTTCATAAAGATTTCAGATAGATTTTAAAGATGAAACAAAGATTTAAAAGATTTTTCGGGTATGTTAAAAAGACTTCACAAAGACTTCAATCGTTTCTCAAATATTTCATAAAGATTTCAATGATTTCACAAATATTACCGAATATTTCAAAAATATTTAAAATAATTCGCAAAGATTTTTGAAGAATTCCCAAAGATTTCACAAAGATTTAAAAGATTTAAATGATTTACGAAAGATTTCACAAAAGTTTAAATAATTTTACTATTATTACCAAATATTTCAAACATTTTGCAAAGATTTTTCAAAGCTAGGACAAAATCACAAAGATTTCCCGTAGATTTCATAAAGATTTCACAAAGATATCAAATATTTGGCAAAGATTTCGGATAGATTAAAAAGATTTCACAAATACTTTTATTATTTTACAAAGATTTCTATTACTATATTTCACAAAGATTTCAGATAGATTACAAAGACATAATGATTTCAATGGTTTCCCAGAGATTTCACAAAGATTTGGGATAGGTTAAAAATATTTCAATGATTTCCTAAAGATTTAAAAAAGATTTGAATAATTTCACAAATATTACCAAACATTTTGCAAAGATTTTTCGAAGATTTGACAAAGCTTGCAATGATGTCTCAAAGATTTTACAAAGCTTTCAAATATTTCGCAAAGATTTCGGATCGATTTAAAAGATTTCACAAAGACTTCTATTATTTCACAAATATTCCAGATAGATTTCAAGGATTGAACAAAGCAACAAAGAATAAAAAGCTGTCCAGTTCCGACGTTCCGATGAATTTAATCATTCGATTTCAGAGGGGGGAAAATCGAAACTTTGCCCCTCTCTGATCGATTTGTAGGGGGGGGGGGCATTGCCCCCTAGGGCCTTGCCGCCTCTGACTAAGATAAATAGTTGATTCTGATCTGAAATGCATCATATTTAAAGTCCTTTTCAAGAAAAAATAACATTTATTTTTGTCAGTGTGAGAATTGTTGATTTTCGGCACAATTTGGAATTCAATTTTTCCATAGAATTAGAACAGCGAAACTTCATTTTCAAAAATTCCTCATTTTTCCCTAAGTTTTCATGTTTCCTGACCGTTAATATTTAAAGACCAAGATTCTAATCTTGTAAAACTTTTTATTGTAGAATCTTTTATGAATGATATAAAACTATTTTTAATTGTTTATAAATTTGTAATTCATTATTCTCAGGGCTGCCGCAGTCTATTTTACTTGAAGAAGTGAGAAAGTTACCTATTTAATTGGAAAAAGTGACTATTAGTTGCCTATTTAAACTCAAAAAGTGACCATAAGTGACTAATTTCTAACCCACAAAGTGACTAATTAGCATTAATATCGTGACGTTGTTTGATTTTAAAAGTATTCGATGAAATTTGTACTAATTTCAGATGAATTTTAACAAATTGAGGAGAAATTCATTAGACCTAAAAAATATTCAAGTTAAATTCAAAAGAATTCAAATGAATTGAAAAAAATCAAGCGAGTTTAGAAAAATGAAGAGAAATTCAAATAAATTTGATGAAATGCCTAACAATTCATGGTGAGTTTAAAAGAATTCAGGATGAATCAAATAAAAACTTCTAGAAATTCTTAGAATTGAATAGAATTGATTGAATTTAGAAGAATTCAAGTGAATTGAACAAATTCAAGAGGATTCCAAAGAATTTGCAAAAATTCAGGTGAAAATTACAATATCCGCAATGATAAAGTTTTAAATCGATATCTCGTATACTTTTCGATTAATCAATTTTTATGTTAAAATTATTAACATTTTTTTTCCAATCGAATAATTTATGAATATGGATTTCAATGGGATTTCTTTGCGAGAAACACGGATCTGAAATTTTTAAATTGATATGTCGAAAACTTTGTTTTTTATTTACCTTATTTCTTTATGTGTATTCCGATAGGATTTTTTTCAAAGAGAAAAGACTCTGAAGTATTTAAATCAATATCTTGAATAGTTGTCGAGATATCGATTTTTTCTGTAAAATTTATTGCAAGAAATGCTATATGAATCCATATCGAAACTTTGTCGACACGGATATCGTAATCTTGCCGAAATCAGGATAAATTAATAAGAATTCAGGATGAATTCGAAATTATTTCAAATAAATTGCAAAAAATATTTTGAAAAATCCTCCAATATTTAAAGCACAACGAAATCAATCACTGCTTGTGAATAAATTCTTTGAAATCCATTAAAATATTATAAAATCCCGTGAAATTACATGAAATCTGATGATGTTTCTTGAAACTGTGGAAAATTGATTAAAATACATTGAGAGCTTTTAAAATCCCGAGAATCATTAAAAACGTCCGAAATCTGATGAACTCCCTTGCAATTGTTGAAAATATTTATAAACCTTATATATTGTACTCGAAAGCCGAAGCGACACGTATTTTTTTATTTGTGAAAAAACACTTCAAGGGGGTGAAACAGCCCCTCAAAGATAGGGGTCGCAAATGTCGATTGTATAGTTTTGTGTATAAAAACAAAATTGATTTCGACCAAACTTACTGGAAAAGTTTCCTCGTGATGAAAGATGAATAACGTAATTGAAAAGAAAAAGAAAATTAAGGGGGTAAACCACCCCTACATATTTTTAAAGTTGTGCTGAAAATTGCTAAATTCACAGGACAAAATTTCAAAACTATATATTTTATACTTGAGACAAAATAATGTTTACGTGTTTCGCCACAAAAAATTTGTAAACAAATTAATGGGGGTAGCTACCCCTAAACACGTTTTAGTTTGTGCGCATGATAATATATACCCTCCAATTATGTAGAAAATTGCAAAATAAGTCAATACGTGTTGCATACAAAAAAAGAGGATGAAATTATTTATGTATTTTGAAGAAAAAAAGGTATGCGATCAGTTGTAAACAAATCACCTTGTATTTGTCGCAAGATAAAATTTATCACAGAAGGTACAATAATAGAATAGCTGACAACGAATATAGAATCTTTCCTGTTGTTCCTGTTGAAATAATTTTATAATTTACACTTTTATCAAATTATTCGTTGTCAGTGATTCTATCAACAATCGCATACCTTAAAATTTTTAAAACTTTGAAAATAATGCGCACAAGATTTGATTATAAAGGTTAATGTGTGAAACAATTTAGGGGTGGTTACCCTTTCCAATGCTCTTTTTTTCTTAAAAATACAAGTAAGCCTTTGAGATTCATAGCGAAATTTTGTAACATTTATTGTAACAAAACCAACAGAAAATTGAAACCGGGGAAAACAAACTTTTGTTCCAGAAAATAAATAAACAAGTACAAGATAAGAAAACTCATTTTCAAATCCTCAAAAGTAATTATTCGCAACTTTGTACACAATTTTTGTTACATTTAATGTAACAAAACTAAACAAAGAATTCAGAGCTCGGGAAACGAAACGAACTTTTGTTTTTTAGAAATAACCAACTAGTTTAAAATTTGAAAACACATTTTGAACCTCCAAAAGTAATTCTTTGCGATTCATTGCAAAAATTCTGCTACATTAATTGTATCAAAGTTAAAAATAGTTAAAGATGGGAAATCCGAACAAACTTTTGTTCTTTAAAACTAACCAACAAAAGTCTGAGATAAAAAACGCATTTTTGATACATTTATTATTACAAAAACAATAAAGAAATCTAAAGCTGCGGAAACAAAACGATCTTTTGTTCTTTAAACTTAACTATCAACTCTAAATAAGAGACACATTTTGTACCAAACGAAAGTAATTCTTTGAGATTCATAGCAAACTTTTTGTTACATTTATTGTAACAAAACCGACAAAAATTTGAGACCGGGAAAACCAAACAAACTGTTGTTCAAGAAAATAAATAAACAAGTCCAAGATAAGGAAACTCATTTTCAAATCCTCAAAAGTAATTCTTCGCAACTCTTTACACAATTTTTGTTACATTTAATGTGACAAAACTAAACAAAGAATTTAAAGCTCGGGAAACGAAACGAACTTTTGTTTAAAAAAGAAAAAAACTAGTTTAAAATTCGAAAACACATTTTGAACCTCTAAAAGTAATTTCCGCAGCTTTAGATTTCTTTATTGTTTTTGTAATAATAAATGTATCAAAAATCTGCATCGCATGCAAAAGAATTACTTTTGGTGTTAAAAATGTGTTTTTTCTTATCTTAGACTTGTTGGTTAATTTTAAAGATCAAAAGTTTATTTGGATTTCCCAACTTTAATTTTTATTTTTAATTTGTTACAATGAATGTAACCAAAAATTTTGTAATGAATCGCTAAGAATTACTTATCGTAGACTTGTTAATTAATTTTCAATAACGAACGTTTGTTTTGTTTTTCCGAATTTTAAGTTACTTTGTTGGTTTTATAACAAAAATGTAACCAAATTTCTGCGACGAATCACAGAGAATTTCTTTTTGAGGTTTGAAATGTATTTTCTCATCTTAGACTTCTAGATTAATTTTGAAGAACAAAAGTTCGTTTGGTCTTCTGAATTTTAGACATCTTTGTTGGTTTTCTTATATGAAATGTCAGGATAGTTCCTGTGAACTTAGCAATTTTTAGCACAACTTTAAACATATGTAGAGGTGGTTTACCCCCTTCATTTTTTTGTTGAGAAAATTAAGTTATTCATCTATTAAAAGAGGAAACTTTTCCAGTAGGTTTGGTCGAAATCAATTTTTTGTTTTATATACAATACTATACAATCGACACTTGCGACCCCTATATTCGAGGGGCTGTTTCACCCCCTTAATGTGTTTTCCCGCGGATAGAAAAAAATACGTGTCGCTTTGTTTTTCAAGTACTACAACATATATCAGAGAGAATCAAATTGGCGAGGGACACCTGGAGTACCTTCCTTGTCAGAAATTCTTTGACAATTTTTTAAGCCCTTGATAATGCCTGAGAATCTTTTAAAATACCCTGCAAAATTTCAAATCCTTCAGAATCTTTTAAAATATCCCTAATTCTTCAAAATTCTTTTGAATCTTCAGAAATACCTTGAAATATTAAAAAATCTTTGAAATCCTATGAAATCTCAAAATATTCCCTGAAATCCTAGAAAATTGATTAAAATACATTGAAAACTGTTTAAATCCCTTAAAATCATTGATATCATCGGTAATATTATCAAATCCCTTAGAATTATTCAAATTTATTTACAAAAATTATGGATCCTGTAAAATTGTTCTATATCTTCCTTCGAATCTTTTAAAATGCCCTAAAATATTGCAAATTCTTTGGAATGTCTTAAAATATCCTTTATTCTTTAAAATTCTTTTGAATATTTAGAAATACCTTAAAACATTTCAAAATCTTTGAAATCAATTACAATATTATAAAATTCGTAAAATGACATGAAATCTGATATTTTTTGAAATCCTGGAAAATGTTTTAAAATACCTTAAGAACTTTTAAAGTCCCTTAAAATTAATTAAATTCTCAGAAATCTGATAAGATCCCTTGGAATCTTTTAAAATATCTATAAACCCTTATAGGTTTTATGAAATCGTTCCATATCTTCCCAATTTATAGAAAATTCTTTAAAACCTAATGCAAATTTTGTTTAATCCCTTGAAATCATTCAAGTCCTTAGAAATTCCTTAAAAATTCTTAAATCATGTGAAAATGTCTTCAAATCTTTCGAAATACCCTAAAATATTTCAAATCCTTTGGAATCTTTTGAAATCTCCTAAAATCTTTAAAATATGTACCTCGTAATATTAGAAAATCTTTGAAATCCCTCAATTCTTGGGAGAATATCTGATGATATTTCCTGAAATCTTGGAAAATTTATTAAAATACCTTAAGAACTTTTAGAATCCGTGAAAATCTTTTAGAGCCTCTAAAATCTTATAAAACCCCTTGGAATGTTGTAATATATGTTAAAATCTTATATATCCCATAGAATCGTTCAATATCTTCCGAAATTCTGTAAAATCCCACGGTAAACTTTTTTAGATCCCTTAAAATCATTCAAATCCTTAGAAAATTCCTTGAAAATTGTTTAAAACTCTTGAAAATTGCTGGAATGTTTTAAAAATACCTTAAAATCCTTTGAAATTCCGTCAAATTATTGAAATCTACTGAAATTTTTTCGGAATATTTTAAAATACCCTAAAATATTTCAAAAGAATTCAGGAAAATTCAGAACTGAATTCAATAGTGCTTCACACTTGGGTTGATTTATTTAAAGAAAAGTGACTATAGTGATATTTTTATTTTAAATTGATTAACAGATACTTTATCTTTAAAATATGGCTAAAAAGTGATTTGATAAAAAACAGTAACTATGTAGCAGCCATGATTATTCTTAACAGTTACTTTAAAGTGCTTCTTACAGAAAGCCTTTGACTTTCGGATTTCTTTTTCAAAATCCCTGACTTTCCCTGGCCAAAAAAATCCCCTGACTTTTCCCGGATTTCCAGGTTTTCCCTGACTTTCGGCCACCCTGTTATCGAGAAAAATCCCGGGTTTCCAATCAAATTCCCCGTTAATTTCTTCTTTCTCATGAAAATGAAATTTTCCTTTTTACCTATATTCTTTTTTTACGATCCGGCCAACACTTTGGTCATATACATTTACTTGTATTAACTTATGAGAGTTAAATATTTAAAAGTAAAGATTAAACAAATTTCAGGTAGAGTACATTTTGGTTAAATTCGATGATGATAAAAAAACGGCAAAGGTCTCTCTGCGGGCGGAAGAGATCCTGGCTCAACTTACAGAAGAGGAACGAAAAAATCCAGAGTATGAGAATAACAATTTCCAGAAATTACCTAATTTTATTATTTTCCTGAAGATTCGACAAATCTCTTTTTATTTTCCTATCAGCAATGTCAAATCTCTCTGGCGTCCCGAGTATGGTGCCTATATGATTGAAGGAACTCCAGGAAAACCGTATGGAGGATTGCTTGCTCATTTCAACGTCGTCGAGGCAAATATGCAATATAGAAGACAGGAAGCCGCAAAATTGCTTCAACCAAACGAGGCCTTGATGAAATTAACTAACTTTCCACGGTACGAAACATTTACCTGTATCTTACGCAGGGTAGACACTGAACCTGGCAATTTGTTGCGATCGGGAAGTGATAGTGAATTTATTTTTTGACCGGAAATTTTACAAATTTTTAGAATAAAATCTATCCAATCACTAGAAATATCACATGATATAATGCAATTTAAAATAAGCTCGATATTATCTTCTTTTTTCAATGTCAACTTCAATTGTTAATTTTTTTAATTATAAAATCATTCAGTTTACAATACGTAATTCTAAAAACTTTTTATTCAACAAATTTCCATTTAAAGACTCAAAAATTTAAAAAACGATTTAAAAGCGTTTGAAATTGATAATCTTGGATAAAAAACGTTTTCAGTTGATCAACTATAAATATAAATAAATTAACTTTGCAACTTAACTGTAGTGTTACTTATGTATTATATATTTATATATTCCAAGTGTTAAAAATTGAACAATAAATGATGTTACCAGAGAATTCTAAATCTGTTTAAAATTAAATAATTCACAGATTTCAGCGTTGAAAATTAAACTATTTGAGTTTGAGAGTATTAATAGATAAATAAATTAAAATGTCTGATTGAAGGTTTATAAACCATTTACAATTTTTAAATAATTTAAGATTAATAGATTCATAGTTAAACGATTTTTTATTCAATTTTAAATCCTATTCAAATATTGTATCAGTCTAAAATATTCCATTTTTTAACACATTCAATTTAAAAAATTTGAATTAAAAAAAAAAGAAAGATTGTTTAATATTTATTAATATTTGACTGTTCATATAAAAAGAAAAATTTGTTATCTAATATTCAAAATGAAACAATTTGAAAGTGAATTTGAAAACATAGAAAGTCTTGAATCGTCAGAGTGCTAAAAACTTTGAACGTTAATATTTTAATTGTTTCATTTTATTAATTTTTAATTTGTAAGTGAAAGTATTGAAATTTGATGTATAAATTAGAATTTAGCAATTATTAATTTGATACAACTTTAAGTTAAAATAAGTTAACTTGAAAGGATTTATGTATGAAAAACGTTTGAATTCCACAATTTTAATTTCAAACGAAAGGAAAGAAATTATGGTATTTAATTCTTTTCTGAATTGGAAGAGAACATTTTTTGATTTTTTATGTTTGTATTGAGTTGAAGGCTGTCAAATGTTGTATTTTTAATATTTTTGTTGCAGAAATTTTATATTTTTAAGATTTTTATTGAGTTGAAATTTATCTTTGTTTTTAACATTTTATGAATTGGAAGAAGAATAATTTATAACATTTTTATTGAGTTGGAAGAGATGAAGTTTTTGTTATTAATTTTTATTCTGAAATGCAAAAGACATTTTTTTTCTGAATTGGCAGTTGGACATTTTTTATTTTTGACATTTTTATTGCGGTGGAGAAGATGACATTTTGGTTCTTGATTGTTTTTCTGAATTGAAAGTTCCAAATTTTATGTTTTTAACATTTTTATTAATGTGAGTTGAAAGAGAGAATTAGTATTAATATTAATGTAGACCAGTGAAAATGATAGGGTGAATTTATATTTTTTAACCAGAAATCTTTGAACTATTAAATTTATAAAAGTTTTACATTTTACAGTTGAATAGCATTTAATTTCAAATTGTTCAACTAGAAGTATTAAAAGCTTCCAATTTATGCGCTCGATTAAAAAAAATTGTAAGCTTCAATTTAAAAAATTTAATATTCAAAAGAGTTCCACTTTGTATGCTTTAATTTGCAGTTCAGTTTTGATTACTTCAAATACAAGAATTTCAGTTTTAGGTGTTCGAATTTTTTTATTTCAATGAACGTTAACAATTTTTCCGAACCGGGAAATGACCGGGTATATTGTTCCTCGGTTAAAAGGGCCACCTTGTTATAATTATTTTACGTACTTAATTGATTATTAAAGTGAGATTCCCTTTTCATCAAAAATTACAATGCAGATTGGGATCGCCTGATTTCACAGACCCACCTGCAAAACCAACACCAAATTCCGGGGCATCCAGGAGTCTATTTTTCCCCGATGAGGCTATTTTCGGTGGTCATCCACGTTTTAAAACTCTGACGAGGAATATCAGACAACGAAGGGGAGAAAAAGTGGCGATCAACATCCCCAGTAAGTTACGCATCCCTTCCAGTTTTGTGTTTTCTACTTTCTAGACCTGGAAGCCATGGAATTTTGAAAAAAAAATTACTGGAATTTTTTTCGTCGCACCTATTTCAAAGTCTGAAAAATTGATATATCTTGTATTATACCATGAATTTCAAATTTTCAAATTGATACTAATTCATTTTTTTACAAACTAGAACATTTTGTTATAGATTTTACAGAAAATCTTATATGATTGGAAAACGTTGTACATGATTTACATAAGTTTCTATATTATAGCGAGAAAATTTCTTTAAATTCAATATGAATGACATAATGTTTGTCATCTACTTAAATTCTTTAAAATTAGCAGATTACTTTTTTCATCAAGAAAATATGTCTCGTCGCGTGTGGAATCATAGTAGACCGTACTTTTAACATTTTGTTAACATTTAAAAAACATTAAAAATACATTTTAAGGTATTTTCAGATGAAATATTCATCGAAGTATAATTAAATGCTTATATTTCAATTTGATTCGAATTTTCTATAAGATTCCGTTTACCAAGTTTTCTGGACATATTTGTCACATAATTGTATTCAATTATTTTATTATTATATTAAAATTTCATTTTTAAAGTTCAAGAGTAAGAAAAATGTAACATTCATATCTGCATGATGAAACTGAGAAAAATCCAAGATTCATATGTAACATTTTATTTAATCAAGACATACGCACCCAACAGTATTAACAATCAAAGTGCTATTTTTACAATAAATGAAAAAAGAACATTTTTCTATATTTTCATTGCATTATTTACATTTAAATAATAGTTCGGAAAATCAAAAATTACAATAAGCAGTTAATTTTTGGCTAGTTCTATTAAAAATTTGAGCTTCTCTTCATAGCTTTATCATGTAATATGACAGATTTCGCTTCAAAAGTTGATTCTTCAGAGGAAAACCCTTTTCTTGTTCAAAATTTAACTATTTTGTTGAAAATTTTTGGTTGATAATTTGTTGTTTTAAACTACTTTTTTTAACTGAAACTTAAACTATTCCATGTTTGGCTTGAGATTATCTTCTTCAGTTAAAAAGTCAGCTATTTGGTTGAAAATTTCTGTATTTTATTGAAACTTTGTCTTTTTTTTGGTAGAAAATTTATATTTTGGGTTAAAAATTAATTTTTTATTTTAAGATTCATTATTTTAGTGAAAATTTAATTTTTTGCTTAACAATTTACCTATTTTGTTGAAAATTCATTTCTTTTTGTTAAAAATGAATTTTTTTAACTGAAAATTTAACTATATTCCACGATTGGTTTAACATTTATCTTCTTCAGTTGAAAATTCAGCTGTTTGGTTGAAAACTTCTGCATTTTATTGAAACTTTGTCTTATGTGGTTGAATATTAATCTTCTTGGTGAGTAATTCACCTTTTTGGTTAAAAATTCATTTCATTAGTTAAAAATTCTTTTAAAAAATCGAAACTAGCTTGAATATTCATATATTTTGATAAAAATTACGTCATATTTTTTGGTAGAAAATTAATCTTTTTTGTTGAAAATTCATCTATTTTTTTGAAAATTTGTGTTTTTTTTAGTAGAAAGTTCATCTTTTGTGTTGAAAATTCAACTATTGTTTTAAAAATTCATTTTTTTGGTTGAAGATTCATTACTTTAGTTAAAAATTATTTCCTTTGCTTAAAAGTTTAACTATTTTGTTGAAAGTTATTTTTTTTATTGAAAATTAACTTTTTTTACTGAAAATATAGCTATTTCATTTTGGTTAGAAAACTGGTCTTTTTTGGTTGGAAATTCCCCTTCTCGTCTTTTTTGGGTTGAAAGTTCAATTATTATTGTAGAAAATGCATATTTTTGGGTTAGAAATTCAACTTTTTCGTCAAAAATTTATCTTTTTGGTTTGAAAATTAGTCTGTTTTGGATAAGGATGCAAATAATTTGTTGAAAATTTGTATTTTTTTGTTAAACTGAACTGTTTTCGGTTGAAAATAAAAATATTTTTTGGTGGAAATATCAACCATTACAATTTTTGTTGAGAATTATTTTTTTAAATCTAAATTGATCACTTTGGTTGAAAATTGAACTATTTAGTTGAAAATTCCATTTTTCTTGGTTGAAAATTAATTATTTTAACTGAAAATGTGATTACTCAATTTTTTGTTCAATATTTATCTGTTCTGGTAAGTTTTGGTTTTCAGAAATAATTATTTCAATTTAAATAATGCAATGAAAATGTGGAAAAAATTTTATTTTTCGCCTGTTGCAAAAATGCAATTTTTAATTGATATTTGACGATAGGGTTACTTTTGGTCATGTCAAATATAAATTTCAATTCTGCAGAATATGTCTGGCTTTGGTTAAATGATAAAATTTTACATTAGTAAGGCTAACATTTTTGTCAGTTTTATTATGCACACAAATGTCACATTCTTTGTCACTGCCCTTCAAATGAAACTGAATGCTTAATTATGTGTGTGAATTTGGCAACATTCTTTTCTTCAAGTTTCTCAAATTACCCAATCGACATTGAGGAAAAGCGACAAAAATGTTTTCGAGGTTGTCATGACACACTTATTTTTAGAGAAGGATAAGAATAACATAGTGTATACGGATCCGGCATATTTTGCCGGATTTTAATTTTCTCATCCGGAATATTTTGCCGGATTCTAATTTTCTGTTCCGGCATATCTTGCCTGTAATCTTACACGATAAAATAGGCCGGAAGAAAAAATTAAAATCCGGCAAAATATGCCGGATGAGAAAATTAAATCCCGGCATATTTTGCCGGAACAAAATACTCGACCTAAAAATAATATGAATATTATTCTAGAAATTTTAAAAATTTTATAATAATATTAGTGAGAATTATTTAGAATTCAGTAACATTATTGAAAAGCCCTTTTTTCTTTTTCAAAAGTAGACCTGGACAACCTGGAAAAGTCATGGAATTTCAGACCGGACTTCTGTAGCAACTCTCTACCTGAATTTAATTGAAATAATTTTTAGTTTACAAGGATGAAAAAACTCCCAGTCCTTTCAAAGAAAATTTGGCTGAACTTGGTGATGATGGATCGAGTGAAGGAGCAGCAAAAGAAGATCATGTTTATATGGACGCAATGGGATTTGGAATGGGTTGTTGCTGTTTGCAACTGACTTTCCAGGCTTGTAATATTCAGGAAGCTCGAACCTTGTACGATCAACTTACTCCTCTCTGTCCAATCATGGTAAGCAACAAAAAATTGGAAAGTTGATTAAAAATGAATAGTCTCACCAAAAACATCTACGATGCAAAATATACCGCCAAGTAAAATGTTATCAGTACAATAAGCATAGTTGTAAAATAAAAGTTTGGCAAGTAATTATAAAAGATATCTAAATTTTCCTAAATTGATGAAATTGCAGAAATTTTTAGAATGTATTAAAAGGGGGAAAAATAAAAGCTTGGCGAGATTTTCTCTCTTTTTTTTTAATAATCATAATAATCCCACAACGTTTTAATTTTTACCTCTTTTAATACATTCTAAAAATTTTTTACTTGGCGGAATTTTTTGCATCGTCGGTTTTTTTAGTGAGATTTCATTTCTTACTCAAGTCGGTCGAATACGATCGAATATTAGGCATATTAAATTATTATGGTGGCCGCAGGTCAGCGAAAGCCTGAAAATCAGGAAAAAGTCAGGGAATTTGTTGGTCAGGGAAAGTAAGGGATTTGGAAAAAATGGCAAAAGTCAGGGAATTTCTGTAAGAAGCACTTTAAGTAACTGTCAAGAATAATCAGGGCTGCCACACAGTCACTTTTAGTAATCTTTTTTAGAGTCAATTTTTAGTTACTTTTAAGATAAAATCACTATAAACGCTTTTAAAAATGAAAAGAACACTCTTTTGAACTATTTTAGGGTATTCTAAAAGATTCCCAGAAATTGTTCATAGAATTCAATAATTTGAAGGAATTTCAAAGGATTTTAAATATTTTAGAGTATTTTTAAAAATTCTATGAATTTTTCAAGAGATTTAAAAAGTTTCAAGGAATTTTAAAAGATTTCAAAGGTTATAAAATATTTTAGGCTATTTCAAAAGATTGCAAGGCATTTACAGAAGACTAAAAAATTTATAAGGATTTGAAATATTTTAAGAGATTTGAAACAATTTTCATAGTGTTTTAAAGAATTTCCAAATATATGGAATAATTGTATAGGATCTATAAGGTTTTAGGATATTTTAAAAGATTCCAAGAGATTTTAGAAGATTTCTGAGAATTTCAATGATTTTAAGGGATGTTAAAAGTTTGCAAGTTATTTTAATATATTTTCTAGGATTTTAGGAAATATAATCGGAGATCATTTTTAAGAGTTGAAATTTTTTTTAAATATTTCAAAGGCTTCGAAATATTTTAATATATTTTAGAAGATTCTAAGGTATTTCAAATTTATTTCAGTAATTTAATGAGAATTTAAAGGATTTGAAATATTGTAGAGGTATTTTAAAATATTCAAATGCATTTTTAAGAGATTAAAAAAGTTTCAATGAATTTCTAAGAATTTGAATGATTTTAAGGGACCTAAAAAATGTAGCATGGCGTTTTAAAGAATTAACTAGAATTTCGGCAGATATGGAATAATTTTATAGGATCTATAAGGTTTTAGTATATTTCAAAATATTGCGAGATTTTCACTAGAGTAATTGTTAGTAGATCTAGAGACAAGGTCCTGCCAAAGAAACACGAACCCTTCGTAAGATACCGGCCAGTTGCAGCTAGGAATTATTAAAACGAATGATTAAAAAATTAAAAATCAATCAAATGGGCCTTTCCAGCCAAGCAGAATGAATTACAACTCAAATTCGACTCAGTATAGTGATGCAGCCAAAGGGAATACAAACAAATCCGAAAAGTTAAATGACAGACCTGACCTCTCATTTGGGGACTTGCTTAAGGATTTAAAACATTTCTTAGGAAAGATGAATAAAAAAAATTGTGCATTCAAAAATGATCTTCAAATTTGTCTATTATAACTTTTTGATAGGACGCGTAGTTTTTGTTTAAATTTGTAAAAAAAAACATTAAAAATAAAAAAAAATAAAATTTTTTGAACAAACAACACAAGAAACAGAAACGACGCAAGTTACGAAAAAAAAAATTAAGAACAAAAGTTGTACACCCAAAAAAGATCTATAAATTTTTCATTGATCATTTTTTATGGAAAACGCAGTTTTTGTTTTAATCGTAAAAAATATCATTAAAAATGAAAAATATTTCTTTTTTTGAAAAATAATACAAGGTACGAAAAAAAGTTAATAAGCGAAAGTTGTTCAACCAAAAAGGATCCACAAATTTGTTAATTATTCATTTTTTAATAAGACGAGTAGATTTTATTTTAATCGTAAAAAATAAGACTAAAAATAAGAAAATTTAATTGTTAAAAAAACGACACGAAAGACAAAAAATGAATAGACAAAAGTTGTTCCAACAAAAAGATATACAAATTTGTTATAAGAATACATTAGAAATCAATAATGAACTTTTTAGAAAAACGACGCAAGTTACAATACCTTTTTTTAAACAAAATTTTTCGCCTAAATTATATCTACAAATTTGCTTAAAACCACTTCCCGCTAGGATGCATATTTTTAGTTTAAATCGTAAAAAATAACATTGAAAATAAACAAATTAAATTGATGGAAAAATTACACAAAATGCAATAAAATGTTTATTAACAAAATTGTTTGTTTCTTACAGGATGCGCACTTTTTTCAATTATTTTTAATTAAAAGTATATTTTTTTGCATGAAAAGTCAAGTGAAGAGTGGCAATATAGAACTAGATAACCAAAAAAGCGAAATATTTCAGGAAAGTGAAAAAAACATTCTGTTAAATCGAAATCACCGTTTAAAGATAAGACACACTGACCACAAATTGAAACAGGCTCGACCACGGGGGGCTCGACTATAGATTGCGACAAAAATGTAATCGTCAGAAACAATAGAAATTAAAAGTTGCTCCCGAGATATTGAGTTTCTGAATGCAAGTGAAGAAACTTTGATCTGAAAAAGTTAAAAATTCAGTGTAAATTTTACAAGAATATTAAGGTTATAATTTCACAAGTTTAAAACAAAAATAAAAACTTATTCCTGATATATGGGGATGCTATGACAGTCGATCATTGGCTTAAAATCCTACAAAAAGAGATTTTTTCAATAAACTATAATAATTTCAAGAAATATCGATGCTGAAGGGGAGAAAAACATTATTTCCATGTTCAAATACTAAGCTAAAATTTAAACTAAAATCTAATTTCAAATTTTTTCATTACTATATTAAAAAATGAGAATTTGAACAAAATCTTTTTAAGACAACGTATATTTGATTTTTAAAGAATTTGTTATGCAATATACTCATTTTTGGAAAAATTTTGTTACCTAGTTATGTATTCCCACCGTTTAAATATCTGTAGAAAAAATAAACTAGTTAATATTTCTTAAAAAATTGTACTGGAGCTTCATCTAGTCAATTTATCTTGATTTTTTAGACGATTAGGGGTAGACTGAACTGCTAAAAAATCGAATTTTGGGCATCCAAAGTGAAATATCTCTAGAAATAATTAAAAAATGTCAAAAAAGTGGCACTGAAGTTTCATGTAGTAAAACTATCTTGAAATTTTTAGACGAATCTGTTGAAAATTGGTCATCGGTTGATGAAACTGCCAAGAAATCGAATTTTGGCCATCAAAACTAAAATATCTCTCAAAATAATTAAAAAAATATATATTTCCTAAAAAAACAGCATTGAAGCTCCATTTAATCAATTTATCCTGAAATTTTTAGACGAATCTATTGAATCTGCTGCGTCCAGTTTCTACAAAATGGACAATGTGTAATGCGTGGAAGTTTTTTTTGCGATTTTTGATTGATTCCAACAAATTTGATGCAAATCGGTGAAGAATTGGCTCAGATATCCAATACATGTTCTATCAAAAAAAGATATTCGCGCTTTTTTTACTTTGCGGCGATTAAGCTGACACTTGCTTTTTGAAATAAGAATATAAACCGTATGAACTTGGTTTTTAAAATAAAATTGGGCCCTCATGCCCTAACTTGATTAACAGAGTTTCGTGGCATTCTGCATGAGATTGCACATTTTACGACATAAAAAGTGTTTTCGGAGGTCATACAATTTCCCGACGCTTGTGGAAAATTGTGTTGTTCTTTTTTATATAATCGTCCACTATAGTCAAGGTATATTCGTCTTAATTAAAAAAAGGTGCTAAACATGAATGTGTTATTGAATTTTGATTTTCCGATGATTTTCAATTTTTTTCGGATAATTGACCCGTGGGGCTACGTCGACACCGAATACGTAATTGTGCCTACAAGATACAGATATAAATACAGACAGACGGACACATTCGTAAAGATTTTTTTTTTTTCTACTCAGGGCAAAGATATTCTCAGGAGGTCTCAAAACGTGAAGATTTGATGAAAACCGACGAAGTCCAATTTCATGTAAAACAAATACCTTCTCATTATAGGATGAAAATGTTAAAAAAAAGTTGTTTGACAACGTATGAGGTATTTCTGGATCGAGAATTTAGTTGGCTAAAATAATACAAATTTAAAAAAATGTGTCCGTTTCTTTCTCCCAACATTATAGTCAAGTGTCGACTTAGCCCCAGGGGGTCTCGGCTTAGCCCCACGATTCTTTGCTCGACAAATTTTCCGTCACTTCACTTTTTTCCTAATAATTGATAAACAAAGCATCGTAGTTGAAACTCATCAGTAACATCTTGTATCCAACTAAATTCTCGATCGAACCATACCTAATTCGTCGTCGACTAAAAATTTGTTAAATTAAAAAATGAATTAATAAAAAAGTGTCGGCTTAGTCCTACTCTCCACTATTCTCTCTTTGTACCTGACGATATATTTTTTACGTTTTTTAGTTAGCTTTGACAGCAGCTTCCCCCTTTTATCGAGGATATATAACAGATGCGGATTCTCGATGGAACGTGATATCCTGTTCTGTGGATTGTAGAACCCAAGAGGAACGTGGATTGAAACCACTGAAGGAGAACAAATTTAAAATTAGTAAATCAAGGTACGATTCGATCGACTCGTATCTTAGCGAAGAAGGGGATAAGTACAATGACGTGCCTTTAACGTATGACAACGAGATCTACAAGCAACTATTGGAGAATGGAATCGACAAGTTACTTGCTCAACACGTGGCACACTTATTTGTCAGGGACACGGTTTCCCTATTTTCAGAGAAAGTTCATCAAAATGATCTGGAGGACACGGATCACTTTGAGGTGAGAAAATTGATTGAAAGTAAGGGTCCGTCCATAAACTACGTTATCAAATGGGGGGGGGGGGTCCGCTAAAAAACTGCGGTTGGTAACAGGACAACGGTACAATTTTCTTATTCTTTTCTCGTTATTTCGCTTAAATGCGAACTGAATTAATAGTGTCCAATAAGAAATTCCAACTATTTTTGGTCAAGAGTTCATTCTGTTTGACTAAAAAGTCTGCTTTTATATTTTTAGTTCGAAATTTATTTCGTTGGGGTAAAAATTCTACTATTCGGTTGAATATTGAATTATTTTGATGAAAATGTAACATTTTTTTGAAAAACGCATCTTTTTGGTACAAAATTCAACTACTTGCTTAAATATTTGACTATGGAAATTCGTCTCATTTTTGGTGGAAAGTTGAACTATTTTGTTGAAAATCCGTCTTAATTTTTGGTTGAAACTCGATTTTTTAAACTGAAAATTCAATTATTTTTTTGACAAATCAACTATTCGATGCAACGTTAAACTCTCTTGTTGAATATTCATTTTTTTTTAATTCAACTGTTTTAGATTTAAAATAAAAATCTGTTTTGGTTGAAAATCAGCTATTACACTTTTAGTTGAAAATTCAAAGATTTGGTTGAATATGAACTTTTTAAATTGTTTAAAAACTTTTTAAAAAATCGGGTCATTTTTGGTTGAAAATTAATTTTTTAAACTGAAAATCCAACATTGTGGTAGAAAATTAAACTATTTGGTTGAATATTAACATTTTTGTTGAAAATTCGTCTCATTTTTGGATGAATATTAATTTTTTTAACTGAAAATTAATTGTTGAAACTGAAAATTCAACCATTTGGTTGCAAATTCAAGTAAGTGTATTTGGTGAAAAACATAATTATTCTGTTGAAATTGCGCCTAAGGTTTGGTTGAAAATTTAGCTATCCGCTATGTTGAACTCTTTTATTGAAAAATATTTTTTTTACTTCAACTGTTTCGGATTTATAAATAAAAATCTTTTTTGGTTGAAATATCAACTATTACATGTTTCGTTAAGAATTCAACTTTTTTGGTTGAAAAATCAAGTACTTGGTTTAAGTTTATACTGCCTTGTAATTTTTGTTGTTGTTAAAGATTCATCATTGTAGTTGAAAATTCAATTATTTGGTTTTAATTAAAACCAAATTCACACATCACAAAAAAAAGTTTTTTGTAATTTTGAATTGCAGATTCAACAATATGATAATAAATCAAACTACATATTTCGTTGAAAAATATATTTTTTTTTGAAAATTCGTATTTTTGGTAGCAGATTCAAGTATTGGGTAAAAAATTAAACTATTTATTTGAAGTTTTAACTATTTGGTAGAAAATTAACTTTTAGTTGCAAAATAATTTTGTTCGGTTCAAAAAATAAACTGTTTTGTAGATAAATCCTTTTTTTTTTGGCTTCAAAATTCAATAATTTTATTGAAAATTCATGTATTTTGCTGAATTTTCGTCTTTTTGGATGGAAAATTAACCTTGTTTGTTGAAAAATCATCTTTTCGGTTGAGGGTTCAACTTTTTTTCTAATTCGTCGTCTTTAGTTTAATTAAACTGGTTGAAAATTCTAGTTTTTTTATTAAATATTAATTTTTTCAACTGAAAATTTGGTGATTCCGTGTTTGGTAGAAAACTTAGCTTTTTTAGTATAAAATTCAAACCATTTGGTTGAAAGTTTATCCTTCTTCATTGAAAATCAACTGTCTTGTTAAAAATGCATATCTAACGTATTAGAAGACAACTATTTAAAAAAACTCAACTTGAAAATTAATCTTCTTTGTTGAAAATTCATCAGTTTGGTTGAGGATTCAACTATTTTTTTAGATATATTTTTTTTGTCGAAAAATCAACTGTTTTGTTAAAAAAGAATCCTTTTGGATTGAAAAGTTATCTTTTATGGTAAAAAAGTCATCTTTCTTTGTTGAAAATTAACTTTTTATAAAAAATTTAACTGTCTTCGAAAAAATAGTTTTTTTAACTCGAAAATGTAACTATTTGGTTAAGAGTTCAACTATTTCATTAGAAACTCGTCTTTTTTGCTTGAAAGTTCAACTATTTGTTTGTTAATGCATCTTTTTGGTCAAAAACTAATTTTTTATTGTCGAAAATTCCTTTTATGGTTTGAAAATTCATCTATTTTGGTAAAAAATGAATCTTTTTCGGTTGAAAATGCATCTATTTCGTTGAAAATGCATTATATTTCGACTTGAAGTCTCAGAACTTTGAAGCATTCCATATTGGATTCAATATAGTATTGATCCTCTATTTTCGTAAAAAATCACCCAATTTACACTATTTTGAGAGCATTTTGGGAGTGAAATCTGTATTTATTCAATGGCAGCGTTCATTGGGGGGTGGTGGGAGGGCGAGCCCAAAAATGTTCACGTTGTTTATGGACGGTCCCTAAAATTGTACATAAATCTGCTAGGGTAGAGATTTTAGGACTTTTTGATTAAAGCTAATTTTAAATTACAGAATATCCAATCGACGAATTGGCAAACAATGCGTTTCAAACCACCCCCGCCAAATTCGTCGATCGGTTGGCGAGTCGAATTTCGACCTTGTGAAGTACAAATCACGGATTTTGAAAATGCTGCTATAGTCTGTTTTGTCGTGCTCTTGACGAGAGTCATTTTGAGCTATAAATTGAATCTTCTGATACCAATTAGCAAAGTGGATGAGAACATGATCAGAGCGCAAAAAAGAGACTCTCTGAAGAAAGAGAAATTTTGGTTCCGCCGAGATATTGTAAGCAAGCAGGATGAGAATAACAAGGAGGAATATACGGAATTCACCATTAACGAAATTATCAATGGAAAGGTTCGCTTCGTCCCTAATAATATTCGAGCAGTTGATCACTCGATTTTTGAGTGTACACAAGATTTCAGGATTTTAAAGATTAATGAATGATTTCGAAGATTCAAAAAGATTTCAAAATATTTTAGAAGATTTAAAAAAATTAAGCAAAGATTTCACACAAATTTCAGTAGATTTCAAAATATTTCAGAATATTTCATAAGATTTTTAAAATTTAGCACAGGTTTCTAAAATTTCAATGAGTTCACAAAGATTCCAATAAATTTCAAAATATTTCAGAAGATTTCACAAAGATATCAAAACATTTCAAAAAGTTTGAAGATTTCACGAGTCAAAATATTTTAAAATATTTTAAAGATGTCAAAAACCTTCAAAAGATTTGAAATATTTCCGAAAGATTTCACGAAGATTTCAATGATTAAAGAAAGATTTTACAAATATTTCAGAAAGATTCCAAAAGATTTCGCAAAGATTTGAAATATTTTACAAAGAATTTAAAAGATTTCAAAAATTTTGAAAGGTTTCTCAAAAATGTCAAAAGATTTCAATTTATTTTGAAGATGTCAAAAGGCTAAAAATATTTCACATATATTTCAAAAACTTTACAAGGATTTCAAGGTTTCAGAAGATTTAAAAAAATTCATCGAATTTTTCAATGATTCAAAAAAGATTTCAAAGATTTTACAAAGATTCCAACAAATGTCAACATTTTAAAAATATTTCAGAATATTTTGAAGATGTTAAAAGACTTCAGAAGATTTCAAAGATTTCAGAAATATTTCACGAAGTTTTCAATGATTAAAAAAATATTTCACAAAGATTTCAAAGATTTTCAAGATTTCGCAAAGATTTCAACGATTTTAAAAGATTTAATAAGATTTCGAAGATTTTGCAAAGATTTTAAAATAATTCACAAACATTTCAAAAGGTTTTCAAATATTTTGAAGATGTCAAAAGACTTCAAAGATTTCAAGGTTTCAGAAGATTTTTAAAGATTTCACGGAGATTTCAGTGATTGAAGAAAGATTTCAAAGATCTTACAAAGATTCCGATAGATGTCAATAATTTTAAAAGATTTTAAAATATTTCAAAGATGTCAAAAGACTTCAAACATCTGACAAAGATTTCAAGGTTTTAAAATATTTCAAAATATTTCAAAGATTTCATAAAAATTTCATGAATATTTCAATGATCAAAGACAAATTTCACAGAGATTTTTAAATATTTCAGAAGATTTCAAACATTTAACAAAGATTTCAGAAAGATTTTACAGATTCAAACAAAATTTAAAAAGGCTTCTATACCAGATTTTAAGAGTGATCAACCCCTCGCTACTATTTTATTTTAATTAGAAATAATAAACTCTTTTCTATTAATTTTTTGCGCTTGATAGGAAGGAGAATTTCCTGGTTTGATAGCATTAGTGAACTCTTATCTCGCAAGTATGGATGCTGACGCCGATACGCATTGTACAGTTCAAAGGTACTTAAAATTGATTCAAAGGCGAGCGTCTGGGGAACTTTTGACAACCGCTTCTTGGCTCAGGAAAGAAGTCACCAGCCATCCAGAGTACAAGTTAGTAATTTTTCGAAAATTTCATTGACCACCCTGATTTATTGAAAGGTCCTTAGAATTCTTAGATCCTCCTCAATATTTAAGTGATTAATTTGAAATATGCAGGAAGGATTCAAGAATAACTCAGCGCATAAACTACGATCTGCTGAAAAAAGTGCACGATATTGAAAGCAATAAAGTAGCCTGTCCAGAATTACTCGGACCCTGCACCACTTCAAAAACCACTGAGAGTGTTCCAGCAGCTGTAGCAAAAGCCGAAAAAATGTGTAATCATTGAGGCACGTATTAATTAGATTAGTAATTCGTAATTGCGTGTTGATATTTTTTAATAATAAATACCACGATTGTATTTATACAACATAGAATTAACGAATCGGTGCTCCTTTCTATGCTGCTTTACCCGGTAGTAAATTCTTACCGAAACATTGTAAAAAACATTCCATATTCCGATGGCTTTCCTGTAGCGAAAGTAGATTTTACAGTGTGTACAATACAGCGTGTAAAAGGATCACAACGGTGCTATCGTTTTTTTTTAATGTAAAAAAGGGATAATCGGCTTAATTGAATTGCGTCACATTGACCCTGATGGTGGAGAACAACCGTTTATTCTAATATATTCGTAAAGAATATCAATGAAGCAGAGATACTCGTATTTGTAATAAAATTTTCATAATGTTATTTTTTAAGAAGTACTCGCATTGTATCTAAATTGAAAATACATGATCTTGGAGTACAGTTGGATATTATCTGAAATTGCATTTTTCTTTTACCGTAGTCTGTTTTTTCGTGCTCTTGGCGAAAGTCATTTTGAGCTATAAATTAAATCTTCTAATACCAATTAGCAAAGTGGATGAGAAAATGATCAGAGCACGAAAAAGGGACTCTTTGAAGAAAGAGAAATTGTATCTAGTAAGCAAGATGAGAATAAACGGGAAAAATATCAGAAAATCCCTCTTACAGGGTGCACAGTCTTCCCGTTTTTTTCTTAGTTTTCCCATATTTCTTGAAATTCTCCTTTTTTCCCATATTCTCAAAAACCTTCCCCTTTTTCCCCTTTTCTCTTCAAATATACGATATTTGAAATTGTGCCCAATATTGAATAATAATTAAATCAATTATAGCATTCAAATAGATTATTTATGAATAAATAAGGTACACGTTTCAAGTGCAGACCATTAAAAATAAATACTCTTTAAAAAAATTTAAAGATGAAACATTTTGAAGCAAGTTGAAAATGTGAAAACTGGAGACAGAAGTTATTATCCAATATAAAATTGGAACAGTTGCAAAATATACGGTACTTTTCAAACAAGTATTATGAGATTAAATCATTTTATTTTAAATGTACAAAGTTAAATACTCAATTAAAAAATGGGATATTCCAAATTCATCAACTGCGACTTTGAATGTTCCAACTTGAGCAATTTCTAATTTTTTTAAATCTTCACTTAAAAATTTAACTATTGTTGAAACTTTTTTTTTCGTTGAAAATTAATTTTTTTTAAACTTACAATTGAACTATTCCATTTGTGTTTGAAAATTGATATTTTTTAGTCGAAAATTCAACTATTTTGTTGCAAGTTCAAATTTCGTTCAAAAGTTATATTTTTTGGCTGAAAGTTGGTTAAAAATTTTAATATTTGGTTGAAAATATATTTATTTTGTTGAAAAGCTGTCTTTTGGGTTGAAAATCAAACTACTTTGTTAAAAATTCATTTTTTCAAACTGAAAATTGCGATTTTTGATTCAAAATTATTTTTTGTATTGAAAGCTTATATTTTTGAGTTAAAAATTAAAATATATTGTAGAAAGTTCTTTTTTTTTGCTCAAAAATTCAATAATTTGGTAGAAAATTGGTTTTTTGATTTGAGATTTAGTTTTTTCAAATGAAAATGTAGAAATTCCATTTTTGGTTCAAAATTGATCTTTTTTTTTTTTTAAATTCAAATATTCGGTTAAAAATTTATCTTGAAAAATCAACTGCATTGTAGAAAATTCTTCTTTCAGGCTTCAAAATTCAACAATTTGGGCGAAAATTCAGTTTTTTCAATTGAAAATTAATTTTTCGAAACGAAAATGTAACTATTCCAGTTTGGTTTAAAAACTGATGTTCTTAATTGAACAATTGAACTATTTTGTTCAAAACTTATTTTATTATTTTTATTTTGGTTTTTCGGGAAACAAATTTTGTCGTGAGTTAGGATTTTTGGGATTTCCTATCTTTTTTGCGATTTTGGAACGTTATAAACACCATGAAAAAAATGTTTGTCATGAATAAAAAATAATAAACTGTTTCTTTGGTTCAAGATCAAGAAATTTCAGGTTCGAATCAATGCCAAAAACATGTTTTAGTATATTGAAGTAAAAAATGTAAATAAGGCAAATTTTTTCTCGAATTATTACAATTTTTAATTGTAAACTTCAAAAAGACAACTGAAGATATTTACCGATTAAAAAATGTGTTTCTTCACTTATTATGGATGTCGACCCACAAATTGTAACTCAAACGATTCGACTAATTTTAGTATTTTCACTTCGCTCTACTGAAGAGAGTAGTTTTTAATTTACATTGAAAGTATCTAATTTTTAAAAATAAATTCGTTAATGGCAGAATCATTGAAAAATCATTGCATTTTTTTTAATGTCATATTTGTTATTAAAAAAATTGTTTTTTCTTTTCGACATGTAAAAATAAATGTTTAATCTTTCCCCTTTTTCGTGAGAAAATTATCCTATTTTCCCTTTCTTGAGCTCTTTTTGCGCTGTGAACCCTGCTCTTATCAAAATCATCAATGGATTTAAAAATATTTCAAAAATATTTCATAAGATTTCACGAAGATTAAATTTTTTTACATTTTTCAATAGATTTCAAAATATTTTAGAAGATTTCAAAAAAATTTCACGAAGATTTCAATGAATAAAGAAAGCTTTCAAAGATTTCAAAATATTTCAGAAGATTAAAAAAATTTAGCAAAGATTCCATTAGATTTCAAAATATTTCAAAACATTTTTAAAAATATTAAAAATTTTACAAATATTTTGAATATTTTAAAAGATGTCACAAAAATTTAAAAAGATTTCAAAATATGTCGAAGATTCCAATCAATTAAAAAGATTCCAATAGACTTCAGAAGATTAAAAAAAATCTGCAAAGATTTCACGAAGATTTCCAAAATTCCAAATGATTTCAAAATATTTTGAAAATTTAGCAAAGATTTCAAAAATCTCAAAATATCTTAGAAGCTTTCAAAGATTTTACAACAATTTGAAAGATTTCACGAACATTTCAAAAGATTTTAAACATTTCGAAGTTTAGCAAAGATTTCAAAGATCTCAAAATATTTTAGAAGCTTTCAACAATTTAACAAAGATTTCTAAAATTTCAAAGATTTTACAAAGATTCCAATAAATGTCAACTATTTTAAGAGATTTTAAAATAATTCTACGATGTCAAAAGACTTTAAAAATATCAAAAAGATTTCCGGGTTTCAAAATATTTCACAAGATTTCAAATATTCCAAAGTTTTCTCAAGATGCCAATAGATTTCAAAATATTTCAATGAGTAAAGGTATATTTTACAAAGGTTACAAAATATTTCAGAAGATTTAAACAATTCAGTAAAGATTTCTAAAATTTCAAAGGTTTCACAAAGATTTCAGAATATTTCATAAGATTTCAAGAGAATTTCAAATATTTCAAAATATTTCAATTATCTTTAGGTACATTTGGATATTATTTCAAATTCCATTTTTATTTTAGGACCATATTCTTAATACATTAAACTTAAAAAATGATACATACTGTTTCAAAACTTAAATGGTTATATTCGTACATTTGTAAAAATACTCTTATCTGTACAAAAATTATCTATATTCAGCGGTAGTTTCTCAGATCATTTTTGGAATTACACATTTAAGAGAATGATGGCTATTCTAGGAGAAATTTAAGTCTCTATTGGTTCTATAAGAAATGTAGGTATTCCATATAAGAGCTACAAATTGAACCACCAATACTTGGTACTGCAGAGGAACAAGCGAAAAGTTCATCAACTGAACAGCCGGCCAGAGCTAAAATAATAATAAAAATATTTTAAATTACAGAAGTTATATTTTTTATTAAATTGTAGACAGTAAAGTAAACTCACCTTGTAATTATTTAAGAGGATTTCGGGATATTCATTCTGGAGTTTCATTTTAATACTATCAATATTGTTTCCTTGTAAAGTTCCAATTGTTGCTATTAAAATAGCGATGAATGTGGGTGCAAAGAAAAGTTGATCACACAGGACTTTTTTTAGAGCTACAGATGTTCCTGCAGAACCAATGAATTTGTCGAGTATTCCAAACCATATTCTAACCGATGGACCCTAAAATAATTTCAATTAAATAAAAAAAATCCTTATTTGAATAATAGTTGCCAAAGTTATAGGAAAATACTAGTAAGTATATTGTTATATAATTATTTAGAATAAATTAATACTTACAACAAGCAAGAAACCTATTCCAGCAAATTCTGCGGTCCTTCTGAAATCCAGATTTTTAAAACTTCTTTTCTCAACCAAATGCTGTGCTATTTGATCTCCTACTGCCATTAATGCACCTAGAAGATCAACATTTTTGATTAAAATGCCTGTATTGTAAATAGTATATATTAATTTTATTTAGCGGGAATTAAATCTATATAAAATGATTACTTTTTAACAAAATTGTTGGATTTCTAACAAAATAGATGAACTTTTGAGCAAATAATTGAATATTTGACCAAAAGCACGAATTTTCAACAAAATACATGAATTTTCAAGGAAAGTAGTTGAATTTTAATCTAGAAACGATCAATTTACAACCAAATACTTGAATCTTTAATTGAAAAAGATCAATCGTCCACCAAAAATAGAAT
Organism: Andricus quercusramuli; assembly: GCA_932178445.1. Lineage (NCBI taxonomy): Eukaryota > Metazoa > Arthropoda > Insecta > Hymenoptera > Cynipidae > Andricus > Andricus quercusramuli. The sequence continues at coordinate 116,128 of CAKNXH010000237.1, forward strand.
AGTTAAATTTCGAGTTAAAAATTACTTTAAAACAAAAATTTGTTTACCAAAATAGTTCAATTTTCAAGAAAACAGTTCAGTTTTCAACCAAAAAGATAAATTTTCAAACAACAATCTAATTTCCCACAAATAAACGAATATATTTAACGAAATACATGGATTTTCAACTAAAAAAGGCCAAATAACATAATCTAACAATACAATAAAATTTAGAACAACAAAGACGACTTTTTAAAACTATAATTAAATTTAGAACAAATAAGACGAATTTTCAATTAAAAAATATCAATTTTCGACAAAAAATGAGAAAGTTACAGTTTCAAATAAAAAAAAAATTGTCAAGCGAAAAAGAAACTTGTAAAAAAACAGTTGAATCCTCAACCAAAAAATTAGTTTTTACAAAGTTGTTGAATTTCCTACAAATTTTATTCATTTGTCACCAAATAGTTGGGTTTTTCAAAATTATGCATTTTCAACAAAGAAATTTAATTTACAACCAAAAAAGACAAATTTTTTGACAAAATACGTGAATTTTTAACTAAAGAAGACCAGTCTTTTAACAAAAATAGAATAGTTAAATTTTTAGTAAATAAAATTAATTTTCAAACAAAATTAAAAAAAAAAATTAATTTTCAAGCAGGAAGATTGAGTTTCTACCAAAAAAGATGAATTTTTTTACAAATAAAATGAATTTTCAACAAAACCAAATCATTTTGCGCTAAAATAAAAAATCTTCAACCAGATAAATGCATATTTGACAAAGTAGTTTAACTTTCAACGAAGTTGTTGAATTTTTAAATTAAAAATGGAATAGTTAAACTTTAAGTTGAAAAATAGATTTAAAAAAAAAAAAAAAAACGAATTTTTAGCAATATAGTTACATTGTTAACCAAAAACAAGACTTTTCGAGAAAATACATGAATTTTCAACCAAATAGTTCAATTTTCAATAAAAAACGGAACAGTAGCATTTTCAATTTAAAACAATTTGCAACAAACAAAAAAAAGCTTTCAACAGAACAATTCAATTTATTTTACCTAAAACAGTTCAATTTTCAACAACAAATGAAAATTTTTAAGCACGAAGATTCATTTTCTACCAAAACAGTTGAATTTTCAACAAAAAAAATGTCTTTTTAACTGAATTGTCTGCAAAGCAGATTAATTTTTCACCAAATATTTTATTGCATTTTCGACCAAGAAAATTAATTTTCTACCGAAAAAGGCAATTTTTTGAACAAAATACACACATTTTTATTTAAAAAAGGTCCATTTTTATCCAAAAATGGAGTGGTTAAATTCTCAGTTATGAAAATTAATTTTCAACAAACAAAAAACCCCAACAAATGTTCAATAAAATAGTTTAAAACTATTTGGACTTATACCTATGTAAATTACTTCGAACTATTTGGATTACCCTGAATTACAAGTGGATTATCTAAATTATTTCGAATTAACTTGAACACAAGTGGATTACTCCACTGAATTACTCTGCTTTGACAAGTTTATTAGTCCAAATTACAACTAGATTACAGGTGGATTACCATGGATTATAGATGTATATTACACGGGATTAAAAGTGGATTACTCTCGCTTACAATCGGATTAATGGATTACTGGAAGGAATACTGGGTTTAAACAAAATTAATATAATTACAGGGTGCACAGTCTTCCCCTTTTTTTCTTAGTTTCCCCTTTTTTCTTGAAATTCCCCTTTTTCCCCTATTCTCAAAAAACTTCCCCTTTTTTCTCTTTTCTCGAAAAATTCTCTGAAATTAGTAAGTGTACCCATTATTAAATAATAATTAAAGCAAGTATAGCACTTGAATAAATTATTCATGAATAAGTAAGGTACCAATAACAATACAAAACATACGATACTTTTTGAATAAGTAATGGAAGGTGGACACTTTATATGCCTACCTAATTAAAAAATGGAATATTTTTAATTCATCAACTGCAATGTTAAATGTTCAAAGTTGAGCAAGTTTTAATTTGAGTTTAAGAGCACTAAAGAGCAGGGCGGAGTTAAATTCAAAAACAAATCAAATCGTTGAATCTGAGGGGAAAACACTTGTGGGTTGGCATTCGACAAAAATGAAAAAAAAAAAAAATTTTAATCAGTAAAATTTAACGATTTCAAATTCAAAATATTTCCTATTGGTTCAAAAATTATGACGAATTTGTTATATGTATCGCTTTTACTAGTGAACAATAATACAAAATTACGAAAAAATGAATTTTTTGCGCAGTAAAAATTTTTTTGAAAATGTGGTGAAAAAATGTGTTTTTTTTTTTGATTGAGTCATATGCACACATTGAAAAAAAAAGTTGAATATATCAAACCTGAAATTTATTCAGCTTGAACCAAAGAAACATTTGACCATTTTGCTCTCTCGGAGAAAAATTTTGTCGTGATTTAGGATTTTTGGGATTTCATTTTGTTGGGGATTTTGGAACGTTATGTACACCACGAAAAAAATGTTTTCCGCATTAATAAAAAATGATAACATGTTTCTTTAGTTCAAGGTGAAGAAATTTCAGGTTTGAATCAATCCAAAAAACATTTTTTTGTACATTTTCAGAAAATTGTAAAGGAGGCAAATTTGTTTAATGATTAATTTTAACATTTTTACTTCGCTGTACTGAAGAGTTTAGTTTTAAATTTACATTGAAAGTGTTAGTTAGAGTAAGAAAGAAATGACAAATCCTGGAAATAAATATTTATGAGAACGATGTTAAACACATAAAAATCGTGTATTCAACTAATTTTATTTTATTCTCGGAATTTTTTATATCACTGTGAATGGATTACCAACGACCTGAGTATATCAAATTTTCAAAAATAAATTCTTTAATGGCAGAAATCATTGCAAAATCATTGAAAATTATTCAAAAATATAAAATTGCTTATAAAAAGATTGTTCTTTTCGACACATAAAAATAAATGTTTAATTTTTCCCATATTTTCCCCTTTTTCGTCAGAAAATCAACCTATTTCCCCTTTTTTGAGCTTCTTTTACGCTGTGCGCCCTGTATTACAAGTGGATTGACAACGAAATCGAAGTCACCATTCAAAGATAAAACAAAAGTTTGCTCCCGAGCTGAAGTGTTTCTGAATTGAGACGTATGAATAAAAAATATTATTTAGTTCCGAGAATATGTGGAACTTTATAATCTCAAAGTGACAGGAACCTAAAATTAAAACTAGATGAGAATGTAACAAGCTCGTTTGCGGATCACGATAAAAAGTTCAATTTTTAATTTAGACAAAAAATAAAAACTTAATCTCGAGATATTGAGTTGCTTAATTGGAACAAAGTGAGTTTCATTAGAAAAAGTTAACCAATTCCGAGTAAATCATTCAAGAATTTGGAGGTTCACATTTCATGGGTTTTGAAAATCGTCTTTAGATAGCGACTCAGAATCTATTTTTCAATTTAAAAAATAATAATAAGAACTTGCTCAACAAGAATAAAATATTTTTCATAAAAGAAAATCATTCTGTTCCCTGAAAATAAAGATTTAGTTTGATGGTATCGCACTGTAACAGAAGATTTTTCGCTGTAAGGTCTATGAAAAGAAGAAGGTATATGTTTTTTTATAAATAAACACTAATAAGTTAAAGAAATATCATTTTGTGATCGCAAAGCAAAATGTTAAGTGAAAAAACAACTTATAAAAGTGGCTTTTTGTAGAAAATGAAGATTTAAGGAAGGAATTTGGTTCTCTCGTGCTGAAAAAGTGGCAAATAGTTTTATTTAAGAGCTTTTTCTTTGAAAAAAGAAGTGTTTTGTTATTTTTCTACATGTAAAAACTTTTAGGAAGAGGAATATGGTTACAAAAAGTTTTAAAAAAAGATAAGAGGCCAGGCGCTTAAAAAAGGAGATAAGGGAGCATTTATGTATACAGAGAATCAGTTATCTGGTTTTGAACCCATTTTTTTATTACCACATTAGAATTGAGGTTTCTAAGAAATCCTTTTCAAAAAAGATGTATTTAATTTTTTAAAGAATTTTTAATGCAAAAGCTCGTTTTTGGCAAAAATATCCTAGTTTCGTACTGCAGCCCTTCAAATAATCCCTTATGAAAAAAGTGTTAAAGAAAATTTTTTCGCGAATATAGGAAAAATTATAGGAAAATAATTATGGAAATGAATGTTAAAATATTGAAATAATTATTGCAAAAACTATAAGAAACTCATACCCTACAGTATAGTTAATCATATATATGAGTAAAATAATCAATTCAAATTTTAATATATTAACATCGCGCGTCAACTATTAATGATATAAAATTAATTATTTTACATACATTATTATTTTTAATTAATGATTATCTATACTGTAGGATCATTATCTACGGTCTCTCCTACTATTTTGTGTCAGTAAAAATAATATATTATTGATTTATACTTTCGTCTACTGCTTTTTGCACTAATTATTTCAATATTTTAATATTATTCATTTCTATAATTATTCTTATAATAACGAAAAAATTATAGAAAAATCATTTAAATATAATTATTTTTCTATAAAATACTTGTTCAATTTCGATTTATAAAAACAGGAAGAAATTGCAAATTACCTGCTTGTACAGCTTGCATACCCAGTGGAAACTTCGCCAACAATTTTTTATAAACTTTCAAAATATTACTCATTTTTAATGAAGATAAAACGAAAAATAAAAAATGCTAAACTGCCGAAAAGAATTACATCAACTATAATTATTCACTTTACAAAACCGCATTTCCGACTCCAATTTTATACAATCTACAATGCTTGTTTTTAATTTTTATAATACAGTTCTCGTAAGATATAATAATAAAATCTTTTATTTTGCACAATACGTAACAATGATCGGAATTTTAAGTTTATAATTATTCTATCGCGAAACGTGCTAAAGTTGACGTTTACTGCGATCAACCGCTAATGTGTCGTCTGCTACAGCAGTCGAAAAAATATCTAGTGAAATATCCACGTGAACGCGATCTGACAAAGATATTATGACTGGGTTGTGAACTAATTTGATATAGAAAGTTACAGTTGTGAATTTTTCCCTAAAATGACAGTGATTAGATAAAATATATATTTAGTTGATTACCTAATATCTTTCTTACATTAAAACTCTTCTGAATTGCGTCATTTTGAATAAAAACTGAAAACAGTTATGCGCACTCCAGTCATAACCTCTGCAATATCATTAATTTTACTGCTTGTTATTAAAATATTATGAATTGAGCAGATAACTGAAAATCTTTAGTCTATTTTGATAATATAAATGCGTACAATAAAACTCGTGACACATTTGCCAATTCCCGAACATATCTCGTGTGTCCGGTGCCAATACATAACCTCACTTACATAATCTCAAGGACTAAAGTTATATTTCCAAGCGAATAAATAATGCTTTCTTTCATTATTACGAAATTTTGACATTCTGGTAGTCTTCTGATTCACGATAAATAATAAAAATACAGGTGAGAAATGGATTTATACTTTATTTGCCTTCAAGAATGAATGTGTATTGTATTTGAAGTGTGTTTGTTTTTATAGTTTTAATTGTCAGTCGTTCCCTCGATTGCTATTGTATTTTAAAAAGTTTATATATGTAAAAATTTATAGTAATAGCATTTTATCAGTCTTACGATCTTTTTTCAATAGCAGACTTCACACTCTTTCCCTATCCCGGTAACAAGCGTTGAATTCAGAAGAATTAAAATTTTGTATTCCTATGAATACGCGATTTTTCCTCCGTCTAAAAATCCCCCAACGAGACAAGAAAAAGTGCAAATCCTATTCCCCTCAATGGACGTAGTAAAATTTAATGGAAGCGTATTAAAAAGAATTAAAAAGTAGAAGAGTGTAAAAGAAGGTATAGAAAAGATTAAAATAATTTCGCTTTGATAACGCTACGTGGAATTGAAATTTATGGATTGTTTTTTCATTAATAAATATTTTATATTTTATGATATTATATTATTTTATCACACATTTCAATAACATTATTAAATAATTCTTCTTCTCTTATACTACAAGGAAGATTATTATAATTATTTTAAATAATTATACCATATTATAACATATTTATGATGCACTTATTTAACTTTTTTTTCATTATTAAATCGTTTTATAACTTATACATTCGGAAAAGATTCAAATTTTTATTTATTTATATTTTAATCATTTATTTAAACGTTTTAAAAAATGCATTAATCTTTGCTAACATTGAGGAGAATACATTACAAATAAAATCTATTGAAATGTGGGAATTAAAATAATTCTAATTCGAAAGAGGCAGACTTGAATGGAATAGAATTAAAATTTCAAAACTTATATTCCACATGAAGGAATTGAAACAATTTATTATACATATTTTGTGAACGAATTAGAAGGAATTAAATAAACTCAAAATATGACCACTTCTGCGGAATACAAAACATCTCTGTGAGGTGTGCCTACCGGTACAATTAGAAGGAATTAAATATATTGAAAACACGTTCTCTTTTGGGGAATAGGAAACTATGCGGCTGTCGCTGTGGGAATAGAAGTGAATTAGTTTCAGAGGTATCCTATTCTTATAATGGCATTTTAGACAGATGGAAAAATCGCGCATTCAAAAGAATAAAATAATCTTCACTTTTACGCTGAAATCTTAAAATATTAATTCTTCTGAATTCAACGCTTGTTACCGGGATTCCTTCCTTTTCCCGTTTTTAAAAGAATTCCTCTTTTTCCCTATTATCAAAAAACTTCCCCCCTTTTTTTGCTTTGATGCAAACTGAATTATTAGAATCTAATGAGATAATCCACCTATTTTTCCTTGAAAGTTAATTCTTTTCAATTGAATAGTATACTATTATATTTTTGGTTCAAAATTCATCGCTTTTGGTTCAAAATTCGTGTATTTTGTTGAAAATTTGTATTTTTTTGTTGACAATTGAGCTGATTGGTTGAAATTTACATTGGTGTTAAGGTTTTTGGCCAGATGAATTGTAATTAAAAAGAATGTTAATTGTGTTTTAATTGGCCCAAATATAAAATATTTCAACATTAAAAAATTACCAAACCGAGACCATGGGTAGAACTCAAAGAAGTTCTTTCACTAACTTAAAAATTTTTTATTTAAACTGATTTTACCAACTTGAAAAACTTAAAAAAATACCAATACTCAAACTATGCATACTGCATTCCATTGTTACTCTATCTAAATTTAAGGTAAGAAACTTAATTTATAATTAATAATAGTATATACTTTATTGTATTATATTGTTATTTATAAATATTAACCATCAACAGCTTATTAAATGATGAGGTCCGGCGTCGACGGACGAAACTGTCTTACTATTTTAAATCAATAAATCAGACCAGTAAACAAAAGCACAATTAACATCATTTTCAATTGGTTGAAAGTTGAACTATTTTGTTAATTCATTTTTTTTTGTTCTTGTGGTTTGTTGAAAATTTGTCTTTTTTAGTAGATAATTAATCTTCTTGATTAAAAGTTGAACTACTTCGTTAACAGATCATTTCATTAGTTGAAGATTTATCTATTTGGTAGAAAAAGAATTTCAACAAAATTTTGTTGATTTTTTTTTAAATTAATTTTTTTATATGAAAATTTAACTATACCATTTTTATTTCAAAATTCATCGTTTTTAGTTGAAAATTCATATATTTTGATGAAAATTTATCTTTTTTTCATCTAAAATTTCACGGCTTGGTTGGAAACTATTTTGTTAAAAATTCAATTTTTTGGTTGAAGATTGAAAAATTTTCTTGAAAATTCGTTCTATTTTTTGTTGTTGTTAAAAATGGAATATTGATCGTTTTTAGTTGAAAGTTAAACTATTTGGTTAAAAATTAATATATTTTATTGAAAGTTCGTCTTTTTGATAGGAAATTTATAGTTTTTAGTTGAAAATTAATTTATACATGAATTTTCAATTCATGCATTTTGTTGAAAACTCTCTTTCGATAGAAAATTAATATTCTTGGTTGAATATTCAACTAAATGTTCCAGTAATCGTGGCGGTCCCAATGATTGTGAAACTTGGCTATAGTTTGAATATATTCTTAAAAAATATGTTAAAAGTAAAGTTTAATGATAGAATCAATTTATTTTCAGCATGTTATAGTATCCAATTGAATTTCAATTAATTCAAATTACATAAAAAGCAAGAAAAACGATTACTTTTTGGTTGGAAATTAAGCTATTTTGTTGAAAATTCGTTTTTTTAGTTGATAATTATTTTTTTGATCTGAAAATATAATTATTCTACTTTTGTTTCAAAACTAATCGGTTTTAGATGAAAATTCAACTATTTGGTTGCAAATTCATGTATTTTGTTGAAAATTTGTCTTTTTTAGTGGATAATTCAACTATTTGGTTCAAAAATCATTTTGATTTCTTCAAAATTAGTTTGTTTAAGTAGATAATGAATATTTTTTTGGTATAGAATTAATCTTTTTGGTTCAAGGTTGAACTATTTTGTTAAAAAATCATTTTATGAGTTAAAGATTCATCTCTTTAGTGGAAAACTTAATTATTTTAGTGAACATTTTTTTTTTTAATATAACTATTCCATTTTCGGTTATGAATTGATCGTTTTCAGCTAAAAATTCAACCATTTGTTTTCCTCTTTTGACTGAGAAATCCTTCTTGGTTGAAAGTTCAACTTTGGTTGAAAGTCCGTCTGCTGGGCTGAAAAATTCATCTCTTGCTAGAAATTTTATCTTTTTGTAATTAAAAATACTACTATTTGGTTAAAAAATAATCTGTTTTGAATGAGGATTCATTCATTTGGTTGAAAATTTAACTGTTTTACTTGAAATTCAATGTTTTTTTTAATTCGATCATTTAGTTGAAAATTAACTTTGTTATAAATGCAATAGTTTGGTTGATAGTTATTTTTTTTTAATTGAACGATTTGGCGAAAAGTTAATCTTTTTTTTTTGATAATTCTGCTACTTGGTTTAAAATTGAACTATTTTATGGAAAATTTAATTATTTGGTTGAAAATTCCACTATTTTCTTGAAAATTCGTCTTTTGGATAGAAAATTTATCCTTTTGGATTGAAAATTTATGTTTAATGGTTAAAAATTAAAATACCTTCTAAAAAAAATCATCTTTTTGGCTTGAAAATTCGACCATTTAGTTGAAAATGTATTTTTGTAGATTGAAATTTCAACTATTTGGTTTATAATCTAAATATTTGGTTGTAAATGCAACTGTTTGGTTTAAAATTAATTTTTATTTTTGAAAGTTTGGTTAAAAAATGGATTCCTTTATTATTCCATTTTTGTGAAAATCGCCCTATTTCCTCTCTTTTGAAAGAATTTCGGAATTTTGTCAGTTGCTTTAAAAACTATTTGCTAAAGTAATTTTAATTTTTTTATTATTTTAGCCATGGCGGGTCGTTGTTCCGATATAATAGCTACACTTCGTGGTGCGAGGTTGGTCATTAATGCGATTGTAAAACAGCAAGAGAATTGTGTGAAACATTCTCTGAAAAACTCTAGTTTGGTATCAGGAGCCGAAGAAAATCTCAAAAATGTGAAACAGAAATTAAGTAGTATAGATCCAAGTAAGGTTCCCGTAAGTTTCCAGTTTTCCCTGAAAATAAAAAGTAACTAATAAGAAAACCATTTGAATTTTAATTTAGAGTCGTGTGGGATATTATGTAGAATGTCTAATAGACATGTAATACTGCTTTCTTTTTTGTACTTGTTCTCCATAAAAACTTATATTTTTTCCAGGAATCAGTAGCCAAAGAAATGAGAGACCTCCTCAATAGAATTCTAGTGGTTGAAAAAGGTTTCACTCAATACGCAAAAATCAAAACGGGTGATATCTTGGGCGCTCCCATCAACTACGAAACGAACTTCACAGGAAAAAAATTAAAAGTCTTTGACCCGGCGAAGGACCCAAAAGAAGTTCCGATTACAATTGATAAAAAGTTTGAAACAAAAGTAGAAACCGTTCAAAGTTCGGCCAATGTTGAAGAAAAGGACGATGTTGCGAGTAAACCAAAGAAATATTCTAGTGTGAAGGAGAAAATTGAAAAAATAGCTAAACTCGATAAAGAAATTCCAAAAATAGAATTGTCAGATAAAGATAAGCAAATTTTAAGAAAATTAGAACTCGAGCATGAGAAAAAGATTCAACAAAAAGCACCTGCAATAAATGATCAAAAAGTTGACGATGAGAAAGAATCGCAAAGGAAACTGAATCTAAAAGTAGAAGAAATCCCTGAAAATTCTGAAAATTCTGCAAAGCCTACTATTAAACCTTCAATCAAACCGAGACAAACAGTAAGTAATTTATTTATTTCTCAATTTTCAACAAGAAATGATTAATCATTAATTTTTTATAACTGATTTAAAAGCTTTCGTCAACCGCCAGAGAACGAAAGGTTCCATCCACCAGATTACAAAGGATGGTAAGTTTTGGAACTCTTGGAGTTGGTCTTGGTTTTGGAACTTTGGCGGAATATACTCGTAGAACATTGGGAATGAAAGATCAAAGTGTGGGACAAACTCTAGACAGTATGTTTCTCACAAAAGCCAATGCTGAGAGAATCGTTTCAACATTGTGTAAAGTAAGAGGTAAAATTAAAATATAAGTTATCTTTCTTAATTTGGAAATCACAGTTTGCTTGATCAGATAATAACTATATCAGACATCACACTCTTTCCTCTATCCCTTTCTTTTCTCCTTTTTCTAAAGAATTCCTCTTTTTCCCCCTATTTGCAAGAATTTTCCGCTTCTTCTCGTTTTTTCGCTTAAATGCGAACTGAATTACTAGAACCCATTAAGATAATAGAACTGTTTTTGGCTGAAAGTCTATTCTTTTAAGTGTAAAGTCTACTATTTCATTTTTCATTCAGAATTCATCTCTTTGGATTTAAAATTCTACTATTTGGTTGAAAATCCAATTATTTTGTTGAAAATGCAACTGTTTGTTAAAAAGTCATATTTTTTGGTTGAAAATGTATCTTTTTTATTTCTAAATTCATGTATTTGGTTAAAATTTTGATCTCTGTTTTAGTTAAAAATGCAGCATATTTCGAATTGAAACCTTAAGCGTTTCATATTAACTTTAATATGGTACATATACATTAAGTTTATTTCAAAAAATTAATTCCTATATTATTCCCCTATTTTCATGCGAAATCGCCCTATTTCCCCTATTTTGAGAACATTTTGGACTGTGAAGTCTGTTATATGTGTATTTAATAATTTATTAGGAGCTGCTTTAAAAATTGGACAAATCCTCAGTATTCAAGACAACAGTATTATCAGTCCTGAGTTACAAAAAGCTTTCGAACGTGTGAGACAAAGTGCAGACTTTATGCCTAAGTGGCAAGTCGAAGTAAGTTTTCAATTTAAATTCAATAACGATCCTGAAATTTCATTTAAATTTCAAAGGCTCATTAAAACTATTAAAAATTGTACTATTTATTCTAGAAAGTAATGGCGAGTGAATTAGGCCATGATTGGAGGAGTAAACTATCAACTTTTGACGAAAAACCTTTCGCTGCTGCCTCGATCGGTTTGTAATTTTATATTACAAGTTTGACAACAAGTTTTGAGTAAAAAAGATTAACATTTAATTTTCAGGTCAAGTACATCATGCGACTCTTCTGACTGGAGAGCCGGTAGCTATCAAAATTCAATATCCGGGTGTTGCACGAGGTATCGAGAGTGATATAGAAAACTTGGTTGGTGTGATGAAGGTAAAATTACAATTGAAGAAATTAAATTTAGAATACATTCGAATTTAAATTCCTATTAAACGTCCAATATGCAAGTTTACAGGCCTCGAAATCAACACACTATTTACACTATTTGACACCCTTTTTGAGCTGATGACACTATTCCTTTACTCTTGTTTGAAAAATATTGTTGAACTTATTTCTTTGTTAATTAGCTAAAATAATATTGAATTTGCAACAAAATACATACACTTTTAATTAAATAGTTGCATTTCCTACCAAGGAAATTAATTTTCTACCAAAAAAGACGAATTTTCAATGAAATACATACATTTTTAACCAACTAAATGAATAAATTTGCAATAAATAGTTTGAACAATGGATATGTTTTTAGTCCACATTGTATTTTATTAATTTTTAGTTGATCTTTTTTTCGTTTTTAAAAATTTTTTACTAAATAATTCAAATTTTAAATTAAATAGGTCAATTTTTAACCAAAAATGTAGTAATTAAATTTTCATTTAGGGGAATTGGTTTTCAATTTAAAAACAAAATAATTTCCTGCAAAATAACCTGAGAATAAGAATTTTGAACAAAAAAGTGAATTTTCAACCAATCAGTTGAATTTTCAATAAAATAGTTAAATTTTCAGCAAAATAAATCAATTTTTTTTAACTTCAACTAAATCTATGTATCTTTGACCAAAATATGAACTTCTGAGAAAAAAGTTCAACTTTTAACCAAGGAATTGAATTTTCAACCTAAAAAGATGAATTAAAAAAAAAATGTAAACTGATGTTTCACCAAAATTTTATTAAAAATAAAAAACAGTTGGATTTCACCAATCGAAAACGAATTTTCAATAAAGTACTCAAATCCTCAACTAAAACAGATTTTTAAAAATTAAAAAAAAAGAAAGAAAAAATACAAGATCTACATATTAAAACAGATTAACTTTGAACCAAAAAAGCTACATTATTAACTTACAAAATTAATTTTCTTCCCAAAAAGGCGAATTCTGAACAAAATACATAATTTTTCAATCAAATAGTTAAATTTTCTATCAAATTATTCTATAAGACGAACATTCGGCGCAAAAAGATGAATGATCAACAAAATATTTGAATTTTGAACAAAAGAAAATTTATTGGTCAATAAAGGATTAAAATTTCAATCGAATGTTTGAGTTTTCAAGCCTAAAAGACGAATTTTCAACAATAATATTGAAATCTCAACAACAAAATTCAGTTCGCATTTAAGTGAAAACATGAGAAAAATAGGGGATTAGGGAAGATTCTGTGAAACCTGCTATAAATAAATATGAATTTTCAAACTTTATAGACTAAAGAATAACATTTCAAATAAACATTGAAGTTCATTTTTAATACTTAACAAAATTTCATAACAACTGATTGTGTGATTATATATGTGATTTTTTTAATATAGTGTACTGATGTTAATATTTTTCTAGGTTTGGAATATGTTTCCCGAAGGTATGTTTATAGATAACGTAGTCGAAGTAGCAAAACGAGAACTTTCTTGGGAAGTCGACTACCTAAGGGAAGCTGAATGTGCTAGAAGATACAAGAAACTTATTGAACCTTATTCAGATTATTATGCTCCCGAAGTAATAGGTGAGGAATTTTGATTTACTTTTCTCTGACTAGAAAACTGTACACTCTTCCCCCTATTCCCCTCTTTTTAAGAATTCCTCTTTTTCGTTTTTCCTCTTTTCTCGCTCAAATGCGAACTAAATTATTAGAACCCAATAACAAAATTTAACTATTTTTCTATGAAAGTTGATTCTTTTTGCTTAAAAATAAATGTTGAAAAGTCATTCGTTTTGGTTGAAAATTTAACTTTTGAAAGTTCAGCTGCTGAAGACTTAAGTTTCTTTAATTTTTCTTGGTTAAAAATTTAAGTCTTTCTGAACATTCTAAAATTTGTCAACAAAATACTTGAATTTTCAACTTTTGAAAATGGACAAAAATAAAAAATGCAATGGTTGAAAATTAAATTTTTCTTTTTCTTTAATTTTTAGGTTGAAAATTGATATTTTTTTAGTTTAAAAATTCAACTATTTGGTAGGAAATTTATGAAATTCGTTGAAAATTCAACTGTTTGGGTAAAAATGTATTTATTTTGTCGAAAATTTGTTCTTTTTGGTAGAAAGTTAATCTTTTTGGTTGAAAATTCATTTTGTTGTTGTTGATAATTCAATTACAAACCTGGCCAGAATTGCCAGTCCACTAATAAAAAGCGTATTATAAACATGCCCCTTTTTTCGTAGTTATTTCAGCTTATTAAATCTCGCATCGATTGAGTACCATCTAAAGTCATTTCGAAAAGTAGGAGCTGAGATAGCTTGTGAAAAAGACCGACCTATTTTCCATTTTTTTTACCAGAGGCATGTTTTTAATACGATTTTTTTATTGACTAATATTATCGACTAAGAAATGTTTTGTAATTGGAAATTTAACCCGTTTTTTAATTAGTCTTTTTGTTTTGAAAATTCATCTCTTGGTAGAAATGTCATCTCTTTTTATTAAAAATGCAACTGTCTTCTAAATAGTGCATCTTTTTGGCTTAAAAATTCAACTACTTGATTCAGAATGTAACTATTTTTGGTCGAACTTTAATATTTTTTGTTTGAAAATTCGACCATTCGATTGAGAACTCTTTTTTTAATTTAAAAATGATCTATTATTGTTGAAAATTTACATTTAGGGTTTGATAATTTAACTGTCTTCCAGAAAATTCTGTTTTTGCTTGAAAATTCGTCTCTTTTAATTCAAAGTTCAACTTTTTAGTTATAAATGCAACTGTTTGATTGAAAATTACTTTTTTTTTTTTTTAAATCTAACCATTTAGTTAACAATTCATTTTTGAGTAGGAAATTCATCTTATTTGGTTTTAAATTCAAATATTTTGTTGAATATTTCGAATACAAATATTAGGAAATTAACACGTTTTTAATATTGAATTCAATCTAGCACCTGTATATGAATTTTATTTGAAATAATTTATTCCCCTATTTTCGTGAAAAATCACTTTATTTCCCCTGTTTTGAGAACATTTTGGCCTCTGAAGTCTGGACTAGTTTCAAAAATATGTGAGAATAAAATGTTGGGTACGAATATAGTAATGTAATTCTTATTTGCAGATGAGCTAAGTACGCAGCAAGTTTTTACTAGTGAATTGGTAGAAGGTATTCCAGTAGATAAATGTGTAGAAATGGATTCGAAAACGCGAGAACATATATGCAGAATGATAATGGAACTATGTTTGAAGGAACTTTTCGTGTTTCGCTACATGCAAACGGATCCGAACTGGTCCAATTTTTTCTACAACACTGACACGAAACAAGTACGCGGTTCAAATATTTGAAGTACAAAATAATTTAACTTAATGAGGCATGAATTTTATCTTTCAAACAATTTTATTGCAGTTAATTTTGCTTGATTTCGGTGCATGCAGAAGTTATGAAAAATCATTTATGGATAAATACATAGAAGTGATCAACGGAGCTAGTGAAGGAGACAGAGAAAAAGTGTTGACACTTTCCCGCGAAATGGGATTCTTAACAGGATATGAATCAAAGGTAAAGTCATTTAATTATTAAAAGAATTACATTTTTAATCAGGTCTGAAATTATATAAGTAGAAAGCAATTCATATTTTGTGTACATTTTTTAAGTTTACCAGATTTTCCTAAAATGAATTTCTTATATCGTTTTCGCGTTTGTACGAAATTTATTTATTTTTTAAATCATTTTAAGAAACTCAGTACAGAAATAATGTTAAAATATTGAAAGAAGTAGTGCAAAAATAGAGAAACTACAAACGAATTATTCATTTATTTTGTTTCGCCTTAAAATTTATTTCAAAATATTTCCAAACATTATTGATAAAAGAGAATATTTTAATTGCAAATGTAAAATTAAAAAAACAAAGTGTATTCAATTTTGAAGCGAAATTTTTCAATTTTGCAAGATTTATAAATTTTATAAAAAATTAGAATAAGTTTAAGAGATATTTAGGAGTTTTTAAAGGATTAAAAATCAATTTACAGTTAAAAAAAAATTTCAAAAATGTTCTAAACAGTCTGGAAGATTTTAAGGGCGTTGGAATTTGGTTGGAACCGGGAATATTGAAATTAGCCAATTTTTCTCGCCGAATACAGATTTGATTCAAAAGAAGAATAAGCCCTAATTATTAAAAAATATATATTCTAGTATTTATGGAGTAAAATGAGGCAATTCTGTTTTAATTCATAATTTTAAATGTCTTAAGGAAGAAGAAAAGTCTGAAAAGATTGAAAAATAATTTCAAAATTGAAAAGATTTCCAAAAATTGTAAACAAAATGTACATTTTTGAAGATTTCGAAACACATTTTCGAAGCTTTTTAAGAAGTTTGAAAGGCTTCAAGAAAAAGCAAAAACCTTTCTTAAGACTACTGGGAAAATTTGCAATTACTTTATTTTGAGAAGTTAATTTTTAAATAAATTTTAAAAAGATATCAAAGAATTAAGATTTCAAAAAATTACGAAAAAATCTGGAAGATCTATGGGAAATTTTTTTATTATGTAACATTTTTCAAAATGTTTGGAATAATTCGAGTCAGTTAAAAAGATATTTAGGAATGTAAGATTTAAGAAGTTTTGAAGAGATTAAAAATGTTTAAAAACTTTGAAAGATTTCTGAAAATTGATCAAATATTTTTTATTTCTTGCAAGCTTCTAAAATTTCTAAATTTTATAACAAAAATTGTTTGAAAAAAAATGTATTGAAAAAAAAATTATTGAAAAAAATGTGCAAACAAATTTTATGAAAATAATTCTTTTTTTTCAAATTTCTAACAAAAAATCTTTAAAAAAAATTGTTTGAAAAAAACTTTGGCGCTTATGCCCTTTTTCGGTGCCAAATGTTAGCACTTATGCCCTTTTGTACGACGGTCGGACGGACGGACGGACACACGACCGAAACCATAAGGGTTTCAGCCCGGGGCTACGAAACCCTAAAAAGAAATACTTATTCGAAATTTTTATTTTGCATTACAAATGATTTTTTCCCTCGAATTATATGTATTTTGGGTGAAATTTGTTTGCTGTTTTGACTGAAAAATCTTTTTTGGTTGAAAATTCAACTATATTGCTTTGCAAATTTGTTTTTATGAGTTGAAAATAGATCTGTTTGGGTAAAATTTCAACTGCTTGGTTAAAAATTTAACTACTTTGTTTAAAATGCATTTTTTCGGGTTAAACACTTTAACTGTTCTGTGGAAAATTCGTCTCTTTTGGAAAAAATTCCATCTTTTTTGGTTGTGGATTCAACTTCTTAGTTGAAAATTCATTTTTTTGGTCGAAGATTCATCATTTCAATTGAAATTCTGCTCTTCGATTGACAATGTAACTATTTCGTTGAAAATTTATATTTTGGGATTGAAAATTGAACTGTTTTGTAGAAAATTCGTCTCCAGTTGAGAAAACTTAATCTTTTAGATTAAAATGCAACTGGGAAAAATGAATCTTTTTTTAGCTGAGAATTCGATTATTTTGTTGAAAATTTGTCTCATTCGTTTTATTTATCTTCAAAAATATTTTTGAATTTTCTCAAGAATCTTAAGAAAATTATATTTATGTAAACTTGAAAGAAAACAAATTAAAAAAATAAATAGTTATTCAAAATTTGTATTTTACCTTAAAAATTAGTTTTGCCTAAAAATATAATAACTACACAATTGATGATACTTTTTTAAAAAAGGTTATGGAGGAAACTCACGTAGATGCAGTAATGATTCTTGGTCAAGTTTTTAACAAAGATAACGAGTACTATGACTTTGGAGGCCAAGATGTCACCAGGAGGTAATGAACAATTAATTTCTTCTTAACTGAATTTAAAAAACTTAGTCCATCTCTTTCTAGATTTAAAACTGAATTTTTTTCAATTCCCTTCGCAGGATACAGAAGCTCGTTCCAAAAATACTATCTCACAGACTTTGTCCACCTCCAGAAGAAATTTACAGCTTGCACAGAAAATTATCTGGCGCATTTTTACTCTGTGCAAAACTGAACGTTAAGATAAATTGTCGCGACATGTTCCGCAGAGTTTATGCAGGTTATAAATTCGGATAATTGCCGCAGTAAAGTAAAATCGGAAATGGAAGGTTTGAGTGCCTTTTTCAAACTTAATTTTAAAAGGCGAGATTTTTTTGCTCATATTTCTAGCGAATTAAGCTGTTCAGTGGATGGTAAATAATTAATATTCAATTAATGATGAATAAGATAGAGTATAGACGGTCGTATTATGGAGGACTAGATATAAAAATTGTAAATGTTTAGTAAGTAGCATACAAAACAATTTGTATTTAATGTTATTCAGCGAAAAAGAATTTAGAACGCCTGGTATTTTTATGTGTTTTTAAAACATTAATTATATGTATTAATTGTAAAAGTTACCTGATTTGTTTGATTTACTTTACATTCATTAAAAAAACCTGAAAGCATGTGCATATTTGAGGCCATGGTATAAATCGTGCAAAGTCCTTTGTAGGTGTAGGGCAACGATTTTTCTATGCTGTCTTACATGGGGTACAATTTTTGTGAAAACTTTTTTTTAGATTGAAAATTCAATTCCTTATTTAAAAGTTAAACTACTTTACTAAAAATTCTGTTTAGTTGGATATTACATTTTTGTTGAAAATTCAACTGTTTTGTAGAAAACTCGTCTTTTTGGCTTGAAAATTCAACAATTTGGTGGGAAATTCATTTTTTATTATTTTGAAAAATCATATTTTCGGTTTGACAATTTGATTATTTTGTGAAAAAATCACTTTTCTATATTGAAAATTATTGTTTTTCAATTAACATTTAACCATTCCGTTTTTTTGTTAAAAAGATATCTTTCGTATAGACTAAAAATGCAACTACTTGATTGAAAATTGGTCTTTTTTGGTAGAAAATTCATCTTCTTGATTGAAAGTTGAACTACTTTCTTAAAAATGATTTTTTTTTTTTTTTGAAGATTCATAATGTTGGTAGAAAATTCATCTCCTTGGTTAAAAATTAAAGTACTTTGTTGGAACTTTCCTTTCTTGTGAAATCTGAAAATTTAACTTTTTGGTTGTAAATTAACTTTTTTTTGTTGAAATTTCATATTTTCGGGTTGAAATTCGACTGTTTTGTATAGAAAACTTGCCTTTGTCTCAGAAATTGAACAATTTTGTAGAAAATTCAACTTTTTTGCTGAAGATTCGTTTTTTCTTCATTGGAATTTAATTTTTTGAATGAAAATGTAACTATGTCATTTTTGGTTGAAAATATATTATTTTTTAGATTAGGAATTCCACTATTTGATTGAAAATTTAACTTTTTGGTGGTAAATTAACTTTTTTTTGTTGAAATTTCATATTTCTGGGTTGAAATTCGACGGTTTTGTATAGAAAAATCGCCTTTGGCTAAGAAATTCAACACTTTGGTAGAAAATTTAACTTTTTTGCAGAAGATTCGTTTTTTCTTCATTGGAAATTAATTTTTTTTAATGAACATGTAACTATATCATTTTTGGTTAAAAATTTATTACTTTTTAGATTACAAATTCCACTATTTGGTTGCAAATGTATATACTTTGTTGAAAATTCATCCCTTTTGGTAGAAAATGAATCTCTTGGTTGAAAATTCAACTATTTGGTTAAAAATTTATGTTATCTGTTTTAAAATTATCTTTTTGGTAGAAAATTAATCTTCTTGATAAAAAAAAAACAACTATTTGGTTAGAAGTGTATGTATTTTGTTGAAAATTCGACTTTTTCTGGTAAAAAAAAATAAATAATTTTCTTGGTTGAAAATGCAACTTTTTAGTTCAAAATTAATGTATTTTGTTGAGAATTCTTCTTTAATAGCAGAAAATTAATCTTCTTATTTGAAAATATTCTACGTTTTTGATGAAACTTGTTCTTTATAGGCTGAAAAATCTTTCTTCGTGGAGGATTCAAGTATTTAGTTGAAAATTCGTCTTTTTCAATTCAATTGGTTTTGATTTAACATGAAAATCTTTCCTTGGTTACAATATCAAGTTTTTAACCCTCAAATCGGCAAAAATTACGTTAGATTGGGTGTTGTGTGTGTAGGTGGGGGAGGAAAAACACATGGATCCTGACATCCTTCGGGTCTACCCCCACGGCGGGGGGTGCTGTTTAAATTTAAAAAAAAAATAAATAAAAAGTAAGGTCTGATAATTAGGGGGCTCAAAGCTTCCAGTTTTAAATTTGGGTTTTTAAATCTCGAGGGGCGGGGGGGCGGGGGCGCCGATATTTGTATAATTTCCACTTTCTTATTTTTTATTAATCTTTATTAAGTGCTTATGACCATCTCTTTTTCTAAGGAAAGTTTCAAATCTCTGAGGTTTTAATGTATTTTCCCTAGAAAGGCGGAATTTATTCAACTCTTCTACAGGTATAGGTGGACGACCAAATTGATCCAATTTCGGTCCTATTGGCATAGTTTTGCGGAAATATGTCCTTTCTTCTGGTATGTATTTTCGATAATTTTTCCATCGCCAATATCTGGTAAAAAATATATTATATTTCATTTATTGTATGTTTAAAATTAGTGTTGGGGGACATTTTTACTGATTTGAAATGTACTTGTCATCTGGTCTCGAAATTATTTCATTTTGCGACTCTGGAAGTCTTTGCATGAATTCTTGCCAGGATTTGTAATTATCTTCGTTTTTTAATGAATTTTTGTGAATGGCACATGATCTTAAATTTTGAAGAAATGGAAGTGGTAATAGATCGTATGTATAAACTTCTTCTCTCTTCGGAAAGTTTTGTCGTATTAATGAAATTGGAAAATTTCCTGTTAAAAGGTAACTTTGAAAATTTGTATCTACCTTGTTTATATCATAATAGATTTTTGTGTGTTTTTATATACATTTTTCACCTCGTTTTTTAAGAAACTCGTCTACTGGATTAACTTCCGATTCTTTTGGTTTCAATAGCTCTTCCATAAGTTCTTTTTTACTTGTTTCAGATTCGGGTTCACGATTGGAAGAATTACAATTTTTTTTCAAACGAGATTCACATTCTACATAGTTCTTGGGGCTAGAAATAAGTTAAAATCTAATTAATTATTAATTAGAGACTTGATATTCAAATATTCATTCATTATTAATAACTTTTCAACAAACGATTTTAAAAAATTGTTATTAAATTTTAAGGTATGTACCCAAACTCTAATGCAATATTCTCAATTGGCTCTAAATTTTCACAATTACTCCTTGTTGATTCAGGATCCTCCAAACTTTTTGTTTGATAATTATTGACATTGCTTACATTCATTGTTTAAATTTCTCGACTTCTTGTAGCTTCTGAGTGAAAGATTTTACATTAGTTTTTCAACGTCTACAAAATTTAAGGTTGAGAAACTGAATTCTTTAATCTAAAAATTCTAATTTCATATTCATATAATAATCTACAATTCATTAATTCTGTTCATATTACTAATTTTGAACTTTCGATTAAAATAATTTAATTTTGAAAATCGTGATGCACAATTTGATAATGAATTATTTTTGGTGACTTAGTTTCAAGATCCTAATTTAAGAATCCTTCCATTTTTAAAAGAAGTTTGGAATTGTTTAATTTGTAACGCTTCAAGTTATTTATTTATTATATTTATCATCTTCAAAATCTGTACAATTTCAATTTTCAATTTTTATTTTTGCATGCGCTATTCTAAAACAGTTTAGTTTTTGAGGCCTTGAAACTAAAGTGTCTTTCCTTTAAAAGCTTACATTAAAAAATCTTAACTTTGAAACTCTTAATTTTTCGAGGTTTCGAATTTTACAATGTTGTAATTTCAGATTCAAATATTAAAAATGTCAGGACAATTTCTCTATTAAATCTTTCATAATTTCATATTAAAAGCCATTAAAATTAAAATTAAAATTTGGTATTTTAATCATTTAAGATTTAAAAATTCTAAATTGTTTTGTTTCAATTTTAAACGTATAAAATTATCTGTTTTTTTTTTTAATTCTTCGAAATCGTAGAATATCAAATTGAAATAAAAGATAGTTGTACAATTTACAGTTTAAACTATTTGTAATTAAACAATTTTTAATTAAATGCCTCGAGAATAAGGTGAAAACAATAGAAGATTAAGAAAGTATTGAAGATGTAAAACTCAATTTAAAATTTTTTTAAATCCATATTGAAAGGCTTAAAATTGTGCAGTTTCAAGCATTGGAATCATATATAACAATATTGTAGTGTTTTTTTAATTTGTAATGTTCAATGTAATATCTTGAAATTGTCCAGTTTTTAGTTGAAGATTTAAAAAAATATATTTGATTGGAAAAAGTCAGGGATTAATAATAATAATTCTAAAGGAAGTGTTAACAATGAAGCGATTTGAAAATTTTAAGTTAAGAATTGTGTTGCTTAAAATCAAAATAAATCTAAATAAAACTCTGAAATACCTCCTTAATTCTGAATTTTCATGGTGAACGCTAAACTAACATTGTTTCCCTTTCATAAGTTTTAACTTTGCAATTAAAATTGGAATGGTTGAATCTTTAAATGTATAATTAACAATTTGAATATGATTAATTTTTAAACGATTGAAAACTCAAAATAATTAAAATTTTTAAGGGTTTGAGTATAAAAACTTTGAATATCACAATTTTTTGCGCCTTTTCGTATTCGTTTAAGTTTGAACGTTCCATAGTAATTTACTTTTTATCCTGATTTTCTAAAGAATAATTAAATTTTAAAGGTTTATCACTGCAAATTATTCCATTTTGAACTGTGAAAGGATGGTGAATTTATTTTTTTAATTCAGAAAAATTTGTCGACGCAATTTTACTTTTTAAAACATAATAACAAATAAAACATCTAGAATTTCAGCAGCTTTGACTTTGAAACATTAAAGTTAGCTTTCAATTTGTCAAATTTTAATCGCTCGAATGGAAAATTAGTTAAATTCAAAAGCTTTCATTTATTAATTATTATTAATACTTAAATTTTTAATGTTTTGAAATTTCCCTACTAATTTTAAAATTATAAATTTCAATTTTGAGAGGTTCTGTTTGAACATTTTTCAATACGAATTCAATTCCTTTTAATTCCATTTAAATATTGTCCTTTTTTAAATGTTGCCACATCTAAAATCAGGGTGGCCACCCACCGGGGAGAGACGACTGGAAAGCCGGGAGAAACTTGCACCGGAATAAAGCCGGGAGACTATGTTTTTTTTTAATTTTTAATTTTCGTGGATTTATTTCTTAAAATTTTTTAAAATCAATTTATTTATTTCTTAAAATTTACCAATTTTTCGTTGAAGATTTAAACAAATAAATTATTTCAAATTTAAAAACATTTAATTGGAAAATTTCAAGAATGAATAATAATTCTGAAGGAAGATTTGAATTAAAAAAATTAAAAATTTATTTTTAAATAAAGAAAAGATAAAAATTAAAGTATCTGAAACTGATACATCAGTAATTGAATAATTTCGGTAATTTTAAATGGTTACAATTTTAGAATTCTGAATTTTCATGTTGAATTGATTGAATTTTTGAAAGTACCGTATAATTAGCCATTTGAAAATGGTTAATTGTTAAGCGATTTATATTTGCTTTAAGTAACTGAAATTTTAAAGACCTTGAGTATAAAAAATTTTTAATATCACAGTTTTTGATGATTTCATTTTTTTCAGTTTTAAATGAAGTTCACATTCATTTGAGTTTCAACGTACCGGAGTGGAAATTTCTTCATTTTTAATGCTTTCTATTTAAAACTTCTATTTATTATGAAAGTTTTTTTAAAGCATAATTCATTTTTTTGGTTTTAGAAAAATTGGACTAATCACCTTTAATGTTAAATTATAATTTTTTTTATTGCTTTGAATTTAAAATTATTCAGATTCAAAAGTTTTCAATTTTTAATTATCTATTTAATTTTGAACGCATTTAATTATAAACAATACAATTCAAGTTCTCTACATTTTAAATGTTCCAATTTCCAAAACTCTCAATATCAAACTATTCAATTTCTAACGTTTTGACATTGTTCTGTTTAAAAAAATGTAATCTGAAATCTTTCAATTTCGTGTTTCTTCAATTCAAAATAAAATTGTTTAATTTTCAACGCCTCTACTTAGAAATTATACAATTCAATTCCTTTTTCTAATTAAATTATTCAAAATCGTTCTGTATATTTCTTTAATTTCAGATGCTTTTAATTCGAAATTATTAATTATTGTTTTATAAATATTTAAGTTTAAACTTTATATTTAAAAATTCGTTTATTAATTGATTTTTTGTCGGCTGAGAGATGGAAGATTAAATAATAATGGCCACCCTGAAAATAGTTTGAATTGGAATGTTTGCAATTCAAAAATATTTTGATATATTTGTTTTATTTAAAACGCTTTCAATAAATCATTAATGATTATTTATTATTTAAAAATAAGTATTTGAACATTTGTTTAATAATTGACTTTTAAATTGTTCATATTTGTAATGTTAGTAAGGAAACCCCTAGAGAAGTGAAATAAACTGTATTTTTGAAAACGTTTTATTGTATATGTATTTTTCAATCAAAGGAAGTTCAAATTTGCTACATATATGTAGCCCTCACGCGGTACACTTGCTCACTAAACAGATAACTGCTATCAAAGATTGCGATTACAGTTGATTTACAAAATAGAACAAGTGGTTTATTATGTGTATTTATAATCCAAACAGCATTATTCAAAATCATAAATTATATTTTTTTCAACTGCGAAATAGGATAAAAATGCTTGAACATTGAAATTTCAGTACTCAAATCAACTCAAATTGTACATTTTTAATATTTCTTAATAAAAATAATAGCCATATCTAAATTCAGTGTAAGGAAGTCGAACTTTTCACTTGAAAATCAAAACACACAGGTACATTTAAAGAACACATTTAATGAAACTTCATTTTACGATTTTAAATTATTTGCACTCATAAGAAAAAAACGAAGTACTACCGTTACGGAAATTTCCGTAAGAATAAGATGCATGTACCGAAATTTCGATACGAATATAGTCGGATTTTTGTGTACAAACCCACATTTGTACCGAAATGTCGGTACACGTTAAAGACAGTTCCTAAGATTGCCAGCTCATCATTCACGGCTAACGTTTCGGAAAATTCCGTAATACTAGACTAATAGTGCTATATATATTTACGAAAAATTCCAAAAGACTAGTCAGTGCCTAAAAAGAAGTTATTTCAAAATTCAAATTATAGTAACAAAAGCTAAGAAATTTAACAGAAATCGCACTTTATCAGGTTAGGATAAGAAATAAGAGAAAAATCATGCCTATACCGAAATCAATATAACGGTAGCAAAAAGATAAGAAATGTTATATATAATTTATTTTAGAATTTTTCAAAATACCTTATATAAGTAGAAAAGTATATAATTTTTTTCGTACATGTGTATAATATATATAATTGAAATTCTATTAAAATTGCAGTTAATTCCAGTTGAAAACTAAAGTCTCTGCGAACTTCAACATGTCAAACACATTCTTATATTTTTCGTATGGTAGCAATTTGTTTTCGAAAAGGATTCATATAAACAATCCAACAGCAGTCAAGAAAACTACTGCTCAACTAAAGGTATTTTTAATATTATCTTTATCTTAATAATAAACCGCAGGATCCAACCTCAAAATTGAATGGCCTCATTTTACTTATTCATAAATATTAGAATTACATCTTATTTATATCACTAGAACATTGTATGCGCTATACGCCCGCACTAATGATCCTTTCTTTAAAAAAAATCACTGTTCCTTTTGTAACAGTTTGTAATAGATTTTTAGTGGTGTAGTCCTAAAAAAAAAGTAGTCTGGCGGTACTTTCCATAACTGATAACTACGTTACCATTGGCGGGAAGCGGAGTGTTATAAGTGGAAATAAACTTAAAACCGAATAAAAAAAAATCCAACGACATATTTTTGGGTAAAAGTTATTTTTTTTTATTGAAAAGGCTACTATTCTATTTTTGGTTCGGAATTCATGTCGTTTGGTTAAACATTCTATTATTGGATTGAAAAGTCAATTATTTTGTTGAAAATGCAACTCTTTTTTTAAAAAGTCATCTTTTTTATCAAAATTGCAACTACTTTGTTAAAAATTCATTTTTTACTTAAAGGCTCATCTCCTTGGTTGAAAGTGTAACTATATAGTGATGAAAATTCGTTTCATGTTTGGTTGAAAATAAATTTTTTAAACTGAAAGTCATACTATTCCATTTTTGGTTTAAAATTTATCTTTTTCAGTTAAAAGTTTAACTTTTTGGTTGAAAACTTATCTTTTTGAATTGAAAGTTCAACTTTTTGTTTGAAAATTCCTGTATTTTGTTGAAAATTCTTGGTTAAAAATGTATCCTTCTCGTTTAAAAATGCAATTATTTGGTTGAAATATAAACTGTTACATGCTTCGTTGAGAATTAATATTTTTTGGTTGAAAAGTCGATTATTTGAATTATAGTTG
>CAKNXH010000237.1:147382-158127 GCA_932178445.1 Andricus quercusramuli
AAAAAAAGAGGATAAACATAAATGATCAAAAACCAATGCTATTTGTGAATACAACTCTTCTCATATCTAAGTTTTTTCTCGTTTAAAATATACAAAAACATTAAAAAGCTACAATTAAGCATCAGTGCTCAAGAATTCATTTTTGAAATTATTTGGTTGAAAATTAATATATTTCACGTATGTCTTACGTAATTTGTGGATGATCCCTTATAAAATTCTGTATGACTGTTGTTACAAAAATTTTTTTACATTAACATTATTGATCTCTTAGGTGTAAGGTTGTTTTTATACCTAAAAGAAAAATTTATAACAGTCAGGGAAAAATAAAAATTGGTCAGGGAAAAGTCAGGGAATTTCGAAATTCAAATTTTGTCGCAACTATGATATTGCAAATTTGATTACTCGATACCGCTAAATTTGGATTTTTAAATATTTAATCAATTTCATTTTCTTACAAAAAAAATTACATTTATCGTAAACATACTGACTGAATGGTAAATACTTTATTTAAAAAGATCAGCATTTTAATAACGAACACAAACTTCAACTTATGTTACTCGTAACCAAATGCCAAATATTCAAGCAGCAATTTCTTAGCAATTTTTATCTCTTCTCTTTAGTTTTCAACAATTATTATTTCAGTTTCAATAATGTAATGAAAATATTGAAAAATGTTAATTTTTTACCTGTTGTGAAAATACAACTTTTTATTGATATTTGACAATAGAGTTCTACTGAATATGTCTGGGTTTGGTTAATTAATAAAATATTACATTAATAAATCTTCAATTTTTTGTCCGTTTTATTATGCACTCAAATGTGACATTCTTTGTTACTGCCCTTTAACTGAAACTAAATTCGTAATATGTGCGTGAATTTGGCAACATTCTTTTCTTCAATTTTTACACATTACCCAATCGGCATTGACAAAAAGCCACAACAATGTTTTTGAGATTTGCGTGACACAACTTTTTTTAGAGAAAGATTAGGGCATATTCCTGTTTTAAATCAAATCTGTATTAGGAGTGAAAAATTGGCTAATTTCAATAGTTTCTGATTTTTTCAATTATAAAGAATTTTTAATTCAAAAATGGTCCAAATTGAACATTTCAAATTAAAAAGTTTGAAAAGTAAAGAATTTCGTATTTAAAGTGCTTAAAGTTTTACAGCTTTGAAATTGAATTGTATAAATTGGGCGATTCTTAATTTTACATTATTTTAAAATCACAGACTTGTTCTAAACACCAATTCTAAATACCAATTTTTTCTTGTGATATAAGCCTTTTAATGCTGAATAATTTGAATACGAAAATGGTCCAAACTGAAAACATTCAAAATTGAAGAATTTTGTATTTTAATTACTTAAAGATGAACAATTTTGAAATTATGTTATTTTTAATTTTACATTATATTAAAATCACAAAATTGGTTTTAACCCCTTAAAAATTTTCTTCCTGCGGTTTGAGCCTTCAAAACTGAATAATTTTTAATTAAAAAAATGTACCAAATTGAATATTTCAAACTGCAAAGCTAAATGTTTTAAACTTGAAAAATTTAAATTCAAACGTTAAAAATTGAGCCACTTCAATTTCAAATCTGTATAGGAGTGATGATTGTTGGGTAGTCTCTAATTTTATTTTTATATCTTGTCAATAAAAAATTTGCAAATGTTTATTTGACTAATTTCAAATTTGAAGAATATAGTTTCAACTTTATATTCAAAGTATTAATAATTATAGCAAGGACGAAATTACAAATCTGGGAAGGAAAATTTAATTATTAATGGTTGAATTTTTTGCATAAAAAATATTCTTGATTATAAGAATGATTCTAGACATATAAAAATGATTGATTCCATAACTTTTACTTTTTGCCGGAATCTTTTATGCCGCCGTGAATAGATTTTGAACAACCTAAGTATATCCGATTAAAATGAAATCTTTTATAACAGAAATCATTCAAATTCATTTAACGTTATTTAAAAATAGAAAGTTTCTTATTTCTTAATGTTTCTCCTTTTTCGTGAAAAAATTAACTTATTTCCCCTTTTTGCGCTGTGATCTCTAAAATGATCCAAATTCAGGCTGAATACTTTCCAAATTGAAGACTTTTTTATTTTAAATGCTTAAAGTTGAACAATTTTGAAATTGAAGGGCTTAAAATGGTGAAATTATTTAATTATTATTTTAATTATTGCCTTGATTTTCAAACCTTAGACAATTTTTCTTGTTCATTTAGTCTTTAAAACTGAATAATTTTCGATTCGAAAATGGTCAAAACTGAAAACTTTCAAAATTCAAGAATTTTGTTTCAAATGCTTAAATTTGTAGAGTTTTGAAACTGAAAAACTTGAAATTGTACGATTTTTAATTTTACATTATTTACAAAATACTGGTTTGATTTTAACATCTTACAAATTTCTTTCTGTTCACTTAAGCCTTCAAAATTGATTACTTTTTAATTAAAAAATGGTCCAAAAATTAAAAACTTTCAAAATTGAAGAATTTTTTATTTCAGCTTGCTTTCAACAACTTACAATTTTTTTATGTTGATTTAAGCCTTCAAAAGTAAATAATTTTCGATCAAAAAATGGTCCAAATTGGATATTTCAAAGTGAAAACTTTCAAAATTGAAGAATTTTGTATTTAAAGTGCTTTAAGTTGTACACTTTTCAAATTATAGTGCCCACTTTTTAAAATTTCAATTCTTTTTAGAATTACAGACTTGATTTTAACACCTTCTCGAAAAATTGGAAAGGCGCAAGTGCAACTATAGTTCCCACAGAAGGTTTCAATGTTTGGGGTGTCGTTTGGGAAATAGATAACAGCAATCTTCCTTGTTTGGATAAACAAGAAGGTGTTGCAGATAATATCTATTTTCCTCTGACTGTGAGTGTCAAAACTCCCGAGGGTCAAACTTTGGATTGTCGATCTTATCAACAGTGCAATAATCCCGAGGAACATGTGAATCTAAAATTATTGCCTAAAGAAAGACAACCATCTCCGCAATATCTGTACGTATTATCTTAAAAAGTTCACATGGTAATAACATTTCAATTTTATACTAAACAATTATACCCTTGCAGAAACGTAATTCTGAAAGGAGCACGAGAAAATCATTTGCCTACAGACTATATTCAGTTTCTGGAGAATATACCTCATAATGGATATAACGGAGAAATTGATAGAAGGTGAGATTTAAATCATCTAATTATTCAAATAACAGGATGAACAGACTTCACACTCTTACTCCTATTCCCCTCATTTTCCCTTTCATAGAAAGAATTCCTCTTTTCCCTTTGTCTTCAACAAACTTCCCCTTTGTCTTCAACAAACTTCCCCTTTGTCTCATTTTTTTTGTTAATTGCAAAGTGAATTAGAACTCAATTATAAAATCAAACTATTTTTCGTTGACAGTTAATTCGTTATAATTGAAAAGATTACTATTATATTCTTGGTTGAAAATTTAATTATTTTGTTAAAAAACAACTATTTTTTAAAAATGCATCTCTTTTGGTCGAAAACTCAAATGCTAGGTTGACAGTTGAACTACCTTATTAAAAAATTCATTTTATTGGATGCAGATTTAACTATTTTGTTGACAATTCATTTTCAACTGTTAAAAATTCTTTTTTGGTTGAATATTAATTTTTTTGTTGAAAATGCAACTGTTAGATTTCGAATTTATGTGTTTTTCTTGAGGATTCAACTTTTTTGTTGAAAAAGCTTTTTTTTTTAATTCAACCGTTTTTTATTTAAAATTCAAATCTTTTTTGGTTGAAATATCAGCTGTTAAATGTTTCGTCGAGAATTAATCTTTTTTAGTAGAAAATTCAGAAGTTTTATTAAACATTCGACTTTTTGGATAAAAATTTTAGCTTTTTGATTGAAATTTCTTCTTCTGGTCGAAAAGTCATCTTTTGTGGTTGCAAATTCAAATATTTGTTTGAAAATTGAACTACATTGTAAAAAATTCAATTCTTCGGTTGCAGATTCATCTCTCAGTTAAAAATTTTGTTAAGAATTCAACTGTTTTGTTAAAACTTCATTTTTTTGGTTGAAGATTCTTCTTTTTGGTTGAAAATTGGTTTTGTTTTTTCGTTGAAAACTCAACTACTTATTTAAAAATGGAACTGCTTTGTAAAAAAGCTCATTTTTTCGGTTGAAGATCCATCTCTTAGTTAAAAATTTGTCTTTTTGGTTTAAAAATCCATCTTTTTAATTCAAAAATGCAACTGTTAGGTTAAAATCAGTACGTGGAGCGGGCGGCAAGCGCTCTCACTTAAGGCGGATTCAACTGTTTTTTGAAAAATTCATTTTTTTGGTTGAAGATTCATCTCTTCGGTCAAGAATTGATTTTTTCAAATGATAATTTAACTATTCCATTTTTGGTTGAAAATTAATCTGTTTTTATTGAGGATTCAACTTTGAATTTTATTCAAAAATCGTCTTTTGATTTAAAACTAATACATTTATCGTTGAGGATTCATCTTTTTTTGTTGAAAATTCAACTACTTGTTGGCAAGTTGAACTACTTTGTAAAAAATTCGTTTTTTGTTGTTGAAAATTTAACTGTTTTATTAAGATTTAAATTTTTCGTCAGAAATTCATATCTTCGGGTTGAAAAATCCACAGTTTTGTAGAAACTTCTCTTTTTTGACTTGGAAATTTCACAATTCGATTGCAATTTTTGTTCTTTCTTGACCAGAAAATCATTCTTAGTTGAAAATTGATCTTCTGGTTTATAAATTATTTTTTTTCAATTTAAACTGCAACTTTTAGGTTAACAATTAATCCATTTTGTTTGAAGATTCAATTAATTTGATAAAAATTCATTTTTTGGTTGAAGATTCATCTATTTGATTGAAAGTTCTTTCTTTTTTGCTAAAAATTAATGTTTTTAACAAATAATTTAACTATTTCATTTTTCGTTAAAAATTGATCTTTTTATTTCAAAATTTAACTATTTGATTGAAAAATAATGTATTTTGTTCAAAATGTACCTTGTTGGGGTTGAAAATTGATATATTTTGGTTGCAAAATTAACTGTTTGGTTGAAAATTCGTCCTTTTGGCTTGAAATTTCAACAGTTTGGTAGAAAATTCAACTATTTGGTTGAAAATTAACTTTTTGTTGACAATTTATAGTTTCAGGTAGAAAATTCAACTGCTTTTTCGAAAAGTCGTCTTATAGGCTTGAAAATTCAATAGTTTGGTTGATATTTTTTTGTTTTCTGACTGAAAAAGCTTTCTTAGTTGAAAATGTATATCTTTTGTTGTAAATTCGTCCTTTTTGGCTTGAAACTTCAACTATTTTTTGCGGTATAATGCAACTGTTTGGTTGAAAATAATTTTTTATTGGTTCAAAATAATTATTTTTTGGTTGAAAATTCGTATTTCTTGATTGAAAATTAACTTTTCTGTTGAAAATTCATCTTTTTGGTTTTAAAAGACAAATTTTTTAAATAAAAACTTCCACTTTTTAGTTTGAAAACTTTCATCTTTTTATATTCAAAATTTAACTTTTTTTGCTAAAAGTGCAATATATTTCAACTTCAAATCTTAGGAATATGGTACCTACATTAATTTAATTAAAAAGAATTTATTGCCCTATTTTCCTGAAAAATTACCGTATTTCTTTCGTTTTCAAAATTTTGGACTGCGATGTCTGGATTAAGGATAATAAATATGCTGTATTTTCGTAACATTTTTATAAAAGGCCTTTCTGCTTTTATATATCTATGACTTTATAAGTGAATGAGCAGAAAAATACATTCAATTCGTAAATGACAAATTTATGACAAAGAACATAGCTTCAAGAAGAAATGAAATAAAATTATAAATGTGTAGAAAATTAATTTAAAAAAAAGGAATCTTCTTAACTTTGAAGATGGATTACGTTTTAAAAATATTTACACAGCTATTTAATCATAATCATATGATTAATAAGATCATACTGCACTTTCTTGTGAAATTTCCTGATTATCTTTCTGTGTAATAATTCGCACATATCCATCGCAGCCTCGCTCCGCATGGAGTTTAACGTCAACAACCTTCCAGCCTTTCAAGAAACTTCCAACTTTCGGATCCTTCATCGCAAATTCGAGGGCTTGTTCATCGGACATGCTTTCCAATTCTTGTCGAGGAACTCCCAAGAACTTGAGATCAGTGTTATTCACCTATTAAGACAAAGGTAATGACTGATAAACTTATTCAATAAATGACTGAATAAATAATTTACTACAGAACTTTATAGAATTTTAAATATATTTTGTATTAAGCTTTAATTTAAATATGTGATAATGAAAACAATAAAATTACTTACATAAACACGTAATCGCATTTTGTAATTCATGTCAATCTCAGGCCAGCTTTGTTCCAACACGTCCTTGTCCCATTGTATACTTTTATCGTTTGAGACTCGATGTGGAGCAGAGCAGAATCCTGCCCATAATTCTGAGGCGAAATGTGGAGCTAGTGGTGCTAACATAGTTATTTGAGCAGCTAATGCTCTTTCGAATTCTGGACTTCTTCCCACACATAATTTGGACGATTTGCGCAAGCTAAAGAATAAAGTTGTTGCATCATAATAGGAGATTTTAGATTTGCAATTTCAGGTATCACAGCGGTTCAGTAGTTCAATTTCAGGGTGCCTACTTAAATCCTGAAAAAAATGCCCTGACAATTCCAGGTTTTCCTACGAATAATCTTTCGTAGTACGGAGCTATTAAAACATTTTCGCTTTTTTTAAACAATCGTCTCGGATTATGTGTACATTTTTGCGAGTTTATTGTAAATAATTTTTTTTCCCGTTTCTAGCAATTCAATTAATGTGTTTAATTTAAACATCTGTAACAAACTATATTACAAGATACAAAAGTGTCCTCTAACAACAGTTAACAAAAATTTGTTTAGCTAGTTTTGAAAAATCTGCTGAACACTTCAGGACTTTCTACTGATACAAATACATCAGAAAAAATGTAAGATTAAATATCTAGAAAGAAATAATTTCATAAACACAAAAATTACTATTCGAAGAACCTACTTCTTCTGCTTTTGTTTCCTTAAACTTTCAAAGTCGTTTCTAATGTACCTATTCTTATCAGTTGAAAGCTCTCAGATGTTCAATAAAATTTTAGCTAACAGCTAAAAAAGCTCAAACTATTCGGTTAAAAATTAACTTATTTCTTGAAAATTTAACTGTTTTGTAGCAAATTCGTCTTTTTGACTTAAAAAATCAACAATCTGGTTAACATTTTTTTCTTTCTTGACTGAAAAAGCTTTTTTGGTTAAAATATCATTCAGCTTTAGTGCTTGAAAATTCAACTGCTTGGTTGAAGTTGAACTCCTTTGTTAAAAATTTTTTTTTTTAATTCATAAAATTACTTGAAATTTCGTCTTTGTTGGTAGAAAATTGGTCTTTTTGGATTGAAAATTCAATAATTTGATTAAAAAATGTTTTTCTTTCTTAACTAAAATATCTTTTTTAGTTGAAAAATCAACTATTATATTTTTCTTTATGAATTAACCTTTTCTGGTTGAAAATTCAACTACTTGGTTAATGCTGAATTCTTTTTTCAAAAATGTATTTTGTTGTTATAAATTTATCTCTTGTTGAAAATTCGTGTTTCTTTTAGAAAATTAATATTCTTGCTTGCAAATTCGTCTTTTTTTGGTATAAAATTTAATTATTTGGTTGAAACTGAACATTTTTGTTGAAAATTCAACCATTTTGTAGATAATTCGTCTTTTCGACCTGAAAATTTAACAATTTTTATGAAATTAATTTTCTTTCTTGACTGAAAAATCTATTTTGGTTGGAAAATCAACTTTTTTTGTTAAAAATTCTACTTCTTTTATTAATTCAACTGTTTTATATAAAGATCATATTTTTAGCTTTAAAATTGAAGAATTTGGTTACAATTTTTGTCCGGACTGCAGAATATTTTCTTGGTTGAAAAATTTGGTTATAATTTTTTTCCTGACTGCAGAATATTTTGTTGGTTGAAAAATCGCCTATTTTGTTGTAAATTTGATTTTTTTGGAGGAATTAAACTATTTTTTATTCAAAATTAAAATCTTCGCTTCGGAAAAACAAGTAATTTCCTTGAAAATTCTATTTTTTGGATTTATTAAATTGGCTTGAAAGTTGATATTTTTGATTAAAAATTCAATAATTTACATAAAATTTTAATGGACTTGAAGAATTTAAATTTGAATTTGATATTAGCACCTCCATTAAATTTATTTAAAAGAATTGATTTCCCTATTATCGTGAAAAATCTGATTTCTCCTGTTTTTAGAGCAATTACTAGAAAAATGTTTAATGTTTGATAAAATAATTTTTTTCAAATGATGTTTGATATGTGTTGAATAAAATTACTTTTAAAACACAATTGATTTATCATTCAGGTTGAGTTTATCGACTGAATGATTAGCGATTTCTTTGTTGTCGACAATATCCGTCAAAACTACAAAATTAGCAAATAAATCAATAAGAAAATATTAAAAATTGATATCATTATATAAATACTTTTTCAAAGCATCTCATTTGCTAATAGTTTGAATTTCTGTTTATAATAATTAAAAACTGAATACAAACCTTTAAAAAAAATGGGGAAAAAGGGGGAAATCTAAATCTAAATTCTCGATTTTAGATCATTTTGAGGAATTTTTCAAAAATTGAGATACTGAATTAGAACTTAAAGAACGTTAAGACAAACCTATTTGTAAGTCCTTGCATTTTTGACATAGCAACACTGAGTTGTTGGGACCCAACAATATTGAAAGTAACACCCTTGATGTAATAATTTCTACTATCAAACATGTAGTCATCTTCTTCCTTGAATTTTTTCCCCTCTGGTTTCGTTTCTATTTCTTCTTCAGTTAATAAACTTCGCACTGTTATAAAATCTTTTACTAAAAGCCACAACCTGTGTTGCCAGTTTAGAATGCCGGGAAATGCTGCAAAAAGGTATTTCTTAAATGAAAATTAAATACACTGAATTTTGTCAGAGATTTAGAGCACCATAAAATTAATACTTACTTTCTTTGGACCAATTTCTGTGAGACGTTGGTGCAACATCACCAAGTATTAATAATTTTATAGTATCCGCACTATATTCCGAGATCATTTGGGAAGGGTCAACACCATTATATTTAGACTTGGACATTTTCTCGAATTTAGTCGTGACCGGCAGTTTTGTTTCTTTCTCGACGTAATCTTTACCATTCTTTTCAACCTCCTCTGGTTTCAGATATTTTCCGCCTTCCTTAGATCTAAAAGACATTCCTTTCACCATCCCTTGGACTAAAAGCTGCTTGAATGGCTCTCGGGTTGGAACTAGACCCTCAGAATGAAGAAAGTGACTCACGAAACGAGCGTAATATAAATGCAGTGCAGCTAAAACAGATTTCACAAAAAAAAATCATTTTTGAAAATATACTTTGGAGTCGTCTACATACAGGGTGTCTAGTGATCATGTAATTTGAAATTTCAGGTTTGATTCCCAATTTAAAGACGTCTTTTTGTAATTTTTTCCAAATCAACGTATAGAATAGGAAATTTTAAATAATATAAAAATAAAAAATATGTGTCGTGAAGAAAACAATTATTCATTTATCACAGGCTCAAGTGCAAGGGCGGATTCAGAAAATTGTTTGGAAGGTGCGATTAATGTGAATTTTCTTTTCATAATACCTCACGAATTAAATATAATAAGGCGATAAATTCCACTTTATTTTTCAATTATAAATTGCGGAACTACTTCATTAAAAATTCATTTTTTTGGTTGAAGATTCATAATTTTTCTTGAAAATTCAAATATTTGGTTGAATATTAACTTCTTTTTAAAAATTCATATTCTTGTATTAAAAATTAAACTATTCGGTAGAAAATTCAATTTTTTGTTGGAAATTCGTTTTTCTAAATTGAAAATTATTTATTTTTCAATGAAAATTTAAATATTCCATCTTTGGATAAAAAGTGATCTTTTTTGCAGAAAATCATTTTTTTTGCTTAAGAATGCAACTGTTTGGCTGAAAATTAATCTGTTTTAGTTGAGTATTCAAGTACTTTGTTAAAAATTCGTCTTTTTTTTTGTGAATTTAATTAGTTTTAAAAATTGAAATATTATTTTGTTGAAATATCAACTATTATATATTTTTTGTTGAAAATTCATCTTTTAAGGATGAAAATTAATTCTTTAGCTGGAAATTAAACTATACGGTTCAAAATTAACTTTTTTGTTCAAATTCAACAATTTGGTAGAAAATTCAACTACGTGGTAGAAGATTCAAATGTTTTGTAGACGATTGGTTTTTTTAAATTGAACATTAATTCTCTTTAATGAAAATTTGACTATTCTATTTTTGGTCGAAAAGGGATTTTTCTTAGTTAAAAAATTCAACTATTCGGTTGAATGTTAACTTCTTGTTAAAAATTCATATTCTTGTATTAAAAATTAAACTATTTGGTAGAAAATTCAATTTTTGTTGGAAATTCGTTTTTCTAAATTTAAAATTATTTATTTTTCAATGAAAATTTAAATATTCCATCTTTGGATAAAAAGTGATCTTTTTTGCAGAAAATCAATTTTTTTTGCTTAAGAATGCAACTGTTTGGCTGAAAATTAATCTGTTTTAGTTGAGTATTCAAGTACTTTGTTAAAAATTCGTCTTTTTTTTTGTGAATTTAATTAGTTTTAAAAATTGAAATATTATTTTGTTGAAATATCAACTATTATAT
>CAKNXH010000237.1:163372-349486 GCA_932178445.1 Andricus quercusramuli
GAATAGTTTTATTTTCGGTTAAAAAAGTTAATTTTCAACAACAAAAAGAAAACGATTTTTCCACCAAAGACATGCATTTTAAACTAAAATGATGAATTTTCAACAACAACAAAAAAAGATATTTTCAATGAAGTGGTTCAGCCTTCAACCAATTAGTTCAATTTTCAACAAAAAAGATTTATTTTTAATGAATAATGTAATAGTAGTTATTTCAACAAAAACAGACGAACTTTCAACAAAATAGTTGAATTTTTGTCCATAAAATATGACTTTTCAACAAAATAATTGAATTTTCAAATGAAAGAATTAAATTTTCAATCAAATAATAAATTCTTCGACCAAAAAATATGATTTCTAAACTAAAAATATAATAGCAGACTTTTCAACCAAAAAGAATTAACTTTAAGCAAAACACAAGAAAACAGTTTGTTCCATATATTGTAAATAGATCTATAGATCTATATGTAAATCTATACTTAGATTTCATAAATGAATTACTTTTTTTTTAGATTAAATCTAAAATGAGATGGATTAAAGGGAATAAAATGGTATCTTTCTTTAAAAAAGTGACTACAGTGACTAAAGAGTAACTTGAATAAAAAAGCCCTGTCCATCTCAGGTCTGAACAAATAACTAATGATCTGTAATAAATTTTAAACATACTTTGCAAATGCAGTTGTTTTGACAAACCACTGTCTCAGTAGTTTTTTCTCGATTTTGGCCCCGGATCTCCAAGAACGATTGTTCTCATCAACTTGCTCATCAGCTAAAACAGTTTGATCCACTGGATCCCAGTTGACATAAGATTCGCTCTGATAAACAAGCTGCTTTTCAAATAATTTAATAAAGAGATCTTGCGTCCATTTGTAGTATTCTGGATCGCAAGTAGCGAATTCTCTATCCCAGTCGAACAAATAACCGAGCTTGTTTAACTGTTCTCGCATTGATTGGATATTTTGAATTGTCCACTCTGCTGGATCAATATGCCTTTCCAAGGCTGCATTCTCTGCAGGTAAACCGAAAGCATCCCAACCCATTGGATGGATTACGCGTTTTCCTGCAAAATAATTCAATTTAAAATTATTTAATGGTTATATTGGATGTTGGGTGTCTGGAATTTGACGAGGGCCTGGTCACTCGACTTTTAAGTGTGCAGGAAATTTCAAGATTTCAAAATATTTCAGAGATTTCTGAGCAGGGTGGCCGAAAAACTTCATTTTCAACATTCCAAAATTCTAATCTTGTAACATTTTTAATAAAGAATCCTTTGTAAATGAAATAAAACCTAATAAATATTCATTTCTAACTAAAAAAGTGACCAATGTGAATTAACGATGTAATTAATGTTCTTTTGAATTTAAAAGAATTCAAAAGAATTCGATGAAATTTATAAGAAGTCTATGTGAATTTTCACGAATTCAAGATGCATTCCTAAGACTTTAAAACAATTCAAGCCAGATTCAGAAGAATTCAAATGAATTGGAGAAAATTAAAAAAGTACATTCATTTCAGTAAAATTGGAACAAATTTAAATTTAAATTCAGAAGAATTCCAGGAAAAGGAGCTCAAAAAGGGGGAATAGGGTGATTTTCTCACGAAAAAGGGAAAAATAGGTGGAAGTTTAAACATTTATTTTTATATGTCGGAAAGAACAAAAAAAAACTTTTTATAAGAAATGTTATATGCATTTTTAAATAATTTTCCATGATTTTTCAATGATTTCTGCCATTAAAGAATTTATTTTTAAAAATTCGGTATACTTAGGTCGTTGTAAATCTATTTACAGTGATATAAGAAGTCCGAGAAAAAAAATTATTTAAATACACAATTTTGATATGTTTAATATCGTTCTCATAAATATTTCTTTCCAAGATTTGTAATTTCTTCCTTACTATAATTATGACTTTCAATGTGAATTTAAAACTACACTTTTCAGTAGAGCGAAGTAAAAAGGATAAAATGAATCGAATCATTTGAGCTGAGGGATAACAATTTGTGGTCCGACATCCAAAACAAGCAGAGAAAAAAATTTTGAAATCGGTTAATGTCTTCTGTTCTCTTTTTTAAATTTACTATTTAAAATTTTTTAAATAATAAAAATTGTGCTATTTAACATTTTTTGAAAATGTACAAAAACATGTTTTTTGGATTGATACCAAACTGAAATTTCTTCAGGTTGAAACTAAAAAACTTGTTATTATTTTGTATTCATGGGAAATATTTTTTTTCGTGGTGTATATAACATTCCAAAATCACAAAAAATTATGAAATCCCAAAAGTCCTAAATCACGACCGAAGTTTTTTTTCCGAAAAGCCAAATGATGAAATATTTCTTTGGTCTAAACTGAATAAATTTCAGTTTCGACATATTCAACATTTTTTTTTTTGAATGTGTGCATGAGACTCATCCAAAAAAAAAAACACATGTTTTTGTGACTGCGCAAAGAATTTATTTTTAAATTTCGTAATTTTTTTTGATTTCTCACTGGGAAAAGCTGTAAATATAACAAATTCATCATAATTTTTGAACGAGTAGGGAATATTTTGCATTCGAAATCGTTGAATTTTACTGATTAAAATTTTTTTCACTCTTGTCGAATGCCAACCCACAAGTTTTTTACCCCGCAGCTCCAACGATTTAATCTGTTTTAGTATTTTCACTCCGCCATACTCTTCATTGCTCCTAAACTCAAATTTAAAATTGCTCAAGGTATATAAAGTGTTCACCTTCTAATACTTATTTAAAAAGTACTATATATTTCGTAATGTTACTAGTACCTTATTGATTCGCAAATAATTTATTTGAGTGCTATAATTGCTTTAATTCTTATTCAATAATGGGTACACTTACTAATTTCAGAGAATTGTCCGCTTAATTCAAATATTGTATTTTCAAATATCGTATATTTAAAGAGAAAGGGGGAAAAAGAGACTAGGGAAAAAGAGACATTTCAAGAAAAAAGGGGAAACTAAGAAAGGGGAAGGACTGTGCACCCTGGAATTCAAATGAATTGGATAGCGCACAAAAATTAAATTTATTTCAGTAAAATTGGAACAAATTTAGAGGAATTGAAGGACAATGAGAAAAAATCGATCAAATTCATAAAAAATCAAGGTGAATTGAAAAAAATGATAAAATATGAAAAATGCATTCAATTCAGTGAGTTTAGGAAACTTCAAAAGAATCTCATGAAATGAAATATTCAAGGCGAATTAAAAAAAATTCAGTATATTCCAAGACACCTAAAAATATTTCAATCGATTTCAAAAGATTTCAATATTTTCAACGTATTTCAAAAGATTCCGAACGACTGCAAAGACTTCTTTCAAGAGTTTGAAGAGATTTTTTATATTCCAAGAGATCTAAAAATATTTAAAACGGTTTCAAGACATTTTGAACGATTTCCAAATATTTTAATATTCCAAAAATTTTCAATAATTTTAAGAGATTTTGGTATATTCCAAGAGATATAAACATATATTCTGCGATTTCAGGAGATTTCAAACGATTCCAAAATATTTAAATGATTGCAAGAGATTTCAATGATTTAAAAAGATTTCAGAATGTTCCAAGAGATCTAAAAATATTCCAAGTGATTTCAAGACATTTCGAGAGATTTAAATAATTTGGAAAGATTTCAGTGTTTTCAAGAGATTTCAAAAGATACAGAACGATTTCAAGAGACTTTTTTATATTCCAAGAGATATAAAAATATTTGTAACGATTTCAAGACATTTTGAACGACTCCAAAATATTTTGAAGATTCCATGAATTTACAATGATTTTAGGAGATTTTAGTATATTCTGAAAGATATAAAAATATTGTCAGCGATTTCTGGAGATTTTAAGAGATTTCAAATGATTGTAAAATATTTCAATGATCGCAAGAGATTTCAATGATTTCAAGGGATTTTAGAATATTCCCAGATATCTAAAAATATTTCAAGAGATTTCAAACGATTTCAAAATATTTAAATGAGTGAAAGAGATTAAAGAATATTCCAAGAGATCTAAAAAAACATTTTAAATGATTTCAAGAGATTTCAAGACATTTTCAACGATTCCAAAATATTTTAATATTCCAAGAATTTTTAATGCCTTTAAGAGATTTAGTATATTCCAAGAGATCTACAAATATTTTCAGGGAATTCTGGAGATTTCGAACGATTCAAAAATATTTCAATAATTTCAAGAGATTTCAGAATATTCTAAGAGATCAAAAAATATTTCAAATGATTTCAAGATATTCCGAACGATTTCAAAATATTTCAATCATTGAAAGAGATTAAAGAATATTCCAAGAAATCTAAAAATACTTCAAGAGATTTTGGTATATTCCAAGAGATCTAAAAATATTTCAAGTTATTTCAAGAGATTTCAAAAGATTTGAGTATATTCCAAGAGATTTAAAAATATTGCAAACGATTTCAGGAGATTGCAAAGACTTCGAACTATTTCAAAAGATTTCACAAAATGTTAAGAGATTTTAGAATATTACAAGAGTTCTAAAAAAAATTTCAAGCGATTTAAGTAGAATTTATAAGATTTCAAAGATTCCACGAAAGCTTGTTCACTAGATTTCAAGAGTGATCTAACCCTCGGAATTTTGATCTTATGAGTCAAGGTGTGCTTTTCTAAAGTACCTTTCATTCTGTAAAAACGAGCGACAGAATCACTGATGGCATAAACTCGAACGTGCCCCATGTGAAGGGAACCAGATGGATATGGAAACATTGAGAGCACATAAAATTTTTCTTTTTCCTTTTCATCTTCATTTCTCTGTAGAGTTCCTACTTTTTCTTTCCAATAATCTTCTATTTTGTGTTTAACATCTGTGTCAATAAATTTATCCTGAAAAATTGTAAAAAAATGATCATTTCTCTTCTTTCAAATACAAATTCTTCTACCAAATTAAAATATCAGGACATCATACCACGTCTTACCCCCTTCAACCTCTAATATTTCCCACCCCTAATACAACTTAACATAAGGCGCGTTATTTAAAAAACAAGGTTGCTACAAAATACCAATTTCGAAATCACCTAACTTT
This sequence comes from Andricus quercusramuli, assembly GCA_932178445.1. Taxonomy (NCBI): domain Eukaryota; kingdom Metazoa; phylum Arthropoda; class Insecta; order Hymenoptera; family Cynipidae; genus Andricus; species Andricus quercusramuli. The sequence goes on from CAKNXH010000237.1 coordinate 168,424, forward strand.
CCCTGACTTTTCTATAACCAATGCTTCATTTTCCCTGACTGCTATACATTTTTCTTTCGGGGTAAATTTTAAATAATACAATAAATTTTAAAGCAATAAGATTAATTTCCCACAAAAAAGTGAATTTTTAACAAAATAGTTAAATTTTCAATAAAAAATTCACGTCAACTAACATGAGGAATCTTTAACAAACAGAAAAATGATATTTCAACTAAAATGAGGAATATTAAAAAATGAATTAGAAAAAAAATGTTAATGAATTTTTAATTAAGAAGATTGATTTTCTACCGAAAAAGACGAAATTTAAAAAAAATTCATGAATTTCCAACTAAAAAAGATAAATGTTCAACCCAAAATGGAAATGAAGATGAACAAAATGCACATTAATATTTAATCAAATAGTAGAATTTTTCATCAAAGAAATTAACTTTTAACTAAAATGATAAATCTTCAATTTAAAATATTAATTTTGAACCGAATTTTAGACCAAAAAGTTGAATTTTCAACGGAAAGCGATGAATATTCAACAAAGTGAATGAATTTTCCAGAAAAAAGTTTAATTTTCAACTAAAGAGAATACATTTTCAACCATACACGGAGTAATTAAATTTTCCGTTGCAAAAATTAATTCTGGACAGAAAGAATTTTCAACCAAAGAAATGAATTTTCAACCATAATGATGAATCATCAATAATAAAAACATGAATTTTGAACCAAATAGTTGAATTCTTGACCAAATATACAAATTATCAGCCAAGAAGATTAATTTTCTACCAAAAAGACGACATTTCGACAAAACTCATGAATTTCCAACAAAAAAAAATAGATACATTTTCAACCCAAAAATAGAATTGAGTTATATTTCAAGATGAAAAAATTAATTTTCAACTATAAAAAGGTAATCTTTAACAAAATAGTTAAATTTGTAAGCAAAGAAATTAATTGTCAGCCAAAAAAATGAATTTCCAACCATGAAGATTAATTTTCTACCAACAAGGAAAAATGTTCAACAAACTGTAGATTTTTGGAGATATTAAAAACAAAATTTTAAGGTTTTTTAAAGTCTTTGAAAGGTTTTAAGATAATAAAATCTTTCTTGAGATTCTTGGGAACATTTGTAGTGATTCTTTATTGTTTTAAATTAATTTTTAGCGAATATTTGAAAAAGATAAATATTTAATTTTTAAAGATAAATCATTGAAAAAGATTTCCGAAATTATCAAAAATGAATCCAAAAGATTCAAAACCCATTTTATGAATAATTTGAGTTAGTTTAAAAAGATAGTCAAAAATCTTTTTAATTTTGAAGAGATTACAAATATTTGAAACTTTAAAAATTTTCCGAACATTTATAAAATCAGAGATTTAAATATTCTTTCCTTTTTTCTTTTGAAAAATTCTTTCCCAAGTCTTAAAGTTAAAAAGTCCTAAATATCCTTTCATCTCTCCAAAATTTTCCTACAATTTTGTAAAATCCTGTAAAACAAAACAAAAATTCTCAGAAATTTTCTAGATACTTTTTCGATATATCTGAAATCTTCAAAAATCTGTTTGAGTTTTCTCGAGAAGCCTAGGAAAATTATACTTATATAACTTTAAAGCAAATAAACAGAGAAAATAATTAAATAGTCACTAAAAATTATTATTTTGTGTTAAAAATGATTTTTTCCTTCGAATTATAATTTGCCTACATTTTTTTTTAAATTTTGGTCTGAAAAATCTGTTTTCTCGCAAATTTAACAATTTTATGAAAAATTAATTTCTTTTGGTAGAAATGTAAAAAAAAATTAAAATTCCAGATATTTGTTTACAAATTAAAACCCTTTTCGGTTGAGGATTCAACAATTTTGTTGAATATTCAGTTTTTTTGGGTAATTTCAATCGTTTTGATTTTAAATTGAAAATATTTTTTAGTTTCATTATCAAATATTATGCTTTTCATTAACAATACTTCTTTTTCGTTGGAAATCCAATTACTTTGTTAAAAGTTAAAATACTTTGGTAAAAATTCACTGGTTAAGGATTCAACTATTTTGTTGATTTTTAAAATGAATTCGAATGTTTTAGATTTTAGTTAAAAATTTATCTTTTTTGGTAAAAAATTAATCGACTTCATAGAAGATTCATGTATTTGGTTGAGAATTAACTTTTATTGTGAGAATTTCATATCCAAAAAATCCTACTCTATTCTAGAAAATATGTCTCTTTTGGAAAATATTTGATGTTTTTTGGTTAAAAATATAACTGGTTGAAAAGTCATCCTTTTTGGTTGATGATTCAAATATTTTGTTGAAAATTTGTCTGTTTTGGATGTATTCAACCGTTTTTTACTTAATATAAAAATATTTTTGGACAGAGACATCAAATATTAAATTTGTTTTTGTTCAAATTTTGATTTGACATTATGAAATTTTCAAAAACTCTTTGAATTGTCTCAACATTATTAGAAAAATTGTTTTTATATAACCTTAAAAACAAATAAATCTGAAAAATAAATAGTTATAGAAAACTCTTATTTTGTATTAAATATTGCTTTGCTCTTCAAATCAAGAAACTATACACAGCTGTGAACAAAATTTAAGTACACGCAATAAAAATCGCGAATTTTCATTTTCGGGCATGAAAAATCTGGACATAGTACAAAAAATCAGGACAGCGATAGAAAATCAGGCCACTTCCTGATAAATCAGGACATCTGGTCACCCTATGTTTGAGCTATGTTATATTTATATTTAAATATGAGTATAATGTTGATTCCCTTGTCAAAAAAAATCGTGCCAGTAATAAACATTTACAAAATCCTGATAAGTCTTAAATGTATAAAATTGTATTTTTGAGTGAACTGGAAATTGAAAGATTTTAAAATTATGAATGTCATACCATGAAAAAAGTCCTATTTTATAATTTGACTAATGTATCACATAATTAATGCTATAAAACTGTAACAAAATATAACCATAAGATTGTAACATACCCAAAGCCCTAAGCCGGCTGAAGCATATGGTCGAAAAATTTGTTTAAATAACCCGTTCTGTAAATTTGCAGAACGTGTTGTTAAATAGACATTATATTTCATTTTTTATTCAATTCACTCACATAATCTAAACATTGAAATAATTATTTACAATTGTTACAAATCGCAGGGCGTAGCAGACGCTTTTTGACGAGAACAGACACTTTCACTACTCAAGTCAATTCCAAAGTAATTTTAGAAACAAAAATATCATTTTTTAATTATCGGCTTGTTGACAATAAATGTAATTATTTCTAAATTATTTATTACATTCTTATTCACTATAATATAATTAAATTGTGCTCCAAAATGTAAAAGAGATAGTGAAGAACGGAGATTGTATAGCAGTACTTCCGCTGAACCCTAACCTCTCTTTTTTCCTGTGCAACGTTATAAACAACTTGGTGAGTGCATATTTCGGAATTTTAATCTGCAAATATCAAGACAATCTCGACTTATATTGAAGTGAATTTGTGAATTAAGGGTACTTTTCACGACAATTCTCGCTTTTGACGTTATATTTAGAGAAAATAGTAAAAAATAGTTCTTATTAAAGTTGTTTGTGTCACGTGAAAAAGGTTATGAGATACCTGTCTTTATTCTAAATTGCTGAAAATACTTTCTACGTGTTTCGTATTAATAATTTTCTGTTTCTGATTGTTTTTTATTGTGTTTTAGCAATAGATTCATTAAATAATTAAGAAGTCTGTTACCAGAAATGACAGGTGTAGCATAACCTATAACAGTGAAATTTTTACGTTGACTTCATCTGCCTTGTCAGTCAATTTTAAAAGATTATGATCCTCTGAAATTCGGGATAACTGTTCATTTAGAGTTTAAAAAAATGTTTTTCTTGATTTAAGGTTTTCTAACCATTTATATTTTTTGTGTTCAGTGCAAAGATGGGTAAACGGAATAACATGATCCCGAATGGGCATTTCCACAAGGATTGGCAAAGGAACGTGAGAACGTGGTTCAACCAACCGGCAAGAAAATACCGCCGAAAACAGAACCGTGTCAAGAAAGCCCGCGCTCTTGCACCAAGGTATGTATATTTGATGTCTTATTATTACTTGCAATTGTAAATCCTTTGCTATTAATTCCGTCTGTTTCCATGTGAAACGAGTCTAAAAAATAAAATTTGAGCCACGTGGAAAATATGCCAGACTGCGAATTTTTACCAGAAATTCTTGAATTTTTAAGGACATAAGAGGAAAGTCTGATACGTTCAAATATCCAGTTATTCCATTTTTAATTAATTTTAACGACACCCTGACCGTCCTTGCTTGTTTTTTTATGCAGTTTCTTTAAAACATAGATCAGGGGAAAGTCAGAAAGTTTTTTTTTTGATCAGGGAAAGTTAGGGATTCTTTTCAGAAATCGCAAAAGGCGGAGAATTTCTGTAAGGACTTCAAATAACTCTGGAATAATCGGAAACTGCTGTCGCACAGTCACGTTTTAGTAACGTTTTGAATGAAATATCACTTTAATCACTTTTCTTTCAATAAATTAACTCATGGGTTAACCACGTTTGAGTTTCAGTCTGTACCTGTTTCCAGGGTGTGCTTCAATTTTGTTTTAAATTGGAATATGAAATTAATAACAATCTTTTTTCATTTGTAAGTAGCTTTATATTACTGGATTTAACTATTTCGTTGAAAATTAATGTCTTTTAACGAAAAATTTAACTTCCATTTTTGTTTAAAAATTTATATTTGTTAGGCGAAAATGGATGTATTTGGTTTAACATTTCTGGTTGAAAATTCCTCCTTTTAGGTAGAAAGTGAATCTTCTTGGTTAAAAATTAATACTTTTGTTTGAAAATTAAACTACTTGGTTAAAGTAAAAATTTTATAGCAAATTTTAATATTTTGTTGACTTTTAAATTTATTTTTTGTTTTTGAAAGTTTATCTTTTTTAGTTTAAAATTCAAATATTCCAGTTAAAGATTGTAAAGTATTTGAATTAATTTAGTGTATTTCAAAAGATTCTAAGACTGAAAAGTTTTCAAACGATTTCAAAGGGTTTGAAATATTATGAGGTATTTTAAAAGATTTTAAGGGAATTGAAAAAATTAACTTTGAGGATATAGCTATAAATTACACAATTTTTCTTCAAATTATAAGGTTTTAAGATATTTTAAAAGATACCAAGGAATTTCATCATGTTTTAGTGGATTTCAAAGAATTTATTTACAAGACCTGAGGGATTTCGTAGGGTTTAAAAGATTTGAAGAGATTTTCAAATTTTTGTTTTCAATTCATTTGAAAATATTTTAGTGTATTTTAAAGGATCCCAAGAAATTTGTAATTGATTTCAGTAACTGAATGGGATTTTAAAGGATTTGAAATATTTTACGACATTTAAAAGGATTCCAAGGAATTTTCAAAGATTTAAAAATAGTTCCTTGGATTTTAATGAATTCCTTAGAATTTCGGAAAATATGGAACGATTTTATAGGAGCTATATAAGGTTTTAGGATATCTGGAAAAATTCTGAGGACTTTTCCGAGGATTTCAATGATTATAAGGGATTTTTAAAGCTCAAATATTTTTTGCAATTAGTTTGGAATTTACCCTGAATTATTATTAATTTATCCTGAATTATTTGGAGTTCTCTCACATTTTTTAAATTCACTTTAATACTCACAAATTTACTAAATTCGTTGAATTTTTAAATATCTTTCAATTGTTTTCAATTCTCAAGTGACTCGTCCCAAAATTTCGGGACGAGTAGTCCACCCCCTTTTCCAACTCCCGATTTTTTCGGGGATGACTAAATGCAGCCCTTCAATTCACTTCGGTTTTTGTTCAATTCATGCTGAATTCCTACGCATTTCATTTTATTCTGCTCAATTCCTCAAAATACACTCCAATTTTACCGAAATCAATGGAATTTTTTTATTTTCAAACATTTTTCCAATTCATTTGAATTCTTTTGAACTTAATATGAATTGTTTTGAAGTCTCATGCTTAGAATTCTTTTAAATTTATAAGTACATTAGTAACATTATTAATGCACGTTAATCGCTGTTAGACACATTTTCGATTTAAATAGGTCACTTTTTTCAAGTAAATTAAGCTATGTCAGCTCTGAGAAATAAATAAATTAATTTAAAATGTATACATTTGAATTTAAAAATGTTTAATTGCAGTTATAAAAGATTCTGTAATATAAATGTTTTAAGATTATATTTTTTTATTTTTTATCTTTTAATATGAATGGGTATTTTGAAAATGAAGTTTTGCGGCCACCCTGATAAACAATTTAATTTATTTTTGGCAGACCCGTTCAAAACCTGAGGCCGATTGTACACTGCCCCACAATCCGGTACCACTCCAAGGTACGTGCAGGAAAAGGATTCACTCTTGAAGAGTTGAAGGCTGCGGGTTTACACAAAAAGTTCGCCCAGACTATTGGCATTTCCGTTGACCCGAGAAGGAGGAACAAATCGGTCGAGTCTCTGCAATCCAATGCTCAGCGACTCAAGGAATACCGAGCTAAATTGATCCTGTTCCCGCTCAACGAGAAGAAGGTAAATAAAACTAAAAATATTTTGGTTTTCTGTGTGCAAATGCATGCTAAACTGGCGACCGGGTCAAAAATAGCAAATTATTTCGAATCGGAACTGAAGCCCGGATAAGAAGTTGAATTATTATTATAGAATCTCTGCTTTCTTTTAAAAAAGTCAATATTCAGGATGTCTACTTGGGCGGAGTGGAAATTATTAAATTAGTCGAATCGTTTCAGCTGAGTGAACAAAATTTGTGGGTTGACATCCGAAAAAAAAAATTGAAATCGGTTAATATATTCTGTTCTCTTTTTTGATTTGAAAATTCTTTTAAAAAATTCCATATTGCTTCGGAAATTATAGCAAATTTTTTCTATGTACAGTTTTTGCTAGTGAATAATAATAAAAAATTAGAAATAAAAAAAAATTTGGTTCAATTTAGAATTTTTTGAAAGTGGTCAAAAAACATGTTTTTTGGATTGAGTCCTATGTCGATATGTCAATTTTACGTTTTTACGCGATTTTGATGACATTCTAAGATTAAAAAAAAAATTTTGTTTAAAAAAAAAAAGAATAATAGCGTGTTTCTTTGATTCAAGCTGAAGCAATTTCAGATTCGGCATATTCAAGTTTTTTTAAAATGTGTGCATAGGACTCAATCCAAAAGAACAACTTTTTAGGCCATTTTCAAAAAATTCTAAATTGAACAAAAATTTTTTTTTATTCATAATTTTTTGATTATTATTCACTAGCAAAAACTGTACAGAGAAAAAATTCACCATAATTTTCTAAGCAATAGGGAAATTTTTTGGAATTTTCAAAAATTTTGAAAGTGCAAATCCAAAAAGAGAACAAGATATTACCAATTTCAAAATTTTTTGTTTACTTTTTTCGGATGTTAACCCACACATTTTTTTTTGCGCAACTGAAACGATTTGACTAAAGTGTTCATTTTCACCCCGCCCTAGTGTCTACCTGACCTTTGACTTGTCGATAGTGACTATAATGTAAGCGAAGCCGTTTGCAATTTTTTTATATTTTAAAATCTTTAAATCCGATGTACACTCAAATTCGTAAATTAATTTAAAAAATCTGAATTTGAAAAAGGGAATTTTTCAATGAATTATGATTGTTATGACTTTGAACAGGGAATTATTGAAGAGAATTATCATTTTGATTTGGTTCAGGAAATTTTCCAAAAGAATTGTAATTCTTAGTTATTTCCGGTTTTAAAAAAGAAGTATAATGAAGTATAATTGAAGGATGGCTGTACAGAACTAGATAACCAATATTTTTCCGAAAATGGGTTTATTGCATAAAAAATACTTCAAAAATCAAATACAGTTTGTGATAAAAATATTTGTTCAATATTCTTATTTTTTAATATAGTAATAAAAAATTGTTATTTAAATTTCAGTAAAAATCGTAAGAGTAGTATTTTAGCATGGTAATGATTTTGAATCTTCCCCTCACGATGTTTCTTAAAATTATTGTCATTTATCAAGAGAAAAAAAAAACAATTCTTTTTATAGCCCTTTTATCGAATAATCGTCAATCTCAGTGCGGGTCACTTTAAATTTTTATTTTTTTGGAACAAAATAATTTGTTCGTATCAAACCTTGGGTATTATTATTTAGCTTCCCCATATCTCGGGAACAAGTTGTCATTTTGTTGAAAAATTTCAAATTAAAATCTTTTGGTTGCAATATCTACTATTAAATTTGATTCGTTGAAAATTCGTCTTTTTTTTGTTCAAATTGAACTACTTGGCTGAAGGCATTGTTCAAAAATTATTTATTTTTTTTAAGATTCATCATTTTAGTTTGAAATTCATCTCTTTGTTAAAAGTTGAACTATTTTGTTGAAAATTGATCTTTTTTAATTGAAAAAAGTACTACTAGGGTAAAAGCTGAACTACTTCGTTAAAAAAAAATTTTTGTTTGAAGGTTCTTCTCTTTCGCTGAAAATTAGTTTTTTATCAGATTTAAAATCACTGTTAAACTAAAAATGTAACTTTTCCATTTTTGATAAAAAAAAAACTAAACTGTTGGTTTGAAAAAAATGCCTTTTTTGATGAAAAATTCATCATTTTGAGTTTGAAAGTCACCTATGGTGTAAAATTTGACTATTTTGTTGTAAAATCTTTTGTTATTTGTTTAAAATTAATTTTTTTAACTGAAAATTAAAATTTTTTTTTTTTAGGCTGAAAGTTCATTTTTTTGGTACAAAATTAATCTCCTTGGTTGAAAATCAGTTCGTTTTAGTATTAACATTCATTTTTTTGGTAGAAATCTGATTTTGTTGTTCAAATATCTTCTATTGCATTTTCTGTTAATAATTCATCTTTGTAGGTTAAACATTCAATTATTTTGTTGAAATTTTAATTATTTTGTTGAAAATTCAACTTTGGTAGAAAATTGAACTATTTAGTTGAAATTGCAACTATTTTTGGTCAAGGTTTAATTTTTTTTATTAAAAATTCGACCATTTGGTTGAAAAATCATCTTTGTAGGTTGAAAACTCACTTATTTGATGAAAAGTTCAACTGTTTTTGCGAAATTTATTATTCTGTTGAAAACTCCAGTACTTCGTTCAAAAGTCATCTTGTTTGTCAAAAATTCAACTAGTTTTGTCGAACATTCGTTTATTTGGACAGAAAGTTCGTCCTTTTGGATTGCAAATTTATCCTTTTTGTTGAAAATTCGACTGTCTTCTAATAAATTCAATTATTTCGTTGAAAGTGGAACTGTTTTGGTCGAAGTTTAATCTTTTTTGTTTAAAAATTTGACGATTTGGATTAAAAATTCATCTTTTATGGTAGGAAAGTCATATTTTTTAGTCGAAATTAATACATTTGAAATTTTAATGTAAAATTTTTATACTTCGTTTATGTAAGACAATTTGAAAAAATGGTCAGAGAAAAGTCAAGGAATGTTTAAAATAAAGCTTTGCGGCCACTCTGCTGTCAGCAATGTAGTGTAATTTTAGTTCATTGAACATTCTCAAATGAAACTGGTCTATTTACAAAAGCACAGTCTTTGAAGATTCATCCTAAAGATCTCGAACATTTTGAACATTGTTAAATACTAACACGTAAATATTCTTTTGTATGGTTTTTTATATTTGAATATGTATTTGTTTTCAGCCGAAGAAGGGTGAAGCTACCGAAGAGGAGCGTAAAGTAGCCGCCCAAGTCAAGGGACAAGTGATGCCCATTAGACATCAAGCACCTGCAAAGGGCAAGGCCAGCGTAATCACCGAAGACGAGAAGAAGTTCTCAGCCTATGTTACCTTGAGAAAGGCTAGAGCCGATGCACGTCTTGTCGGAATCCGGGCGAAGCGTGTTAAAGACGCAGCTGAAAATCCAGATGATGTGACCAAGGTCGCAGCAGCGAAAGAAAAGAAGTCGAAGAAGTAAACATCCTATTGTGTATAAAATAAACTGATTTTACAGTGATATCTTTGCTTTATGTCTAGTTTCCCGTTCCGATTACAGTTTAAGAAATTGAGTGCAGAATAAATCAGAATTGAAATTCATCATTAACGTCAAACCAGGGTGGCCACAGGCCAAGGGAATACCTGGAAAAGACAGGGAATTTCTGTGGTATGGTGCCATAGATGCATGGCACCTTTTTACCTCGTTTTAAAAATATTTTTCACCTAGTTTTTAACAAATTACAAAAACAAAAAGCAAGTTAAAAATATCATAGGACTTCATTTGAAATTAAGAAGCCTTGAAAATATTTTGTTTTTTAACGAAATGGATATTATAAATAAACAATTTAGAAAAATACAGCCTTTTTATACAATAAATGTAGTTTTGACTAATCAACAATGGTAAATTAGCGAGGCATAACGTCTAAGGGTTTCTTTGCGTCGCTAATTACGAATCTGAGGTAAAATTTCAAAATGATGGTTCCAATATGGCGGACAAAAAATAAGAAAGCTTCCAAGTGGGTCCTCACGGATTTTTTAGGTCGTTAATTACGAACTTCGAGTCAAATTGAAAAAATTCAAAATGGTAGACAAAAATTAAAAAATTATTCCCGTAGTTTCTTTTACAGTTTTTTTTTGGCACTGATAATGAATCTAAAGTCGAAATTCCGAATTTTAAAATGACGAATCCAATATGTTGGACAACAAATTTAGAAATTAGCACCGTAGCTTCGAAATGGGTCCTCAGGGTTTTTTTTTTTGTGGCTGATTACGAATCTGAAGTCAACATTAAAGATGACTGATCCAATATATGGCAAAGAAAAGTATTGGATCTGCCATTTGGAATTTTGACTTCAGATTCGTTATCAGCAACATAAAAATTTCCTGAGGTCCCATTTTGCTGCCACAAGGCATTTTTAAAATTTGTTGACCGCTATTTTGAATTTGGAGATTTTTACTTCAGATTCGTAATCAGCGACCCGCAAAACCTCCGAGAATCCATTTTGAAGCCAAGAAATTAACTTTAATTACCTTGTCCGCTATTTTGAATTTTTGTAGTTGACTCACAATTCGTAATCGGCCCCAAAAGCCTTGAGTGAATAAGGTTTTAACCAGTTCGCATGTAAGGAAAAATAATTTTGTTGAATTCTTTTGAAATATGTAAGAGCATCGTAAGATTTCAATTTAAGGCATTTCAAAAGATTTGAAAGATTTTAGGATATTTTTAAACATTCCAAGGAGTATTCAAGAGCTTTAAAATGTTTCAAGGGTTTAACAATATTTTAGGGCATTTTCAAGCGATTTAAAAATGTCTAGTGATTTCTAAGGATTTGACGGAAATAAAAAAAATGTCACTGTGTTTTAAAGAATTTCGGAAGATATGGAATAAGATTGTAGAATCTGTAAGGTTTTCGGATATTTTAAAATATTTCAATGATTTACCAGAGCTCTTGAAGATGTTTGAATAAAGTTTTCACGAAATATCAAATTTCACGGGATCTTTCAAGATTTTTAAATGGATTTCAAAGAAATTTATCCACAAGAATTTTCAAATATTTTTACGTTTTTTTACAATTCATTTCAATCATTTGAAGGAATTTGACATTTTTAAGGGATTTCGAATGATCTTAAAAGATTTAAACACCTTAGAGTATTTTTAATAGATTTCAATATTTTGACATAGGGCCCAAAATTGATATAAAGCCAAACGTTGACATAGGGCCCAGTAAGGGCATATGGCCTACAAATCAAATAAAGGGCCCAAAATTGTCATATGACTCAAAATTGACCAAGGGCCCAGTATGGACCAAAAATATAAGTACCTAAATCTATGAAAGAAACGTTTCTTTGTAGGCTCTCGGCGCCTACTATTTTTTTTTTTTTAGTGTATCTTGATAGGTATATATTAAATCCTCAAATATCCCAAATATTTTTTAAGCTCAAATATATTATTTTTAAACACACAACTCAGCATTTCACAACAAAATGTTCGAATTTTTAACAAAAATATTAAATTTTCAAAAAATATTTGAGTTTTAACTAACTAAAATGATGAATTTCCATCAAAAAATAAATGTTTAATAAAAAATACCTTTTTTCAACCAATAGTTAGAATTCTCAATAAAAAATAGATTAATTGTTAACAAAAAATATAATAGTTGATATTTCAACCAAAAAAAGATTTTTATTTTATATTAAGACAGTCGAAATAACCAAAAAAGAAACAATCTCAACAAAAAATGTAATAGTTGATATTTCAACCAAAAAAGATTAAAATGTTAAATAAAAAAACAGTTAAATTTAACCAAAAAAGACGGATATTCAACATAATAAGTGAATCCTTAATTTAAAAAGTAGCACTTTGAACCAAATAGTTTCATTTTTAACGAAATAATTACATTTTTAATAAAATAATTGAATTTCCCACTATATAATGATGAATTTTTAGCAATGAAGATCAATTTTCAACCAATTAGTGGAATTTTCAATAGAAAAAGATTAATTCCAATGAAAAATATAATTGTGGATATTTCACCCCAAAAAGATATAAATTGTAAATAAAAAACAGTCGAATTTAACCAAAAAATATTAAAAATAAAAAAACAGTTGAATTCAACCAAAGAAAAAAACAAATTTTCAGTAATATAGTTGAATCCTTAACCAAAAACTGATTATTTTTTAACCAAATCGTTGCACTCTTAAGCAAAAAAAGATGTAATTTGTAACAAGATAAATATTTAAAAAAACAGTTGAATATTCTACGAAAATAATAAAATTTTCTACCCAAAAAACGAACGTTCGATAAAACACTTAAATTTTCAACCAAAAAAGGTGACTTTTTAATAAAATAGTTCAATTCAGCAAACTAATTAAACGTTCAATAACATAGACGAATTGTCAATTTAAGTTGTGAATCTTCATAAATAAAAATAATTTTTACCAAAGAAGTTCAATTTTCAATCAAGTAGTTGAATTTTCAATAAAAAATTGAATTCTTAACAAAACAACCAAAAAATATTTGAGGTAAGAAACAGTTGAATTCAACCAAAAAAGGAGATTTTTCAACAGAATGGTTGAATCTTCAACCAAAATAAATTAATTTTCAATCAAATAGTTCCACTTTTAATCAAAAAAGATCAAATTTCATCCAAAAAAGATGAATTTTCAACCAATAAAGGTTTTTCAAGAAAAAAAAATAACCAAATTGTTGAATTTTCAAGCCAATTAGATGAATTCTTCACGAAATATTTGTATTTTCTACTTGAAAATGTGAATTTTCAGCACACACAAAATTTCAAACAGTTGAACTTTAGACTAAAAACGAAAAATGTTCAACCGAAAATTAAATATGTAAATTTTCAACGAAGTAGTTGAATTTTCAAATAAAATGGTTTTCTGTCAAAAAGATGATTAACAACAAAATACATTACTTTTTATCGAAATAGTTGAATTTGAATCTGAAAGCGATTGATTTCCAACCGTAAATGACATAGTTAAATGTTCAGTTTAAGAAATAAATTTTCAACCAAAAATCAACTTATTTTCAATAAAATAGTTAAATCTTAAACTAATAAAATTAATTTTTAGTGAATTTTACAAATGAATCTTCAACCAATAAAATGCGTGTTTAACCAAGTAGTTAAACTTTCAAGCAAGTAGTTGCATTTTCAACCAAAGAAGATGAACTCTCAATTGAAATTTTAGTAATTGAATTTTCAACTGAAGACGATCAATTTTCAGCCAAGAATGGATTAGTAACATTTGCAGTTAACAACCATAATTTTTAACTACAAAAATGAATTTTCAACAAAATAGTTAAATCTTCAACCAAGCAGTAGAATTTTTAACCAAAATACATGAATGCTGAACCAAAAATATAATATTAAACTTTTTAATCGAAAATAATTAACTTTCATCGAAAGATTGTTTGTTTATAATCATAAAATTTACTAGCTGAAGAATTAAGTATATTTAAGTTAAGTATACGTACAAGTTATTTTGTACCAATAACTTATACAAGATTTAAAATGCATTCAACATTACATATTGTTATGTATGACAGTATGCAATAACGAACGTTATATTGAATGCATTTCAATTAGGAGAAAATTCTCAAGTTGATGTTCGCAAAGAAGCATTTTAAAATTGAAAACGTTTAGAGATGAAACTGGTGAAACGTGCAACTTGAATTTTAAATCTCGCGCTTCTGGAAGAAGATTGGCTACATTGGCTGATCTAGTCGAAATTAATTTTTGCGTCGTTGCTGACCCTGATAACCGTTTGCATTCATATTTTCATGTCGATGGCTGCCGGGCGGTAAAGTGTCAGTGAAAACATGGAGGATAACGCAAAGCGTAGATCGTTTTTAAGGTTAACTAACAAAAGTGGCATAAATCACAATGATTCCTTACGGAGAAGTTCTTTGGACCCCTCACATAACTCCAGGAGGAACCATGAAGATATGCTCAGTCCGAGAATGTTGGCTAGACCTTACTTAAATCCAAAATTTGGCCAACATGATTTTTCAGACTTGGACACTTCGGTTACGGTTACACCTCACGAATTGCGAGATATTATGGCAAATTCGGAAAAAGCAGACGTTACATTGAGAGAAATGATGGATGATAGTGCCGCAACAGGAATTATTTTGAAATCGAAGGAACCTTGGCGTGATGTGAACTCCAAATTGTATTATGAATTCTTGGAGAGTACTCAAGCACATTTGTCAGAACCTGAGGTTTTTAATACTGTTGCTGATTTTATTCAAAATTGCACGGATACTTTGGAATTAATGCGAGGTCAGTTTGATTATAAATGTACACATTTTAATTAGAATTAATTAGTAGAAGGAAAACTATCGTTTTCAGGTTATTCAGCTACCTTCTTTCTATTTATTTTTATTATTGTTATATTTATGTGTATTCCGTACGTAATTAGAGAAATGAGGATTTTGGCAACAAGAAGGGAATTTGCTAAACTCGGAAGTTTAGGATAATCTTCCATTCAGGTTTTAACCTTTCTCTAAATCCCTGGTTTATTCCGGAATTTAGAACACTTTCAGGTCTCTTCTCCAAATTCTAGGGCATTTTAGGTATTAAGAAAAATCTCTTAAGCATAGAATTAATCTAAAAAAATTAGTCTAATAAATTCTATTATATCCAGGGTCTCTACTCACCTGGAGAACTTGGAATCGTCAAAGAATTTTTGTGTATCTGGAAAAACCTGGAAATGTCAGAATTATTTTGAAAGTCAGCTAATTTTTTCGAGGTGGTGTTTAAAGTTGTTTGAAATTGTAATGTAAAATTATATAACGATGTTCTTCATTTGTAAAAGTAGCTTTATATTACCAGATTTAACGTTCGTCTTTTTTGGTAGAAAATTAATCTTCTTGGCTGAACATTCATCTTTTTGTTTGAAAATTCCACAGTTTGGTTGAAATTTTGTTTCTCACTTGACTGAAGAATCTTTCTTAATTGAAACTTCATCTCTATGGTTGAAAATTTAATCATTATGTTAAAAATTCTTTCATTTTTGTTAAAAATTAATTTTTTAAATGGAAAGAAGAATTATTTCAGTTAAAAATTTAACTATTTTGTTGAAATGATTATTACTATTTTTGATCTTGTTGGATATTCCATCACTTCAGTTAAAAATTACTTTTTTGAAACTGAATACTTACCTATTCCATTTTTATTTAAAAGTTTGATCTTTTTTAGTCAATAATTCATGTATTTTGCTGAAAATTCCTCTTTTTTGTAGAAGCTAATCATAGTTGAAATTTCATCTCTTTGGTTAAAAATTTAATAACTTTGTGCAATATTTTTCGTTGGAAAATAATTTTTTAAATTGAAAATGCAACTAATACTGTTGAATATTCCATCATTTTAGTTAAAAATCCATCTCTTTAGTTTTAAATTAATTCTTATGACTGAAAATTCACGTATTCAATTTTTGGTTAGAAATTCATCTTGTTTAATTAAAAATTCCTATATTTTGTTGAAAATTCGTCGTTTTGGTAGAAACTCTTGTAGAATATAATCTTCTTCGTTGAAAAATTATTTTTTTATTAAAAATTATTTTTTTATTAAAAATTCAAATTTTAATTGAAAATTCATCTGTTTGGGTGCAAATTTAATAATATTGCTAAAGCTTGTTTTTTTATAGCTGCAAATTTTACTGATCTAGTTGAATACTCAATAATTAGAGTTAAAAATGGATAAAAAATTATTCAGACAAAAATTCATGTATTTTGTTGAAAATTCGACTTTTTTTAAAAAAGCTCTGGCAGAATCTAATCTTCTTGGTTGAAAATTCATCTCTTTGGTTGAAATTTTTGTTTGTTTGTTAATTTTGTTCACTTGAAAATTTAACTAATTCAGTTGAATATTCACTTATTTTTCAGTTGAAAATTCATCCCTTTAATTGGAAATTAATTTTTATAAATGAAAATTTACCTATTCCATTTTTGGTGGAAAATCATTCTTTTTGGTTGAAAATCTAACTATTCGGTTAAAAATTCATCTCTTTGTTGAATTCATCGTTGAAAGCTGAACTACTATCTTAAAAAATTTGTTGTTTTAATTCTCTTTGGTTGAAAATTTAACTTTTTTGTTGCATATTCGTGTTTTTTCTGTTTAAAATTAACTTTTGTATCTAAAAATTTACCTATTATGTTTTTGGCTGGGAATTTGTCCTTTAAAAGTTGCAAAATTAATTATTTAATAGGAAATTCATGTATGTTGTTGAAAGTTCGTCTTTTTGGTTGAGGATTCAACTATTTGGTTTAAAATCCATTTTTTATGATAAAGTAGTCATTTTTCTTGGTTAAAAATGAATTTCTTTGTTGAAAATTCAACTGTCTTCTAAAATTGTATTTAGTTGGTTAAAAATTCATCGTTTTTCTTCGATAGTTAACCTATTTTGTTAAAAACTCGTCTTTTTGGATTGAAAATTCATATTTTATGGTAGAAAAGTAATCTTTCTTGGTTGAAAATGAACTTTTTTTTTTTAATTCAACTGTCTTCGAAAAAATTGGTCTTTTTGTCTTGAAGTTCAAGTATTTGATTTCAAATGCAACTGTTTGGTTCAAAATCAATTTTGTTGTTGAAAATTCATCTCTTGTCCTAGAAAATCTTTTCTGGTTAAAACTTCAATTATTTTGATGAAAATGCAATATATTTCGACTTGAAATCTTAGTTTGTGCACGGTCTCCAAGTCAGGGATCAAAATGTCAACATAGTGAATTTGACGAAAAGTTACAAGAAATTTCGTCAAAAAAAGACGGAGAAATCGGTAAAATTAGGCGAAGCACAGTATGCAAAGTATAAAGGATGTTTTATTAATAGGAGAATGTGCAAAAATGTGTGATGTTTAAGAATTGAAAAACCGGTATCGAAACTGAAGAAATGAAATGAATCAATCTTTTGTCTACATGGTAGTCCAAGTGGATTATTATAAAAAACTGTTCGAAGCTCATATTCGAACCCGCCATGGAGGTAGAGATAAGATGATTTATTATTGTACTTGATACTTCAATTTTTATAGTCTTTAATGGATAAAAGTTGTGGTAAATAATATGAATGAACTTTAATGTATTTTAATTTTAAATTCTAATTGAATTATAAATCAAAATAAAGACTAATTCTAAGCTTAAATTTCAGGTCATTCTAAATACTGAAAACACTCTAGGATTTTGGAGAAATGACCTGAAAGTGTTCTAAATTCCTGAATAGCCCCTGAAATTTAGAGAAAAGGTAACACCTGAATGGATGATTTTCCTCAACTCCCACATTTAGCTAATTTCTTAGGTTTTTTTTTAGCCAAACCTCTGATTTTTCTAAATCCTTACGACATAATTATATAAATGCAGTAGTTTATGGCTTTAATTTCTAGGTATGCAAGCGAAAGTGGAGAGTAGAGAACTTTCAACAGAAGAAGTTAATTTAGAAAACGAGAGAAACACCTGGCGTTTGGTATATTGCCTCTACCAGAATCGTCTAAATACGCCAGGTTATCAAAAGGACATGGATATAGATATGAATTCAAATATGTCTGAAAAAGAGGCGATAGATGCTTTGTATAGACATGACAGTATTATAAGAGAATACCAGTTGATTATCGATTGGCTGGAAAAGAATGCACTTGATCAAGCAAATAAACAGCCGTCGATCGAGCAATTCACGGATAAAACTGTAGCATGGGAAAATACACTACACCAGCTCCACAATCGACAATTTGGAATTATGTTTTCTTCATCCAGGCCCATTGTATCATCTCTCGATCCGGATGCACCAGTGAGAGAGGGAAAACCTCTTCATGATTTGGACAAAGAGGATGATGAGAGGCTGGAGAAGAGAATGTTTATCGAGGTAAATATCACAAGAAAAGATTCTTTGATCAAGAAAAGTATGCAACTGATTCTAAGTCCTAAAAGAAAAATTTCCTGACGGTGCTTTCCATAAACTACGTTACCAGTTGGGGGGGGGGGGGGGCAATGAGTATACGTAACTTCACGAACTTGGATAACATTTAGAACTGAAACCCAATAAGAAAATTCAACTATATTTTTGAATAAGAGTTCATTTTTTTATTGAAAAGGCTACTATTATATTTTTTCTTCATTTTTTAGTTGAAGTTTCATCTCTTTGATTGACAATTTAAGTATTTTGATGAAAATTCATTTCATGTTTAGTCGAAAATGAATGTTTTAAACTGAAAATTAAACTATTCCATTCTTTGTTAAAAATGTATCTTAATTAGTTGAAATTTCATTTGTTTTTGTGGAAAATTCACGTATTTTATTGAAAATTTGTCTTTCTTGGTAGAAATTCAATCTTTTTGGTTGAGCATTTTTCCTTTTTTGGGTAAAAATGCAATTGTTTGGTTGAAATATCAACTGTTACATGCTTCGTTGAGAATTTATCTTCTTTGGTTGAAAATTCTATTATTTGATTTAAAGTTGAACTACTTTGTAAAAAAAAAAATTTCATTCAGGATTCATATTTACAATTGAAAATTCAACTATTTGCTTTAAAATGGGTTTTTATGTTAAAAATTCTGTTTTGTAGAAAATTCATCTTTTTGGCTTGAAAATTCTACAATTTGGTAGAAAATTAAACTAAAACTAAATTAATTTTTGTTCGTCAAAAATTATTATTTTTTTTATCTAAAAATTTAACTATTCTCTTTTTGGTTAAAACTGTACCTTGTGTATTGGATAAGTCGAAAATTCACCTTTTTGGTTAAAAATTTAACAATTCTTATGAAAATTCGTTTTTTGTTCAAAGTTTTTTTGTTATCAGAGTTTTTATCTGAAATACTCATTACATATTCTATTTTTGTTTGAAACTTCATTCTTTATATTGTATAAGTTCAAAATTCAACTATTTGTTAGAAAATTCATGTATTTGGTTGAAAAGTCGTCTTTTTGGGAAGAAAATTAATCTTGTTTGTTGAAAATTAATTTCGTTTGTTGAAAATTCAACTTTTTGGTTGAAAATACAGATATTTTTTAAAAAGTCTTTTTTTCCTAGAAAATCATTCTTATTCGTCAAAGGATCAACTTTTTAGTAGAGAATTCAACTGTCTTGTTAAAAATTCATCTTTCTTGATTGAAAATGATCTTTTGTTAAAAATTCATCTTTTCAGATTTAAAAGTAGACTCTTTTCTAAACCATTCGACTTTTCAGCTTAAAAACTTTACTCTTTTGTTAAAAATTCATCTTTTATGGCTTTCTTGGTTGAAAGTTAACTTTTTTGGTGAAAATTCGACCATTCGATTAAAAATACATTTTTGTATTCTGAAATTCAACTATTTTGTTAGAAATTCAACTATTTTGTTAAATATCTAATTTTTTGGGAAAATTCAACTATTTTTTTAGTCATCATTTTTTGTCGAGAATTCAACTATATTGTTAAAATTTCATCCTTTTGGATTGAAAATTCATATTTTCTGGTAGAAAAGTCATCCTTCTTGGTTGAAAAGTAACTTTTTTGTTAAAAATTCCACTGTCTTCGAAAAAATTCGTCTTTCTGACTTGAAAATTGTACTATTTGGTTAAATCTTTAACTATTTTTTTGGAAAATTCGTCTCTTTTGATGTGTAGTCATATATTTGGTTGTAATGCAACTGTTTGGCTGAAAATTATTCTTTTTTTGAAAATTCTCCTTTTTTCTTGGAAATTCATCTCCTGGGTATAATTAATTTTATTAATAAAATTGAAAAATTAATTTCTTTTAAAGAATTTATAAACGTAAAATCCGTTTCTACGTTTCTTTCGGGTGTGTGTGCGTGTGGGAGGGGGGGGGGGGAAAAAGCCCGAAATTGGTGAAGGTAGTTTATGGAAGGGCCATAGCTGGAAAAAATTTTCTTATGGTAAGAAAGTGGCTTGGTGCCACCAGGCCTCGACTACACCATTGCATTTTTTTTGTCATTTAAAAATAGGTTCGATGTGGTAGACTCCAGAAGGCACAAGCATTGGCTATCCATTGCGGTCAACCTTGGAGGGCTGCGTGTTTGTTGGGTTGGACCCCATATCACGATCCAAATTACACAAATCCACTAAAAGATATGAAGTTGCCAATAGAAGGTAATCCCAACAGAGCTCTTTGGAAACTTTGCGCCTGGGAACTTTCCGAAGATAAACGAGTGGGTAAGTAAAGTTTATTTTTAAGTTTCGCGGTCATTTAGCGTAAATTGATTCCTATTTAATACATCGTTTCACTATTAATTTAAAGTTAATTGGCAGATCTACAGTTTGTTTAACCAATATTTCTTTTCAGTACTCAGGGCTCGGACTAGCGCTACTATTGAAACATTTTTTGAGCGATGCCACTATTTAAAAAAAAAATGTCACTAGTTCTTAACTTTCTCTTTACAAATATTTTTGAACTTTTTCACTGATTGGCTAAAATAATGTATCTAAACCATCCTAAATACAGAAATATATACCGGAAAATAGTCTCAAAGCTCATATATAGAAAAATTAATTAAAAATATTTTTTATTTATCAATTCTTCCTTTGAGGAAAAATCTTTCAAACTTGTATAATTTTAATTTGTAACACATATTGGTTGAACATTTTAAAGTTGAAATATCCGAAATCGAATAACTTCATATTGAATTATTAAACATTAAACATATTCATATGATTTAATCATACTGCTACAAAATATAATTTCCAAATGAAAGTCTTAATTAATTGAACTGAACAATTTAAAAATAAATACATGCCAAATTTAACAATATTTCAATGCTGTCATTAGTTACTGCCTTTATCAATTATTTTTAATGAAACTGAGATGCTTTTAGAGAACTCAAATTCGTAATTTTATCCTGAATTACTCCTATGTAAAGCACCTTTTGTTGATCTTTTTAAGGAATAAAGGAAGATATTATAATTTCCTCGAATATTCGTTGCTATTTCGAAAATTTTACATCATTGTTATTTTTAATGATAAATTGTGACAGGGTAATTAAAAATTCAACTCGGAGTAAATGTGATATCTCTTTTTTTCATCGTGAAGTACGAAAATATCTCAGCAGTGCGAAGTTAGTAAAATAGGTTAATGAACCTTATTTTTACAATAAAAATGTAACTAAGTAATAAGAATTGTTGAATATCATTTCTTTAAATATATTTACACAGTCGAATCACTTAAAAATCAATTTAGGAATAATGTAATTTGAAATAGGTAATTTTTTGAATACCACTGGAACCCTCATGTGAGTTTCAAAATTTAACTTTTTATTTGCATTAATTTTCTTATAAATGATAAACAATTAAAAGCAATAATATATTTTAAGAATCAGTGGATGTTTTATTAACAGGAAAGAAAGTAAAATCTTGTAAAATTTGGATTTTAGTATTTTTTTAATTGAACAATTTGAAAATAATTAAGTTCCAAATTTAATAATATTTGAATGTGAATGGCTTCAGGAGTAAGCAATGCTAAATAAAAGCACTCATCTTTTATTAATATTCAAAATTTCGAAGTTATCAGTTTGAAAATAGTTCAAATTACAAAGCCTTCCCAATAATTAATAAGAATTCAAATTTAGAGGTATTTCACTTGTATTGTTTCAAAGATAATTTCCAAATGAAAGACCTAATTGCCGATCTTTTTCTAATCATACATCATTCCGAAAATTAGTTATATTTCAAGTAGAAAAACTTTAAAAGTCAGCAGTTTGATTGAATATCATTCAAGAGTGTAAAATATTAAATTGGAATCATTAAAAATCAAATAGTCTTAGTATTGAACATTTTTTAAATAAAAATGTTCCACATTTAACACAATTGGAATGTGAATGACTTCAGGAATAAACAATGCTGAGTAAAAGCACTCATCTGTTATTAATATGAAAAACATCAAAGGTTTCTGTTTGAGAGTAGTTCAAACTACGAATCCTTGTCAATATTTAATGAAGTTGAAATTAAACGGAACAGAAAATTTATATTTTTCGTCTTTGCAAGAAGTTAAATTTACAAAAAGAACCTTACAATGATTCCAACTTGCAAACACCTTTAAATAAACATGAAATTGTAATTCAGGCAACTCAAGTTCAAAATGCAGTTCAATATGTAGATTTGTCTGGAATTGAAAACTCTTCAAAATTAAAATGATCGTGTTTGGGGAATTAATTTTATTGGAATTAGTGAATTAGGAACTAATTTTCAAACATATTTCTTATCCTCGCAAATATTTTTAACCAGCGTTAATTAGTTTAATTTGATCCGATTATTCTTCTTTAATGAAATTTTGCATTTCCTTTAAAAGTCTCTAATTTTTCTGGAATGGAACTTTCAGCGTTTCGATTTTTTTAAAATACTTTTGAAAAACCTGGAACATAACTTTAACTTTATGGAATATCTTTGAAATATAGTTTTGTTTAATTTGAGATGTCTTATAACTTTAAAAAAATTGAATGGGTCTAGCAATCAATTTCATTTGTGTAAATATAATTTGAAAATTTTTATTCCTAAGTCACTATGCGATTTTTTTAAAAGGATTCTAGTATATCCGATTCCCATGTGATTTAAATTATAAGTTTATTATTTTAAAAAATTCGTGCCAGTATTGACATTATTTTTTATATCTGAAGTGAGTCCGAGCCCTGTAATATTGTGTACGTCGTTTCGTTATAAAAATTTCAATCGTGTCTAATCTATAATATTCAATCATTATAAAATCAGTTGAAAGTTTGTTTAGCCAATCTTTGTTTTCAATACTTTTTAACATATTTAAAAAATAAAATCAACAGGTATAAAATACAAAGACCATTTAAATATTTTCCAGGTCGGTTTTACCGTGCCATTTACGCTAGTCTTTGTGGCAATGTACAACAATTGCTTCCAATATCGATGTCATGGCAAGATGCATTGTGGGCCTACATGAAAGGCTTGTTGGACATAAAAGTAGAATCAGAAGTACGAGGCTCCATGCCAAAGAGCTACACAGCCATGCCTGAAGATTACTGGAAGGGTGAAGTGACTCTTGAAGACATTTTTACAGAACTCCGAGCGTCGAAAAATCACATAATTCGCAATCAAGCGGCTAAGCCTGATCACCTCATCCAGAAGTACTTAATCCTCGATCAAATTCCGCAGTTAATGGAAGAAATCGAGACGATGATTTACCTAGGAGTTTGTGACTCACAGTTGCTCAGATTTTTGGCGCATTTGGTTCTTTTCTTTAGACAGATAGGAAAATGCACCAATGACAAAATAGCAAATAAAGTGCTTCTAGCATATGTCAGAGTTCTCATCGAAATTGGCGATCCGATTCTTGTGGCCTATTATACTGCCACTCTGCCTCAGGAGGATCAGGTTACGAACTATGCTAGCTTTTTGGAGGCTGTAAAGGAATACGATGAGCGCAAAAAGTGTCTCGCCGCTGCGGAAGAGGCGAATCTCAATGTTGAAGCTATTACGAAATTAGTCGTTGAGAATATTCGACAGAAGAACGTCGAATTGGAATCTCTGGATTTGAAGGGAGAAATGACCGCCGCTGACTTGGAAAAGATTAATGCTTTGGACTGGGTCATTTTCTATCCAAGTCAGAGGGAAGAAGCTCTTTGGCAGGCCAATGCGTTGCTGAGGTATTTCCTCTCGAGCGAAAAAATTGATGCAGCCAGGAAAACCTTCAATAAGGTACGTTTTCAATTCCAGATTTACGTTTTTAGTTTTTAGACAAGGGGATTGTTACTGATAGGGACGGTTTCATTGTCGAAAATCGGATGAGTGGTGGGATGGACAAACTGCAAGACCACTTGAAATTTGCAAAAATATTACACTGTCCTTTATTTACTTAGTTTACATGTGGGAAGATATTCAGCTAGTACTGGACTCTTATATCTTTTCACATATGTCTTTCCTGTTCTTTTCCTTGGATTACTTGGTCTTCGCAGATCTTCAACTCCATCACCCCTTCTCGCGGCATATACCGTCTGATTTTACATTAAACTTTTAGACCCCATACGGTCACAATGCGGACATTAAGGCGCTTTCCCTTTATCACAAAGTCTCTATCACAGTGAGTTTCCAGTATTTATTTACAACAATAGAGACCAGTTCAGTACTCAGGAAGATGGGTTCGCCCGTCGGTAACAGGGATGGAATGATAATTCTCTTCTCTTTTTTTTGTTTGCAGATTCCCAACGACACGATCGAGGTGGTAATGGCTGATTATCCGAACGTAGGAGACACTATCGCAAATTTAACTATGTCCAATGCTCTTCCGAAGAAACCGTCATCTTCGATTCGTGAATACATGTGTTACAAAGCTTACCTCGATGCCCAAGAAGGTTTTGCAGAATGGTTTTCTCACTTTCATCACGGGAAGCCTGCTCCTTTGGAAGATTTGCCGACTTACGCTACTTTCACAGAGAAGGTTGCTTACGATCACAAAAAGGCGCAGTTTAATTCTGAGATGGAACGCTGGAAATGCACAATGCAACATCAAACAAAGGTGAATAGTAATACATAATTCTCTTTATATTTTTTTGTTGCAACCAAACGAGAAATCTTACAATGGAAAAACGTTAAAGTTCAGAATTACAGGGCTCGGACTCGCACCGGTTTTGACACTTTTTTTTAGCGATGCCACTATTTTGAAAAAAGTGCCACTATGTCTTCACTTTTCCTTGAAAAAGGTTTCTGGAATTATTCGCTGATTCGCTAAAATAACATGTCTATCATCTTAAGTACAGAAATATTTATCGAAAAAAAGTAGGATTGTACGACATTTTTGACTTTTTACAGAAAAATCTTTCACAAGAATATCCTTTTAATTTGTAACACTTATTGGTTGAACATTTTACAGTTGAAAACGTCCGAAATCGAATTATTAAGAAATAAACAAATTCATAGGTATTTCAACCGTAGTGTGTAAGAGTATAATTTTCAAATAAAAGCCTTAACTTTCGATGCAATTATTTTAATAGAATATCATTCAAAAATTAATTATATTATTAATCATATTTCAAATAGACAGAGTTTTAAAATCAGCAAAAATATAAAATATCAAATTGGAAGCATCGCAAATTAAAAAAAGCTTAGAATTGAACAAATGAAAAATAAATAAGTTCAAAATTTAACAATGTTTGAACTTGAGTGGCTTCAAGAACAAACAATGCTTAATAAACACTATTTTTAAAGTAAAACATTAAATTAATATCCATACCAAATTTTTTTATTTAACATTATCTATTATTTAAAATAATAGAAGATCAAGGACAATGTTTTTTTTATAATTGATGGAAATTAATGTCTTACCTTCAGAAATATTACCTATAATTTTTTTTACAATTTATAGACAATCAAATCGTTGCATTTTTTATAAAAAAATACCAATTTCCCACGAAAAATATTAACATAACCTATTATTATTCAAATATTGTAAATATTGTTTGAAATATAATTAGATTTTATTAGCAATAGCAATTTTAGACGAAAAACATTAACATAACATACCCAAAAATTGTTTAAGATTGTAAGTCTTCTTTTAAACCCTTTAAACCTAATGTTTTTGGTTTGAAATCACTGATTTCCAATGAAGAATGTTAGCATAACCTAAAATTGTTCAATTGTTGTCAATCTTCTTGTAAATATAATTTAAAAAAATTTTAAACACCAATTTCCGACGGAAAACACTAATATAAATCAAAATTTTGTAAAAAATCTAAATCTTGTTCAAATCATAATGATTTTTGTTTGAAAATACGAATTTTCGATCTAAAAAGAACATGTAACCTAAAACTGTTGGAAAATGAGAGAATATTTTTAAATATTATTATTTATATTATATTAATATTATTATTTAAATATGTTTAAAATCTAGCAATTTTTTAATACAATTTTCATTTTCCGAAGAAAAACACTACACAATCCAAAATTATTCAAGTTTTTAAATTTCATTATTTCAATAAAATCATTGAATTCAAATCCAGTATCCAATCCAAATAAAATAAATATTCTTTAAATTCTAATAAAATTTATTACAAATTGTAATGATTGCCGACGAAAAACACTAACATAATATAACAGAAAATTGTTCAAAATTGTAAATCTTCAAAATCTAAGGATTTTAAAATGCCCTATTTCCTCTGAAGAACGTTAATATATCCTGAAACTGTTTAAAAAGTGCGAATTTAAAAATAGCAATTTTAGTTAAAAACAATGGCGTAACCTAAAACGGTTCAAAGCTTTGAATCTTATTTGCAATCTAATTTTTAAAAATTAAAAATATCAATTTCCGACAAAAAATACTACCATAATAATGCAAAATTGTAAAAAATTCGAAATCTTGTTCAAATTATAATGAATTTTGTTTTAAAATATACCAATGTTTAGTGCAAAACGCTAACATAACTTAAAATTGTTAGCATTTCAATTCTCTTATTTGAAATATAATTTTTAATTAAAAGTCCAATTTCCGACAGATAACACTAACATAAAATCAAAAATGGTTAAATTGTTAAAAGATTCTAAATCTTATTCAAATTATAAGAATTTTTATTTAAAAATACCAATTTTTGATGCAAAACGCTAACGTAATTTTAAATTGTCAAAACTAATGATTTTTGTTTAAAATGACCGATTTCCTGTGACAAAGGTTAATATAACCTGAAACTGTTAAAAAATTGCAACCTAAATATCTTAGACATTTTTAGTCTTCGAAATTTTATGATTTTATATTAAAATTATTTTTTTTTAATATTTACTAATTTCCAGCGAAAAGCACTGTCATAGAATGTGTATAATATTTACAATAATTTATCAGATAATTTCAAAGTTTTAATTTAACCGGGCAAAAGGACTAAGAAGCACAAATGTTTGTTAATTCGTATACAGTTTTCTGTGATTTTCCTTAATAAAAGGGATTCTTTTTAGATGTAATTTTCACAATTTCAAATTCAAGATATGAAACAACTTCAAGTAATTAAAAGACAATCAGGTGAAACAGGTTTTCAACAACAATGATTGCGAGATTTTCGAGATATATCGTTACTCTACTATTTTAGGATAAGATAATAAAATGCAATGTTTTCTGTTTTGAAAATAGTTCGAATTAGAAATCGTTCAAATAAAAATAAAAATATGCTGTAAGCTATAAACTTGCCTCTTATTAAAATAATGCAAGTGAACAATTATTAAATTTTTTAGGTAAATATTTTAGATGTGAATGCGTCAAAATTAAAAAGATCGTGTTTGGAGTATCAACTTAATTGGAATTAGTGAAGTAGGAGTTAATTTTCAAAGATTTTTTTTTATATCTTTGCAAATACTTAAAATCAGAGTTTAATAGTTCTTCTCTGGTTTAATTAGCTTCATTTTATGCGATATTTATTCTTTACTGGCATTTTTCTCTTCTGAAGGTCTCTAATATTGTGAAGTCTAATTTTTTTAAAACTATTATTATTTATTTTTTAATTTCATAAATCGATCCGTGGCCTGCGTGCTTTATAATATATAAGTTTAATATTTTGAAAGCATCATGAGACTATTTTGCTATTACTTTAACAAATGTATGCTACTTTTGACACTATTTTTTATCTCTAAAATGAGCCCGAACCCTGAAAATATATTTGAAATAACAAATCAATAGGAATCCTATTTCTTTTAAATGTTCCAAACTCCCTTATTTTTGTGCTTATTTGAAATTCTCGTTTTGTTAATTTCAGGAAGTCAAGCAATTGCTTTTCAACGTCCTTCTATTTCCCGATGGGGGCTGGCTAGTTGACACGGGTAATAACGGTGATCCTTTGAGCCCTGAAGAAAATTTGCGAGAACACCAGATGGAAAAACTCCGCAAGCTCTGCATTCCCAAAGTTGCGCTGCTTTTGCACACCGTTATGTCTGAAATGAATGAACACTTTGAATGTGTTCAATTGGCAGATACTCTTGCTTCCGAACAATACCAGTTGTATAATGTAAGTAGAAATTATTGCGTAAGTTTAGTACAAACAAAAAATAATGAGAAGAAGTCTAAAAATATAATAATTTTCATTAAAAATTGTTTTACAATACACATTTTGAAACTCAAGAAATTTTATTCAAGGTATTAAATTACTTAAATTATTTTTCAGGCAAAATTTACCAATATTTGAAACTTTAATTTATTATTTTATTGATGAAATTTTGAAATTTATAATAAACTGTTTAAATTCAATAAGAAAATATTTGTTTTCATACAATAGTTAATAAATTAGACGATATGTAGCTGTGATGTTTATTTACTATTGTCGCTTTGAATATCATTTTTTTATTGAGAGTTTGACAAAATGGCGAAAAATGCAGCAAACTACAATGAAAATCACGGTAAATTATACTTGGGCTTTGAAAAATTATAAACTCAATTTACCACGATTTTAATCGTAATTTGATGCATTTTTCCAAATTCAGGATGGCCGCTAGAGCGAGAAATGATCGGGAATTTTTTAGACCGAGAAAAAACGGGAAATGACAGTGAATTTATTTTTTGACCGGGAATTTTGCAAATTTTTAGAAGAAAAATCTGTGCAATCACTTGAAATGTCACAATTTTCATATCACATGATATAATGCAATTCAAAATAGGTTCGTTTGTAACTTATTTTTCAGTTTTAAGTTCATTTGCTAACTTTTTCATTTATGAAATCATTCAGTTTGCAATAAATAGTTCTAAAATTTTGTGCTTAAAAAATTTTCCATTTTAAATCTTCATTTTTAGGTCTGTGTTTTCAATTTTAAGAATTTTAAAATGTATTTTTAAAGACTTTAAGTCTTAAACAATACAAAATTAAAAGCGTTTGAAATTGTAATTTATGATTGAAGAAGTTTTTAAGTTTATCAACTGTAAATATAACTTAATTAAAGGTTTTTAAATTGAAATATAGTTCGAATATTAAAAATTGAATAAAAATTGATTTGACAAGGCAAGTCGAAATCTGATAAAAATTAAGCAATTTACAGAATTTAACGTTAAAAATTGAACTGATTCAATTCAAAAGCCTTAGTAGTTAAACAAATTTTAAAGGTCCGACTGAAAGTTGAAACTATTTTCAATTTTTAAATAATTTCAAATTAACAGTTTCATAATTAAACGCTTTCATTAAATAATAAATCGTATTCGAATATTGTTTCAGTCTAAAATATTGAATTTTAAACTCATTCAATAAAAAATATTATTAAGAAAAAGAACAATTTTGTATTATTTAGCAATATTTGTCTATTCATTTATAATTTATGACGTTCTTGAATTTTGATGTATATATAATACTTGAACAATTATTAATTTACAAAAAATTTGAGTAACTTTAAGAATTATTTATAAATTCTTAAATGATTCAAACTAAATTTAAAACTTGAAAAGATTTCCAGAATTGTCAAAACAGAATCCGGAATATTTTAAGGCTTTTTATTTTTCAGAATTTTAAAAACATTTTTGGGAAAATTAAAATAATTTTAAAACATATTTAGAAGTTTTGAAAGAATTTGAAAAGATTTCAAAAAATTGGAAACAAAATGTGGATTTTTGAAGATTTTGGAATAATGTTTTGAAGCGTTTCAGGGATTTTGAAAGGTATCTAGATAATAACATTTTGCTTAACATTCCATGCGAAAATTTTAAAAAACATTTTATAATCATCCAGTTTTTAATTTTTAAAATTACTTAAAATGATATAATTTAAAAAATTTACAAATTTATTGATTCATTCTTAAATTTAGAGCATTGAAGATGATGGCGTTGAATTATTCAACCAGAAATCTTTAAACTGTACAATTTATAAATGTTTATTTTCTTTAGTTTAGCTTTTAATAAAAAAATTTTCAATTAAAAATATTAAAAACTTTCATTTCATACGCGTAAATTATTAAGCGTTTGACGAAAAAGGTTTTTTAACATTCCATTAACAAAAATTGAAATAAAAAATATTTCCCCATTGAGTGTTTTAATTTGCAGTTTAGTTTTTATTACATCAAATGAAAAAAATGTTACCTTCAAGAGTTCGGTTTTTTTAAATTCAAATAACCGTGAAAAATTGTTGCGAACTGGGAAAAAACGGGAATTTTTTCCTCGATTAAAACAGCCACCCTGAAATTTCAACATAAAATTAATATTAAAAGCAACAGTAATAGATAAACATTGTAGCTGTTAATAAATATCGCTTACATCATTAACTATTGTATGAAAAAAATCTTATTGAGTTTAAACAGTATATTATTGAATTTTGAAATTTCATCAATTTTATCTGAGAAATAATTACATAAATTTAATACCTTGCTTTACATTTTTTCAGTTTTAAATTGTATAATTTATTATTTAAAACAATTTTAATAAATATTGTGATGTTTTTAGATTTCTTCTAATTACTTATTTTTTGTACGGAACATAAAAGTCGACTTTTTTGAAGAAGGGCCCCATGGGTTTTTTTCTATTTTTGACTTAAAATTTCCGTGAAATTCTTAACAATAATAACTTATTTTTCTTCTTTCAGGTCTTCCCGAAGGAAAAGCTTCGTGAAATTTTCAAAAAGATCTGCGAGTCCTCCTTAGCCCTGATGGGACAGAAGAAAGATTCCTGGGGTTATCCGAAATAAAAGTATTCTAGACGACATTCTGTGAGTGAACGATAACAAAAAATGTACAACATGTAAATTCCGAATTTTTTTTTATAAAACCAGTTTATTGTCAACCACAAGAAGTGAATATAAAATTTGATACAATGTTCAATAATGCATAATCATAATCCTAATACCTTACAGTACCTCATAATCGTTAAAATGTCTCGCTTTTCTCAATCGCTGTTACAGATTACAAACTAAAAGTAATTTTCGCGAAGTTGAACGTTATTATGTAGGAATATATTCTTATTTCATGCTTTGTGCTTTTCATTTGCTTGACTACTTTATTTTGATTTGACTGCACTTACGGGGCATTAAAAATTCCCTGTTCTTGTGATTAACTCACAATATTAATTTTATATCCACTGAACAGATAAGTTGTGACACTTTACATTACAGTTTGCTTCCAGCAGTCAGGAAAGATTTATTTTTTAATTGCTGTATGACAAATTCTACTAGGATAAATACTTTTAAAACCTAATCGCATTGTTGACAAATAAAGTGATACGTATTCTGATTATAGCAGTCTTTATATTTCTGCCATTATATTTCTGTTACGTCGTATTTCATTTTTTCTTTTCTTTAATAACGTTATAAAGACCAAGCAGGGATAATTACTAGCTTACTTGAATGATAAATAAACTATATATCAATAATCTGTAATATTTACGAATATTCAACGAATTCTAATAGTTTGGAGTTGGAAATTGAGCAAAAGAAAAACGAGATTTTTGTAAATGTTTGCATTAATTAATCCTTTTTTATACTTCCAATTTATAAGTTTTTTTTTCAGCCCGAAATAATGATTTTTAGAGAAAATTAGGAATAAAAGAATCCAGAATTAAGAAATTACTTTAATATTAACATTTAAACATTATTACAGATTTAATGTAACGTATTTATTCACCAAGTGGTTTTAAAATTATTTAAAGTCGACAATATTAATCCTCATTTATTGGATTATTTTTTCATTATTCTAAATGATATGGTATACAAAGAAACACGATAGCTTTGTATATATGATATTTTTATATGAATTTTCTCAAACTTAAAAAGAACTAAACTTCTGTGATGTGATATAATAAATTCGCACTGCTAAAAATTAATCAAGTTCAAGAATTTTGTCAGTGTTCAAGGTTGATTATTAAATTATTTACATGACAGTAAAGTTGTCTGTAAAAATAAAAATTTTCAACATCTAACTTAATATTTTGTCAGTAGAAAGCGATCTCTATCAAAAACGGAATTTATTTGCATTTTTAAAAGATCGGGAAGAATTTGTGGCTTTCAACTTTTAAATATAAAAAATACTCTTCAACCCTGTGAGACACATAATTAACATAGAACTTGTGCAACACTACACGCTGGATTTCTACAGTTTTCCAATCGTTCGTTAGACCAAACTTTTGATTAGTCTAGCGATCAACAATTGTTTACCACAACTGATCAAAAAGGGACGCAACTAAATTCGAGGCCCCTCGCTTCTTTTTATTGCAACTTGCTCAAAAAAATATTGAATTATTTAATATAAAGCATCTGAAAGCTTTAAGTCTTCCGAATTCAACGTTCTGATAACTTTTATCCTGAAAAGTTTTTGTTAATGGTTAGAGGGCAAAACATCCCAAAAGCAGGATTTTTTGGGAAGTATACAATAACGTACTTTTTACGGACATTTATTTAAATATACTTTATCTTGAGAACGAATGGACATGCAGTTTTGTGATGCAAGTGCAGTGCAATTAAATTTTAGATAAAATCATTGTTGCGCAAGAAATATCATTTTGAATATTTCTGTCTTTAATTTAGTCTTGGAATTGTGATGGCACAGCGGGACAAGTGATAGAAAAAAGTACCCTTTCGATGACGATAGTAACTCTCTCATCGAAAGGGAAATTTGTTCTACCACTTGTTCCGCTATTCCGCCCACGTGCCAGCACTGATATATTTAATTATTGCACTGCACTCGCATCACATAACTGCACATTTGGAGCCATTAAACGGCTTCCTATCTTTATTGGTTCTCAAGATAAAGTATTTGTAGGGGAAACCTCCCTACAGTGGATAACGCAACCTACGATGGATAATCATTAATTAAAAATACTAATAAATTTAAAATCATTAATTTAATTTAATTAATAGTTAAGACTTTATACGTGTTCATAAATTAAGATTAAAATTCATTATTTTTCTTTTTTTAGTATTTTTAATTTAATAATTATTCACTGTAGGTTGCATTATCCACTGTAGGAAGGTTTCCCCTAAATAAATCCCCGTAAAATGTAAATGATTGAATATTTCATAAATTTGAAATATGTATTGCATTAAAGAATGTTTATTGAACAATTCAGAGATTTTTTTTAACGAGTTGCAATCAAAATTTATGAACGATACGTCCTTTTCGTTCCAGTTGCGGTTCTCAATATGAATACAATTTTGTTGAATATTACATACTTGTACTGCATAATGCGAGATAAGATACACCTATTGAGAGAAAATTGAAGAGTAAGAATGTTAAATCGTATACGACTTTCATACTGTAGGAGTTAATGGTAATGTTAGTGAATAACTATTCGGAAAGCATTCTCCTTTTCACTAACACTCGTAAACATTCTTTCTCGGTCTCCCGATAATATTCTTTATTCGCACTTCTTTACTCGAAACGAGGGATCGAACGGTGATCTAAAATGCCTTACAACCGGCTAATGTTATTCATGATATGCCTATCCTAACACACAAACGTTGAAAAAAATGGTTGACAATCTTCAACATTGTCACGTGGGGACGTATTAAGGATTCGACAAGATTTTGATACGTTTCGAACATATTTTCATGAATTGAAGACAACTTCATCTAACAGTGATATCGATAAATTCTAGAATCTCTCATTCGTGCACGTATGTAGGACCAGGCTACAATAAAATTGCAACCAGAAAAAAGTTCCTTTCCAGTCGCATGCATATTGACCAAATTCTTATCTATTTTCGAAATTCTTAAGACTCAGAGCAACTACGATTAGATGCCACTTACAACTACTTCTCGTTTTATTTATCGAGATTTCATTATTATATGTTATTATTTATTATTGTCTAAGTATATTTTATATTTTACAACCTGTGCCATGCCAGAGGTAATTTACAGAAGTTGTCTAGTTTCAAGAGTTCCTTCTCAGAAAATCTGTAATATACAGAGACACAAGAGTTTTTACAGAAAACATATTTTGTAGATCACACAAATTATCGGACATTCAAAAGATATATTCTTAGGTGGCCAAAATTGCACTTGAAACCAAAAACACGTTTTCACATCGGCTGATTTTCCGAGAAAAAAGTTGGCATCTGCAGAATAAAATTTTTCTTCTGAAACCAAACTTTTTTTTTAAATTTCGTATACATTGTATTATTTTATTTTTAAAGTCGCCGAGAAACACGGTTACTAAAACAATTAAATTGATAAATAATACGGCATTTTAAATTCTCAATAGTTTCAGAAATCTTTTTCTTGAACTGAAAGTATTGAAAATTTGAATTCAATTGAGGTAAAATAAAAAAGAGTCTTAATTTTTTTGTTCTTTACGCTGTTATTAATTCTAAGTCACGAACTTCACATAAAATTTCCTTTTAATATTTTATTCAATACAACGAGAATTTTTCAAAAAATTCGTCACTCATAGGAAATATTTGTACAATAAGAATTAATCCTGCTGTAGAATACGGCGAGACACGATTTTGTACCGGTTGTTTTTGGATAAGAGTAAAAATTTATTGTCTTTCAATGTCCTATGTATTATTTTCAGCCTCTGGGTTTTTAAAGAAATTGATTAGTCAACTCAACTTTTTTCTCAGTAAATATTCTATCTCATATAAGATATAAGTACAACATTATGTATTCTTAAAACTAGAAGTTATTATCTGCTTCTTAAAATCTAGTAACTCTATTGGACACTTTTAGGCTGCTCCGTGAAAATGTTCACAGGGTGTCTACTCAAATCCAGGAAAAAAATTCCCTGCCAATTCCAGGTTTTTTCCAGGTATAATTTTTCATAGTATGAAGCCATTAAAATGTTTCGCAGTTTTGCAAGTTTATTATAAATAAAGTTTTTTTTTAGTTACTAGAGATTAAATTAATATTTTTAAGTTATAAGGCTTTGATAAATTATGTTGCAAGGTATTCTTAAATATATTAGCACCATCGATTAATCAAATAATTGAATAATACTAAAAATAGAATTAATCATTTCTTGAATTTGTCTCTAAACTCCTCCGTGAATTTGAATAATAATTAAAATACATGTTTAAATTCAGTTTATATTTAGGTAAAATTATGTATTAAACTTCATTTAAATCGCTTCAAATCCCTAACAAATTTTTAACCGAAGTGATAAATTTTTAACAAAACAGTTTTTATTTTCTATAAAAAAGATGAATTTTCAATTAAAATGATGAATATTTAACTGGAATACTTGAATTCCTAACGAAAAATATGAATTTTCTGACACTTTCTATCCAAAAAGACGAATTTTTAACAAATTACGCAAATTTTCAACGAAATATTTTAATTTTCCACTAAAAAAAACAATTAAATAGTTGAATTTTTAACTAAAAAAGATCAATGTTAAAACAACAAAGAAAAAAGTTAAATTTTCAGTTAAAAAAATTAATTCTTAGCCAAACTGATGAATATTCAAATAAAATGATGAATCTTTAACTGGAATAGTTGAATTTTAAATAGAAAGATAAAATTGCAGCTAAAATGATTCATTGGAATAGTTGTATTTTTTATTACAAAAAAATTTTCAACAAAAAAAACTAATTTTCAAAAAATAGTTATATTTTCAGAAAACTTGATGAATTTACAATTAAAATAACGAATCTTCAATTGGAATAGTTGAATTTTAAACCAAAAAGATGAATTTTCATCTAAAATTATGAATCTTTAACTAGAATAATTGAATTTTCTTCAAAAAATAAACAATTATGTTTTTAGTTAAAAAATTAATGTTCAAACCAAAAATGCATTTTTAACTAAAATTATAGAATATTCATCTAGAATAGTTACATTTTCAGTTAAAAATTTAATTTTCAACTAAAGAAAAAAAAATAACAAAATAGCTCATTTTTCAACCAAAAAGATGAATTTTCAATTAAAAATCTTAATTAATAATTCTTAATCAAGAATTAAGAATCAATTAATAATCTTACCAAAAAAATTAATTTGTAGCAAAAGAGTTTGAATTTCAATTAGTTAATTCAAGTTTAATTCTAAAGAAGATGAATTCTGAACGAAAAATGTTAATATTTCAATTAAAAAAGATTTTTCAGACAAGAAAAAAAATTGTAAACAAACTGTCAAATTTTAAAACATCAATTTTATATTGCAATTAAAAGAAAATTAGGCCGGTTCTCGAAAAAATTCTCTGACTGAAAAAAATGTCCTGAAATTTCCAGGTATATGAAAATTCCCCGACAATTCTATGTTTTCCATGTTTTGAATGTAGGGTAGACACCCTTGATCAGCTCATAATTTTTACACCCTAGGGATATTATATTAATCATTAAATTTCAGTAAATGCAAAAATACAATGGATCGACCACGAAAAACTTGATATCGAATGGATATGTTCTTATAATTTCCTTCCCTTAAGTTATTTCATACGGAGCAACCCTTTTAACAGCAGTCAGTCCGTCGAGTTATTATTCTATTATTGTCCGTCGAAGATTCGTGGTGGTTTTTATTCACTCACGCGATAGAAGTACTCGAAAATAATGGCATTAATACATAAAAAAAGTGCAATACTTTCCTCTCGTAGTTGAGATTGCAACACCGACGCAACAGTTAATCATTATTTATTTTATTCTTATTGTCACTTATTGTTAGTTAAAGTTAAGTCGTGACACTACTTAAACTTTACACTCTTGACTCATTACTTTCATTGCAGGTCATATTTTCCATGGAGGTAAAGCAGAGTTTCGGAACATTTCGGAACTTCTTCAAAAACAGCAGTTTCACACTACTGTTTTATTATATATATTTTTTTATCAAGCGATAATTTTGAATCAATTTAGAGGACACCCCAGCACTTGGAACCTGACACGGTGAGGCTGAACCAACTTTAATTGCAAGTTCGCTGCATATTGCATTTTCTGACTGGTAATGGTATTTTATAATCCCACGGACATCTTAAGACAAAAAAAAATCCATCGGACCCTTTTTGAAAAAAGAAAAAAGTCGATTTTTATGTTTAATAAAACAACAAAAAGTAATTAGAAGAAATATAACCTTTTTTTTTAAATCTTTCGACTAAAAATTGTTTTAAATTATATTTTTCATATAAAATTTACCAATCATAGTATTTTCCCTATATCCCTGGGTTTCCCCTTTTTCCCCATTTTCAAAAATATTCCCCTTTTTCCCACTTTGTCTTTAAAACTGCAATATTTAAAGTGTTCGGGAAATTGTCTGAAATTAATAAATGTATAAAAACCATTGTTCATTTTACATCTACAGCATTATTCTATTAAAAATTAGAATACGCTGGCGAGAGTAGTGAAAGTTAATTGTTTTGTTAACTTACAGAATACCTATTGTAATTGTTGAGTTTAATTGTGAACTTTTTTATTTATGAAACCATTCAGTTTACAATGTGTAATTTTAATTTTAATATTTTACTTTAAAAATTTTCCATTTGAAATTAAAATTTTTTGTTAAAAAACGTTTTAATTTTATGAACTGTAAATATACATTGATTAATCATTTTTTAAATTGAATTCTGATATTAAAAATTAAACAATAATTGATTTTACAATATTTTTTAATTCAATTTCAAGTCATATTCATATATTGTACCAGTCTAAAATATTCCATTTTTAACCTATTCAATGTGAAATTATTTAGTTAAAAAAGTACCTACAATTTCTGATGTTTAGCAATATTTAATTTAAAATAAAAATATTTACTTTGAAATTTTAATCGTTCAATTTTTTAAATTTTAAAGTGAAAGAGTTGAATTTTGAACAATTGAACAATTAATTAGTTGAAATGACTTAAAATAAAAATAATTTAACTTCGAATGCAAAAAGTCTTCAGTTCGAAAAAAATGTAATCGTTCATTTTTTATTTTTTCTCATTAAAAATTGCTTAAAATGATATAATTGTGAATATTTCAAAAATGTATTGATTAATTTCTTAATTTAGAGCATTGAAAATGATCGCTAAGATTGACATCTTTTTAACCACAAGTCTTTAAACTGTTCAATTTATGAAAGCCTAAAAATTAAAGTTATCTAGTTTTAACAACATTCACCTTGAAAAGTTTTAAAAACTTTCATTTAATACGTCTAAATTATTGAGCGTTTAACTAAAAAAATCCTGAAATAAAAATATTTTAACCTCTAATTTTAAACATTCAAATATTCATATATTTCCACTTTAAATTCTCCAATTTGGAGTTCAATTTTTATTACTTCAAATAAAAAATTGTTTAGCTTTAATAGCTCGAATTTTCTAATTTCAATGACGATTAACAAATTTTGTGAACCGGGAAATGACTATGAATTTTTTTTCTAAATTGAAATTTCCACCCTGATTTGTGAAATGTAAAATATTTTAAGTGCTGAAACTGGAACTATTTTTAATTTGAGTTAAAGAGAATTAAAAAGTGTAGTTTCGAATTTACATTCAAAGGACATATTAATATTATATTGTGTTGTATTATATAATTAATTATTCAATAACTATAACATTTCTTATAAAAAGATCCTTCTTTTCTACATGTAAAAATAAATGTTTAATCTTTCCAATCTGTTTCCCCTTTTTTGTGAAAAATTCCCCTATTTCCCCTTTTTGAGCTATTTTTGCGCTCTTTTTGCGCTGTGATCCCTACAATAATTGAAACTTCAATTTAAGTTTTTATTTATGAACTTTTCAGTTTAAATAATAAACTGCTTAAATTCAAGAAGATTTTTTTTCATACATTATTGGATAAAGTAAGCGATATTTATTATCCTCTGTAATGTTTATTTATTATTTT
Source organism: Andricus quercusramuli (assembly GCA_932178445.1). Lineage (NCBI taxonomy): Eukaryota > Metazoa > Arthropoda > Insecta > Hymenoptera > Cynipidae > Andricus > Andricus quercusramuli. Next base: position 207,515 of record CAKNXH010000237.1, read on the forward strand.
CGCTTCTGATCTAATTTTTCTATTGAAATTTCAAAAAATGCAGCAAGTTTCACGATATTGAAAAAAGTCTAATTTACCACTTTATGAAAAATAATTTCCTGAATTGAATACTTTCTATCCAATTTTTTAATTTTAGAAATTCATAATTTAAAACAGTTTTTCGTGAAAATTATGACGTTTTTTGGGTTTCTTCTAGTGAACTGTTTTTTGTAATAAACATAAAAATCCCATATGAAAAAATAAAATACCTTGTAATTGGTTTAGCCCGACCGTACAACATATAATATTTAGGAAAAAAAACATAACATTATCGCTAAAGTCTCTACGATCTAGACTGATTATGTATTTCTCTGACTTCTTGGTTGCATATTTTTCAACCCCTTGTGCACGTCGCCTGATCCATTCGTAACTTTATATCACTTAGCTTAAGTCTCATTCGCATCTCTCGTGGATTTTTTTTACAAATTGAAACTAGATCGAATTTTTCAATTATTTAAATGATTCAGCAATGGGAGATTTGTTCAATCTTATCCTCTTTAGATATGTAAAGCCTCCTCCTCCTCTCCTGTTCGTTTTTTAATTTGTAAAAAAACTACCAATATGTATATTCACGATTCACGATATTCATACTCTAAGATCAATATTTTTTCTACATTCATAACACATCTAGCTTTTCATTCATCTTTACTGTTAAAAAAATATGCCATCGCGTTTTTGCTGAGCTACGTGCGCAAGGAGTCTGTTCCTAAGTACTAGAGGGTATCTCCTGTCCGAGTGGATAATCCTGATTCACTTTGTTTCCTTTGAATATCTGTACCGAAGGCACAATTATACTTTCACCCCGTTTGAGGAAGGTCCACTCTTACATACTTTATATTACATCATACATGTACACCTTACAGCACATTATTTTATGATTATAATTTGTAGCTATGACCTTAAGAAATTAGATTTCTCATTATTCGCCCTTGCTTCAACTATTGTACCGATTTATTGTCGAACAGCATTTATAAATATCCTTAAAGGCTATTTAATTTAAAATTACGTAAGTCTAATTATAGCTTTGTGCAAAATTTACATCGTACACACCCTCCACACTCGAAAATGAATCTGGGTTCGTTAAAAACGAGGATTTCCTTACTAACTTCAAAAATTTGCAATTTAAAACACTATTTCGATTAGGACTGGTGCATGATTAAATAGTGCTAAACAGAACGTTTCAACTTTTAAGAATAATGTTTAACTTCGCAACCTTAAGTTTAAAAATATTCAAGCCAAAAAAGCTTTCTAGATAATTCGCAGATTTATTATGAAAAATATTTGATTAAGTACCTTTCCTATACAAGTAAATTATCACTATCAAATGGATCCTGAGAATGTTGGAAATAAATTGTTACGATTCCTTTTCAGAGTGTGGATATAAAATCGATTTCAAAAAGAGAGAAGAGAAAACCGCAATATTTATTACTTTCAGCGGTTTCTCGAACTCTCCTAATTATTGTCGGAAATTCCTCAAATCAGATCCTGATTGGTATTGTCGTGGATTTCGTTTTAATTGTTATCTCATAAATTTTTTATTGTCTCGCCCGGTTGAGCGGATTTTGTGTACGTTTCTTCTCTTTATATTATATAATAATATATAATATACGGTATCATATATTACCGTATATGTGTATATATATAATATGAAATATTGAATCTGATAGGTCTTAAAAATATCTCGCTAGAATTTCTTACATACGATACAGGCAGACCTTAGATGCTAAATACTTTCATACAACCTTGTATCGTGAGTTTTCTTATTTCTTTTAGTCAACCTTTACGTGCAAAGCACGTTTATGACCAACGTTCTGATCTTAATTCTAGACTCCCTCCTGCCTGCACCAGCCGATGAATTACAATTGGCGCGTTTTATTTCACGCAGTCCTTTTTTTCCTGGAGTTTAGAAGGAATGCGGATGGAACCAATAAAAATTGCTGGAATTATTCATCTTAAAAAGTAAAGGGTGTACAACGATCCCAAGAAAATGGATGAAATCACAGGAACGGCAGCTCCTGCGCTGATTAAACCTTCGTGCTCTTCTTCTCTACGTGCTCTTTCTCCTGGATTTACTACATGGATTTTCCAGCCCAAATTTTGATGCGTGTAACACTGAGGAAAAAAGGAGATTTTAAGAAAAAATAACAATAGGAAAAAATTTTAAGTTTCTGAGTTGGAGGTTTTTTCTTTCATTTTAGATTTCAAAATTATGTTTCCTCAAGGGTTGAGGTAATTGTTCCAAAAATCCGATATATGAAAAAAAAGTTTTCTATAACTTTAAGAATTAAAGTGATATTATCAGCCATGTTTTATGAAAGAAAAAACATTATTTTCTTGAAAAAGATTTTTTTTTTCAAATTTAATAATATAATAACAATATTTGTTATACCGAATTGAATTTTTTCTTACCATCGCTTATTACCTATAATACTACTAGTTCTAATCTTGAAAATAAGTAAATAATATTCAAAAATTGTTATTTGTTTGAAACATGTTTTCTCAGTAAACAAATTGTTATAATGATTTGACCTATAGAAAAATTTACTTTCTAAATTGGAAAGAGTCAAGTTCAAAAATTTTGGAGAAGCTATATTTAGCAAAAACTCAATTGCAAAAAACATTGTTAAAATATATGTTTTTTGTAAGTTTTAAAATGTTTTCATCAAAAATAATTATTTATTTGAAATTGCATCATCTGTAATATTATTTTGATTATTAGAATCATAGAAAAACTATTTTTCAAGTGATCTGATTTTTGGCACAACTACCTTAATCTAAAAATGATTGAAAATTCGAATTGAACCACCTGCTTATTTATATACATTTTGAAACATCAAATTAAATATATATATATATATATATATATATAATTAAATGCAATATAATATTTCGAATTTAAATCATATCTTATCTCTAGCACTCACAATTAAATCATTTTAAAGAAGAAAAATTTGAAATTGAATGATTTAAACTGAAGGCTTTAAAACTGAACAATTGAAAAAAGAACCATTTGAAGTATTACAGAAAGGAATTGAACAGATTTCTTATTTTATATTCTCAAAATTATTAAATCTTTAATTTAAAGCCTTCAAGAATAATTATTTTAAACTGAAAGCATTTCATAAGTGCAACATTTAAAATTGACCAATGTATTAATGAAGCGTTTCTTATGATAAATTGTACGATTTTAAACCAAATCATTAGAGTATAAACAAATTCTAATTAAAACGTTCAAAAATGAAGAACTTTCACATAAAAACATTCATGATTAAACAAATTTACAATTTTAGACTTTAATAGTATGATTAAAAATAAAATTCACAGAAATTTGAACGTTTAAAATGTTTGATTGTGCTACTTAAAAATAGGAAACGTTAGAAAAAGAACAAAATTTAAAAAAAGAATTAAAATGTTGAAATTTCAGAATCTCAATCATCCAAAAGGTGGTAAAAAAGGCTTCATTTTTTCTTGAATACCACCCCTAAAAAGTGTTCCTTTAGGTGTCAAAATTTCCCCTGATTGTTGTCAGAACAAAAAAAATATATATAGGTATATATATTATTCGGGTTTTGTAAATAAAATATTTATTTTATTTAAATAATCGATGTTTGTGCATATTTTCTTCGGTATGCGAACCTTGTACTCTTTTGAGTGAAACACGTCATTCAGAGTTTTGGCAAAATTTAAAAAAAGTATTTAGGGGTCCCCAAGCCGGTTTTTGGAAGTAGAATGGTTATTTTATTTAAATAATGCTGATGGATTTTTTTACTTCAACAGGCCCACATTGTACATTTTTTACTCAAATTCATCATTTAGATTTTTGGCAGACTTCACAAAAAAATTTACGTTTCATTTGGGAACCCATAAATATTTGTTTTTAATTCTGTCAGAATCATGGGTCATTTTGGATCATCCTAATCTTCATATTAAAACGTATTCTAAATTTAAAAAATCGTAGTATTTCAGGGTATGTTCCTTATCATTCAAATTGAAATTATTTAAAAATGTTGTTGTTTGCAAGAACAATGGCTGTATAATTCATAAAAAAAATAATATTTTAAAAAGACGAATAAAATTGAGATGTATAAAATATACAACTATTTTGCCTGTAATAAAATAAAAAATACAAGAAATTCAAATAACTATTCTCGAATAAACAATTTTGAATCGAGCTATTTTTTCAAAATTACGCTTACATTTCGCTTTTTAAAATGCCTAAAACTTAACAATGAGTTTAGGATATCCATTTATAAAATGATTATAAATATTCAATTATTTTGAGATTTACTGTAAATGTGAAGCCTTAACAACGGAAAAAATGAACAATTGTTTTAATGTACCATTAATGATTTGAAAGAGTTTAGATTTAATAACTTTAGTTTGAAATGAAACGTCTAAATTGTGCAATGTGAAGTTGAAAACACTCGAAGACAAATTTCAAATTTTATTCGTAATAATTTAGCGATTAAAGTTATGATTGAAAATACTTCAGATGCAATTCGAATAAAATTAATTTAAAATTCATAAGCATAAGAAACTCACTTGATAATAAACCAAATTAGGCGTATCTTGTGCTACTGTCCATTCTAATTTTCCCGGATTGCCAGTTTGACATTCGAGGCTCAACGTCTTGAAAAATGCATCAAACGAGTCGAATTTTGCGCTCTGATCCACAGTTTGATGAATCCATTCACAATATCGTCCAATTCCCGTTGGTATTTCTTCTCCTTCTTTGTCGTGGCCGACACCGGCGAAAATTTTTTCTCTTTTCCTTTGATCTTGTGTTTTTTGTCCGTATCCACCTTCAGGATTATCAGTTATGTACAGGGGATGATATCTGTACGATTAAAAATTATAAAGAGAATTATCACTGGTCATACAATTGAAATTAAAAAGATTAACAATAATTCTTAAAAATTAATGATAGAAGCATATAATTACAATAGAAATAATCCAATCTAAAAATAGTGGTGTAACGATATGTCTCGAAAATGTCGCAATCATTGTTGTTCAACCCCTGATTGACTTGTCATGAATTGAAGTTATTTCATATCAGAAAAATTTTAAATTTGAAAATTAAATCTACAAATGATCCCTTTTACTGACAAAAATCATTGAAAACCTTAGACAAATTAAGAAACATCTATCCTTTATATTAAATTGAAACTTTCAAATTATCTAATCAATTATTGTAAGCATTATGTATGTTTTATGCTAGTGATTTTCGCTGAAAATTAGTATTTTTTTAAAAGAATTTTAATCTAAAATCATAAAGTTTCAAAGAAGATTTAAAATGTCTAAAAAAATAGGCTGAGTCAGTTTTTTCCACTGGAAATTAGTATTTAAAAAAAACTTCAATATTCGCAATTTTCAACAATTTTAGTTTTTTTTTTATTTCACACCGGAAATGGATATTTTAAATCAAAAATAATTAGATTTCGAAGAAAAAAAATTTTCAACAATTTTACATTTTCCGATTTTGTTAGTGTTTTGTATGGTTCATAATTTTCTAACACTTCTGGGTTATGATAGCGTTTTACACCAAAAACTTGTATCTTGAAACAAAAATAACTATAATTTGAACAAGATTTAGACTCTTCTAACAATTTTGGATTACGTATGTGTCTTTAGTCGGAAATTAGTATTTTTTACATCGAAAAATTAGGTTTCAAATTTGTTTTGAATAAAAAAATTATATTTCAAAGAAGATTCACAACTTTTAAACATTCTTAAGTTATTGCAGCGTTTCACGTCAGAAGTTTGTACTTTTAAACAAAAATAATTATATTTAAATCCAATAATTTTTGTTTAAAATAATAAAACTTATAAGCTTCACAAATCTCGGATTAAAAAATTTTTTTTGTCGGAAATTGAAATTTGTGTTAAAAGATCATTATATTTCAAGGAAGATTCAGAATTTTTGAACAATTTTAGGTTGCGTTGGAATTTTACATCCAAAATTAGCATTTCCAATGAAAAATAATTGTAAGTTGAACAAGATTCAGAATCTTCTGAGAATTTTTGATTATATTAGCATTTTTGGTCAGAAATGAGTATTTTTTATTTAAAAAAGTTATATTTTAAAGAAGATTCACAACTTTTCAAAGATTATTTACAATATTTTAAGAATAATATGTAATAATAGTAGTTTTCTTTAAAAATTGGTATTTTTGATAAAAAGTTCAACGTTTTGACTGTCCAGAAATATTATAGATACTAATTCTAAAGTAAGGATACCAATTTGCATCAATTACAAAAAATATTGTTCTGGCTTTTTTTCTATTATTTCAGATAATAGGTACTCTATGAAATGCAAGGATGGCCAATTAATATTAATTTTATATTTTAATTTAAAAATTGCGTGATAAAATAAAAAAAATCGCACGTTTAGCGCGCGTTTTCTCTTGTAAATACAAAAATGCAAATTAAAATTTGTAGTCTCAAGTATCTGCATTCTAAATTTGAGAATAAATTTGAGAAGAAACTACGTTTAAATATCTTTATGGGGGAAATTGGTTGCATTAAAGTTGAAGGATTCGCTTAAGCGTTTCCTCCTTTCATCATTAACAAGCACTTTAATGAGCAAAATTGATTATACTAACTTTGCAGGATTGGTGTTGTCTACTCCTCCTTCCACAATGAAAGTGTATGTGCGACCTCGTTCTACAGTAATTTCGGGTATAAGACGATCGTTTATATACCAAGCGATTCCCCAAGAAGGTTTTCCTGTGAATAATTAAGATGAATGAATGAATTAAGATTATTTTTTACTAATTGAAATATTAATAATGAGACGCATAACAAAAAACGAAAAAGGAGCGGTTAAAAAACTACGTCACACTATAATTTTCAACACTTTTTCCACACCTCCTTTTTTTCTTCATACATCATCATACAAAGCTTAAACCCCCCAGGCTGACATAAATACGAACCCTTTTCGAGTGAAAACCTTTTTCTTCGATTTCATTTGATAAATGCCACAAATAAAACACAGAACCTAGAAACATAATATTTTAATAGACTTCACAGTCCAAAATGCACTAAAAACTGGGAAAACAGGGTAATTTTTCATGAAAATAGGGGAATAAATTCTTTAGAATAAAATTAATGCATAGGTACCGTATTGAATTCTGAATGGAACGCTTAGAATTTAAATTATTTTATAGCATTTTAAATCAAATCGTCGAATTTGTTGAATTCTTGAACAAATAGAGGAATCATTAAGCCAAAACGATCAAATTTTTAGAAGACAGTTGAATTTTCAACGAAGAAAAATTAATTTTCAATAAAGATCTTTTCTACCAAAAAAGATGCATTTGCAATCCAGAGGACGAGTTTTCTATTCCAAAAAGATGAATTTGCACCAAATCAGTTAAATTTTCGACTAAAGATGACTTTTTAACAAGATAGTTGAATGTTCAACTAAAATGGCGAATCTTCAACAAAGCAGATGCATTTTGAACAAAGTAGTTCAACTTTGAGAGGAGTTGAATTTTCAATAAAAAAAGGTTAATACTTAACAAAAAATATATTATTTGATATTTCAACCAAAAAAGGTTTCAATTTGAAATAAAAAACAGTCGAATTCAAAGAAAAAATAAATTCCCAACGAAAAATGTAATATCTATTTTAACAACAAAATATTAAAAATAAAAACAGATCAATTCAATAAGAAAAAAAAATTCGAACAAAATAGTTGAATCTCTAATCAATGTTGCTTAAATTTTAACCACAGTTGCACTTTTAACCAAAAAAATAAAATGTTCAACATAAAAAAAATGTCAACCACATTGTTGAACTTTTAAGCCAAAAAGGCGAATTCTCCACAAAAAAGATGAATTTTCAACTAAAAGTAAAATTTCAATCAATGATTTGTATTTTCTACTAAAATAATGGAATTTTAAACACAACAGTTGAATTTTCGGGCCAACAAGATGAATTTTACTCAAACAAAAAGGAAAACGAATCTTTAACAAAATAATTGAAAATTAAAAAAGAAAATAGTTGAATTTTCAACTAAAATGATGACCTTCATAGCAATATGATATACCGGGATATCCCATTTGATCCCATTTATCTCCCAGGTTGTCCCAGGGACATCCGAGGGATAACCAGCCGGATTTCCTGCAAGGCGGAAATTGGGATATCCTAGGGATATTCTTAGGATATCCAGGATATCCCTGGGACAGGTTATCCCTGGGATATTCTTGGGACAACCTGGGACAACCTGGGACAACCTGGGAGATAAATGAGATTGAATGGAATATACCGGTATATCCTATTGCTGTAAGGGAAATCTTCCACAAATAAAATTATTTTTTAACAAATAAGTTAAATTTTTAACCAAAAACCAAAACCGAAAAAAAAATTCAAAAGAATAGTTGAATTCTCAACCAAAATTGATTAATTTTTAACCAAACAGTTGCCCCTTCAACCAAAAAAGATAACATTCTGAAAAAAGAGATGAATTTTCAGCCACGAAAGATTTTGCATTCAAGGGAAGAAGAAAATGTCACCAAATTGTTAAATTTTTAAGTTAAAAAGACCAAAAAGTTAATTTTGAACAAAACAGTTGAATTTGTTACTAAAATAATGAAAAATTTTATGCGAAAAAATGATTTTTTAACAAAAAAGTTGAATTTTCAACCTAAAAATATGAATTTACAACAAAAAAGTTCATTTTCAACCAAATAGTTGAATTTTTAACTAAAAACTATCAATTTTTAACAAGAAATGGAATGGTTAAATCTGCTGTTCAAAAAAATAATTTTTAACGAAAAAAAATAATTCTCTATGAAACAGCTAAATTTTCAATAAAAGAGATAGAGATAGATCTTTAACTAATAAAATGAATTTTTGCCAAAGTAGTTCCACGTTCAAGCAAATAGTTGAATTTTCAACAAGAAACGATCAATTTTTAACCGAAAATGGAATAGTTAAATTTTCAGTTGAACAAATATAAAAGAAAAGGAATTTTCAACGAAATAGTTAAATCTTCAACCTATAAAATGAATTTTTAACAAAGAGGTTAAACTTTCAACTAAGTATTCAAATTTTCAACCAAAAATAATGCATTTCGAATGAAAAATTGAATAGTTACATTTGCTGTTCAAACAATTAATATTCAACAAAAAAAAACGAATCTTCATTAAAAAATTTTTTTTCAACAAAAGAGATGGATCTTCAACTAAAAAAATGAATTTTTGACACAATAATTCTACTTTCAACCAAGTAGATGAATTTTCCTTCAAGCAGATTAATTTTCTACCAAAAAAGACGATATTTCGACAAAATAAATGCCGTTTCAACAAAATAGTCGAATTTTCAACTAAAAAATATTAATTTTCAACAAAAAATGAAATACTTAAATTTTTTATTTGAAAAATTAACTTTCAACAAAAAACAACGAATTTTCAACAAGATATTCAAATCTTCAACCAAAATAGTATTTTTTAAAACTAAAATAGATTAATTTTGAACCAAAAATATAATAGTATATACTTTTCAATTGAAAATAATTAACTTTCAACGAAAAATAGTTGGATTTTATTAATTAAACTGAAAGTTTCCTCGAAAGTTTCTTAAAAACCGGGGAAAAAAGAGGAATTCTTTAGAAAAGGGAAAAAGAGGGGAATAGTGGGAAGAGTGTGAAGTCTGTATAGAGATGCTTTACTTGTAAAATAAAACCACTAATTTTCATGCTTTTCTATCATTTAAAAAAATTGTTATCAACATTTATATTTTTCATGTGTGATATCAAATTCTACGTTAACCCCTCTACCCTGCATCACAAAGCGTCACGAAACTTGTTACCTTCTCGCAGTGTGACGTAGTATTTTAACGGCCCTTAATAATATTATTACAAATATTATTCATGCATAGGCATATAAATCTACAAGGACAGTAAAATGGAAAAGTGCTTTTTTACTTTTGAAATAGGCATATAAACGTTTCTAAATAGAAAACCAATTTAATTCAAACCATATTGAATATGTACTCGATACTAGTTGAAATTTGGAATACAAAACTTTAATACCCGACTTATTATTTAATATAGGGAATCATTTGTTTCTGAATAATAGCTGAATTAATTCTTAGATTTAAATCCTAGAATGTCAGTTATTTGATGGAGCTAATAACTGGTAAAAATGACAGCTAATTTTAATTGTTATTTCGTAATTGATACCAGTCATGGAAACAGGGCATGTGAGCTCTTAATAATAAATAAAACACAAAGGTAAAATCATATCTGGAATTCTACTGATTACAAAAAAAAAAGAAAATCTGTATGTTAAACTTCAAAACGGTATAGTTTAAATAAATACATAGCCAAAATATAATTAATCTACATTTTTCTAAGAATAATACTTTTTATGTCTACACATTCATATATTCAGCAAGCAGATATTTTGATAATTAGTTCATACCATCAACTGTATTCGACTCGTCCTTGCCTTCATAAATCAAAGATTTCTCTTGTAGTATCCTTGTTTTTTAAATAAGCAGAAAAAAATAAAAATAACATAATCTTTAATGAAATAATAAAAATTACCTGTAATTGCTGGATATCCCTGTTGGCCACCAGTTGGCCCAATTCTAGCAGAAAAAGTGTCGTTGTTCGTAATATGTTGAATTTTCCATGGCTTGATTCCAGTCGTGTCTGGCAAGTTGTACAGGGAATTTATACATTTGTGAACATGTTTTGAAGTAAAGTCGATTCGAATGTCCTCAGATGTTTGATCGGTTGGCTCGTGAGCATTGGCTTCACCCCTCGAATTTAATCTTCCGATGGCTGCGATTACACTGGTTTCAAATTCTGGGATCATTTTATCTTTTACAGGCTCATTCGTTCTCAAAGGTCGCATGTATGTAACTGAAAAAGAACAAATCAAATTTTTATATTCACTTTTTATTCAAGATGTAATGGTCAATTTGAATTATTTTTCGAGTGAATAAGTCAATTCAGCAATTGCAGGCATCGGACTCATTTGAGAAATTCAAGATAGTGTCAACAGTAGCATACATTTTGAAAAATAGTAGCAAAACAGTGTCATGCCATATTTTTAATAGTAAATAGAGAAGTTAATATTTTAGAAAAGTTACAGGATTTTCAGTTAAAATAGGTTTGATTAGATTTTACAATTTAAAGTTGTCAATTTGACAGAAAAGTTCAGTAAATATTACAGAAAATACCCGTAAATTCATCAAATAACTGAAAATTCTGTAAACTCTGCAGAAAAATCAGTAATCTTTACAGAAAATACTGAACTTATTAATCTTTTTGAATCCTATGGAATCTGACATCCTTTAGAATCCGTAGAGATTCCTTGAAATCCCTGAAATCCTTAGTAATCCCTAGAAGTATCTTGACATTTGATTTAATTTTTTCCCTAAAGTTCTCCAGAAATCAGTTGGAATCCCTTGAAATCTTTAATATATCATTGGCATGCTGGTAACTTTTTAAAATCCTCTTGAATTTTCTGAAATCCTACGAAATTATTTGAAAACCCTTTAAAAAGTAATCCCGAAGTTCGGGATTAGTAGTCAAATATTTATCATAATTTAGCTAGTAGTCCCGAAATTTCGCGATGACTAATCCATCCAATTTTCCAACTCTGCCTAATTTTCAGGACGTTATAAGACGCAGCCCTGTTTGAAAGACCTGAAACACTTTTGAATCCCTTAAAGTTGATAAAATTCCTTAAATCACGTGAAGTCCCTAGTAATCCCACCAAAATTCAGTAAAATCAAGCAAAGCTTATTGAAATCTGTAATATCTTTCAACATTCCTTCAAAGTTAATCAAAATTCTCGATTCGAATTCTCTGAATTCCCCGAAAAACTCTCCCATTTTTCTAAGTCCCTCGTCCTGTAAAATTCCTTGAAATCCCTTACAATTTTGTAAATATCGTAAAAATTCCTTAAAACCTTTAATATCGTTTAAAATCCATGTTAAAATGTTTGAATCTTTGAAATCCTCTTAGACCCCATACAATCCCTAACAGTTCCTTAACATATCATTCCATTTTATCTACTCCTTAAAGTTGTCTATAAAAATTCTTTAAAATTCCCTAAAATCCCTTGAAATATTTGAAATCCATATACATTTTTTAAATCTTTTGGGACATCTTGAAATCTCTTCAAATGTATTGAAATCTTTGAAATTCTCTTAAATCTCTTGGAATATTTTTAAATCCTTTGGTATCTTTGACAAATTTTGAAATACCTTAAAATTTTTAAAATCCTCTTAGACCCGAAAGAACCACATAAAAGCACATGAAATGCGTGGTAAAAACCTAAAATTCTTAGTAGTCCTCAAAATTGTTATTCCATTTCATCTACTCCCTCGAGATTCTGTATAAAATTCTTTAAAATTTTCGAAAATCCCTTGAAATCTTCGGAATCCTTTGATATCTTTGATTCCCTTTTAAAATCTCTTGCAATTTTTGGAATTAATTGAAACTTCTTGTAATCTCTTAATATACTTCGAAAATTCTCTGAAATCCCTTGGAATATTTTTAAATTCTTTGATATTTTTTTTTAAATCTCTTAGAATTTTTTTTATCTTATGAAGCTTTATGAAAGATCTTTAAAATACCTTGAAATCTTGGAAATTCTCTGAAATCTCTTGTAATATTTTTAAATTCTTCAAAAGTATTGAAACCCCATAAAATACTTTCAAATCCCTAAAATAATTTTAAGTCCGTTAGAACCCCTTCGAATCTGTTAAAATCTTTAGAATCTCTTGAAATTGTTAGAAATTGCTTGAAACGTTAAAAAATTGAAATCTCTTTAAATCTTCAAAATTTTGAAATCTTTAATTTTTTAAATCCCCTTAGACTCCATAAAATCAGTAGAAATAATCTCTGACTATTCCTGGAAGTCTCTCGAAACATTCCATTTCATCTATCCTTTGATAACTTTGATACCCTTTGCAGTTTCCTTGAAATTTTTGTAATCTCTTGAAACTTCTTAAAATCTCTTGAAATATTTTAAAAATAATATATTAAAATCTTCGAAATCTCTTGAAATTCATTAAAATGTTAGAACAAATTTTGAAATCCCCTTGAATCTTTTGAAGTCTTTAAAATCTGAAAATCTCTTGAAATTTCCGATTTTTTCTATATCGGATATGTTATTGTAGCCAATCTAGGGAGAAATTTCCAAAATGCAAAGTGAAAGAATATATTAGTATTAAAAATAAAAAATAAAATAATATTATTATATTATAATAATATATTTTTCAAGGAATCTGTATTATCATCAGAGAATAACAGAAAATTTTAACGTCTCTTCAGACTAGATGGAAATATGAATTAAAAATTATTTTAATTAAAAATTTTTTTTTTAAATATCTCCTCTCGCTCCGCTGGGAATCGAACCCCAGAACTTCCGATTGCCGATGGGGTACTTTCCCGTATATTTGATTATTTTCTGGAAAAAGTTTCTTCCCTCGATCTCTCCAGTAACTTAATGGGAAAGCACCCGACCGGCAATCGGAAATTCTGAGGTTCGATTCCCAGCGAAGCGAAAGGAGATCTTTTTCCAGGAAAAAAATTAATGAAAAATAATTTTTAATTCCTATTACCATCTAGTCTGAAAAGGCGTTAAAAATTTCTGTTATTCTCTGATGATAATACAGATTCCTTGAAAAATTTGATATTTACCACCTTGCAAAATAATGCGTGTATTTTCTGAAAAAAGTTTTTCTCTCGATCTCTCTAGTAGCCTAATGGAAAAGCACCCGACCGGCAATCGGAATTTCTGAGGTTCGATTCCCAGCGCAGCGGAGCGAAAGGAGATCTTTTTTTCAGGAAAAATTGAATATAATAATGCAATTGTAGCATTAGTGTTATTTTGTCAAGATAGTAGCAAAATAGTTGTATCGTTCAAGACAAGTGTCAAAAAGTGTCAATAGTGTCGCGAGTCCGAAGCCTGTAATTGTCAAATGACATTATTGTTTAAATAAAGAAGATAAATAAAAATTGAAGAAAAAAACTACCTGAAGTGACTCCATTTTTGCGACTTCCATCAATGTAAATAGCATCGTTTTTGCCTCCCACTCGTTCATCTGGACACACACCCCTCTCCCCATCACATTGGGACAAGTGGGACATATAATAATCCACTGCCATGAAGTTTCGTGTTTTTTTATTGTATGCAATGACGACCACATCTCCACCAATCATTTTAGCTTTGTTTTCTTGCCCAGAGAGACCAAAGGCGACATACTGATCTTCGTTAATTTTTCCGGATACTTTGATTTTTATGTCTTCACCAATAACTTCCCACTGAACTTGGACACGACCATCTAACATTTCTTTGCAATTGCTGAACTCATGAGTTGACGGTGTTGGCAGAATTGGCGGTGGTGTACTGCTTGTCTATAAAATAAGTATATTGTTTAGTAAATTGTTCTTTATGTCTTACAATAAAAAAACTTGTATTGGATTGTTATCAGTCCCCGTTTTAGCAAAAAGGCGCTCCTTTTCATATATTTTTCTATATGTTTTAAAACTTCTCAAACTATGTTACCAAATATGTTAAGTAATGGAAAATTTTAATTCGATATCACCCCGGATAGCATAAACGTTTCCCTGAACATTCCGGGAACATTCTAATGGAATGTTAGGACAATTCCAAAAAATGTTAATGTTTAAATTAATTAAATTAATTAAATTCCTCACGAACATTCCCCGAACCTTCCTTGGGAACGTCCTCTAATACGCGGACATTTACCTACTTCTGGGAACCATCCTGAAATATTATTAGGAATTCTCCAAATCTTCCATTGGAATGTTCCATTAATGTTCAAATGATTTTTTATTCTAAAAAATTACATTTTAAATGATTTCTAGAAATATTTTAAGAAATTGGAATATTTCAAGGCAAGTATTTTGATTTTAAAAGATTTAAAACAAATTATTAAGAAAAAATTCGAATCATTTTATTATATGTTTGGAAGTTTGAAAAAATTACAGAAATAATTTAAAATTGTTAAATATTTCAAAAGAATTAAAACAAATTGTGAATTATGTTGATTTTGAAAAAAATTTTGGAACTTTCTAAGGACTTTGAAAGGTATCAAGATAATAAGAAAGTTTTTCATAAGATTCCTTGGAAGATTTTAAATACATGACTTTTTATTTTAGAACATATATTTCAAGAGAATATATAACAAGATTTTAAAAAATTTCAAAAGATTCCCAATATTGTCAAAAAAGAATTTGGAAGATTTTGAAAAAACTGTTTTAATTTGCAGAGTTTTGAAACAAGTTTAAGAAACATTTAAATAATTTTAAACGAAGTGTCTCGTCGTCCCGAAATTCCGAATGAGTAGTTAAATATTTGTCATAAGCTTGGCTAGTCGTTTCGAATCTTCGGTACGGATTTCAAAAGATATTTAGAAGGTTTAGAAGTTTTAAAAAGATTTCAAATTTTTTTTTTTAATTTAGGTTTTTGGAGATTTTGATAGAAAATTTCAATCCTTTTTATGAATTTTGAAAGGTATTATGAAAATAAAAAACTTTTCTGAAGATTCCTGAGAAAATTTTCAATGATTTATATTGTTTGAAATTAGTTTCGAAATATTTCGAAAAGTTTCGAAAGTTTTGTAAAAATTTCGAACAAAAATCTGCAAGATTTTTCGGGAACATTAAAATTTTTAAATATATTTCCAAATTTTAGGGATAATTTGTAGTTTGAAAATTCATCACTTTTGGTAGATATTTCATTGCATGTCGGTTAAAAATGGAACTGTTTGGTTGAAAATTAATCTCTTTCGGTTCACAAATAAATTTTTTTTCAGAATTCATCTTTTTTGGTTTAAAATTCAACTACTTGGATAAAAGTTGAACTACTTTGTTAAAAAAATAATCTTTTTTTGGTCAAAGATTCATCATTTTAGTTCAAAATTTATCTCTATAGTTGTAAATGTAAAAAAAACTAATTCGTTGGAAATGCGCCTTTTTTGGTAGAAAATTAACCTTCTTGGTAAAAAATTCATCTATTTGATTGAAAATTATTTTTTAGAAAGTTCGCCTCTTTTGGTAAAAAATCAGTTCCTTTCGGATTTTTAAAAATATTGTTTGGTTGAAAATGGAACTCATTAAAAATTACTCTTTTTTTGGTTGGGGCTTCAACAATTTTTTCTTAAATTCGTCTTTTTGGATAACTTTAACTGTCTTTTATTTGAAATGGAAATATTTTCGGTTGAAATATCAATTATGCATCACATTTTTCGTTAAGAATTTATATTATTTGGTTGAAAATTCATCTCATTAGTTGAAAATTAAATTATTTCGTTGAAATTGTGTCTTTTTAGTATAAATTCATTTCTTTAGGAAAACACTTAATATTTTTTTTTAGTTAAAAATGCAACTGGTTGAAATTTAATCTTTTTTTCGTTGAGCATTCAACTATTTTGTCGAAAATTTGTCTTTTTTGGATGAATTCAACCTTTTTTATATCAAATTGAAATCTTGTCGGGTTGAAATATTAATATTAAATAATATGTATTACATTTTTCTTTAAGAAATTAAATTTTTTGGTTGAAAATGAACTTTTTCGTTAAATTTTTTATTTGGCATATCTGACATTTTAAAAAATCTTTTTAATTTCATCCAGAATCCTAGGAAAGTTATATTATTATAAATAAATGAAATTGAAAAAAAAATATTAGAAGTTTGAAATTTTTATTAAAAATGCTTTATCTTCTTAAAATGAAAAGCTACACGCATACGTAGCGCTGAATTGAGGATGCTATTCTCTTTAAAATTAAATAAAGTATTTTCCTGAGAGAATGTTTCAAAATTATAAAAATTATGAAGATTTAAGTATTTTTAAATTTATTTTCAAGATAAAAGAAGTAATTTGTTCCAGATTGTATTTTTAAATATTATTTGTCATAAAACAGGGAAAAGTAGGATACAAAATAAACGATACTAGGCAGCTTATTATGAAGCTAAGAATAAAAAAGAAGATGATAAGCGACTTACCGTTGCGGAAAAAGAAAAAGCAGATGAAGAGGTAGACAGATTTCAATACTGATGAAGGATGTAAAGAAAAATGAAATAGTAAAAGACGATGCGGTTGAACAGAATGAAAAAAGAATACCTACCTCAAAGGAAAATAATTAAAATCACCAGAATAATTGTTAATGATCACAGCATTTGGTAGTAACATTTTTATTGATTAAAGTTGATGTAGGATATGTGGTGTGTTACTTATTTTAACGAATAAAAGTAGCCATAGTAATAACATATAAAATTGTTTAATTATAATACTCACAGGGTTATACCACCAAGGCGGCTATTCCACACAACGGATAGAAATATTAGTTTTATTAAAAGATAATGACAATATTATAGCCTTCTGAGTGAAAACCATGTAGGTCGCAAATAACAAAAAATTCCATTAAGGTAATTTAAAAGCTTTAATTTTTATTTAAGAGCGATTAGTAATCTGTTTCCTCATTATTAAGATTAGATTAACTACATGGATTTTACTGTGAAGATTATAGCAATTTTTTGGTAGCAAACGTTTGTTAAAAACCACCCTTGTTAATTCGCAGTGAGAATTAAAAGTTAATTTGAAGTTTTTAGTCTGTTAAACTGCATTAGTCTTCAAAGATGAATATTCCAAATGCAATAAAAGCTTTGGTATTCATAATATTATCTCAAAGCCAAACAAGTAACACAGGCATATGAGACATTATTGTATTATGCAAATTAACTTCTTATAAATTCTACTTTGAAAAAGAAGAGATGCTTACTTATTATTTAAGTAATAAATCTACGGAAACGTAGCATTTTTCAAAATTTATAATTGTTTCTCTTTCTTGTTATTTTGTCTAAAACTTTGTAAATCTCCAGTTCTCAGAACCAATTTTGTCAATAGACGAAGAGAAGAATTGAAATGGTCTGAAATGGTCTAGAGCTCTATGGAAGTTACTTCGTCTTTTTGGTAGTATTTTAGTAAAGGGTTTGATGTAATGAGTTTCAGGAACTTCCTGCTTCAATCTATCGTAAAAAAAATTGTCTCGAATTACCGTGATCTTCGTTTGTCCAAGGGCAGGAGGTACTTCGAGATCTTTGGGAATCAAAACGTGTCCGAAATTGTGCTTGTACTGGACACACCATACAGACAACCATTCGATGTCGTATACAGTCAGATTCTTTGGCAGAACTATTTCAATGTCTTCTCCTTGATATCCTCTTAATGGTTCTAGACTATAATTATAAATAACAAATTATGATTAGGAATATATTTTTACAGTTTTTTAATAATCGAACCTTTCTAGTTCAGGGTGTTTAAACGATGGATGATTTTAAATTCCCCTATTTCCCGGTCAATTCTTGATTTTTCTTATAATTAAGAAATATAGTTACTCCCTTTTTCTAAAATTCGAAGGATGAACGTTTCCAATCCTGGCAAATTTTAATATGCAAAAAAAATTTGAATTTAAATGAATTCTGATTTGCAACAAGAAATTTTCAAAATCTATGTGAAACAAGAATTGTTTCCGTAAATTCCCTTTTTATTTATCATAATTGAAATTATTTTCCAAAATCCCCTATAACAAGACTCAATTAAATTTATGAAAAAATTCATGTTTCAAATCCGAATCATATTTATTTACAATATTTCCTATTGCAATTCAGAAATATCGTAACTCCCTTGTTCCAAAATTTGGAAGAGGAAAGTTTCAAATTGTGACATGGAACAGGGATTTAAAAAAAATACCCTTCATCTAAATCAGAGTTAAAATTCTTTTCCGAAATTCCAGTTCCATGTCAAATTTTAATTCTTGACGGAAAATCCCTGTCCTAAAGTAAAAATTATAATTCTTAACAAAAATTCATGTTCTAAAATGTACCTAGAATATAAATTATCATTCTTTACGAAACTCCCTGTTCAAAAGTCAGATTTATAATTCTTTATGAGAATTCCCTGTCCCAAACTCAAAATTATATTTCTTTACTGAAATTTCCTTCCAAGCTTAGAATTAAAATTCTTTTTGAAAATTCCCTCTTGTAAGTTAGAATAATTGTAATTCTATACAGGATTTTTTCATAGGACTTATTTTATTTATTCCCTGTCCCAAAACTTAGAATTATAATTCTTTTTGAAAATTTCCTGTTCCAAGTCAGGATAATTCTAATTCATCATTTTTGAAACACTATTTCTTTTATTCATTCCCTATCACAACTAAGAAGTACAAATCTTTTACAAAATTCCCTGTCCAAAACAGAAAATATGATTCTTTGCTGAAATCCCCCGTCCCAACTTAGAATTATAGTTCTTTTCGAAAATTCCCTGTTTTGAGTTAGGATAATAATTGTAATTCTTTACGGGAATTTGAAAAATACTTCTTTTATTTATTCCCTTTCCCAGCACAGAATGAAAAATCTTTAAGTAAATCCCTATCTTAAAGTTGAAATTATAATTCTTCACTGAAATCCCCTGTCCCAAACTTGAAATTATAATTCGTTCAGAAAATGCTCTATTGTCAATCAGGGTTGTAATTCTTTTGAAAAATTGCTTATTTCAAGTTAAAATTATTATAATTTCAAAAATTCCTAATGGTTCTACCTTAGAATTATAGGAATAAAATATATGAAACTACTATTAATTTGCATGTTAGTACATTTGTGCTAAAGATCCCAATCACTTAATCACGTTTCCGATTTCCCGGTCAGGTAGAGACCCGGTAGCTGTCAAAAACAGAGCTTGGATAAATCTAATATGTGGATTGGGTACATTTTTGACTGTGGAGTTTATTTGTCAGAAAAGACATAGGGTAGGGGGCCACCTATCTATAGTAGGTCACTCCTCGCAAAATAAGTATTTATGTAAATAATCATCATTTATGCAGTAGGGGAAAGTGGGGTATGGTGTCAGTGCGGGGCATGGCGACTCTTGCAAATAATGCTGGCGTTTGTTCATTTTCATATTAATTTCTTTGCGTAACATAGCTTTCTTTGGCACTCAAGGAAGATATTTTTATTAAAAAAACTAATATAAAACTCAAGGAACACGAGCATGATTAGCAAGAGTCACCGTGCCCCGTACTGACACCATACCCCACTCTTCCCTAATAGTCAACATCCTGAAACTAAATAATTATTGGAAAAAATAACTATTATAAGTATTTAATAAATAATTAGTAAAATTATTTTACATGGGTGTCCCACTTTATATAAGTAGCCCATTATTGGAGTCGTAACCCTATCAAATGAAAATCATTTCTCTATGTTATATCTTTTTAGACTGAATTGATTAAAGTAGTACATTTTGTGGAAGCAATATTTAAAAAAATTCTCACCTGCCCATTTCATTGGGTACTTTAAATCCGAGATGATTTGGTTCTGAGCCGTTTCCAACCCAGAAATATGCGTCTGGACCGGCGCCGTCATAATGGAGGTTTGGTATGTAGAAGGTTTTGCTGTCTAGAATACTGATGTTGCCACTTCGCAGACCATGAGCTAATCTCGAAAATTCTGGCAAAACTCTGGGTTTTGGTACTTCAAGTTCAGGTGGAAAGAAGATTTCTCCAAAGTTTACCTGAAAAACAAAAATGTCGATTTTCAATATTGGAAGCCCTTATAGGGAGTTACTAATGTTACTTTTGCGATTGTAGGGAAAAGTATTGGTAAAATCATAGGGGTCGTTAAAAAACTTAAAATGCTTAAAATGAAACATAAAACATAAAACAGACTTCACAGATCAAAGTGCTCTCAAAACGGGGAAAATAGGGTGATTTTTTACGAAAACAGGGAAATAATACTGATATTGATATTAAATAAAATAGCAATATAAAGTATTTGAATTTTTAACCAAAAAAATAGTTGAATTTTGTGCTAAATAGTTGAATTTTCAACCAAGATGAATTTTCAACCAAAAAATTTTCTAACAAAAAGGACGAATTTTCAATCCAGGGGGATGAATTTTCTACCCAGAAAAAAAATTTTCAACAAAACAGTTACATATCTTTTTAACAAAATCGTTGAATTTTCAACCTATCAAACAAACAGTTTAACTTTCATACGAAAGGGACGAATTTTCAATCTAAAAAGGTGAATTTTCGAATCATTTTTCAAATTTCCGGTCGAATTTTCAAACAAAAAAGATTGAACATCAAACACAAACAGTTTTATTTTAAAAAAATTAGCTGAATCTTTAAACCAAAAAGGCAAATTTGTTAGAAAACAGTTGAATTTTCAAAAAAGATACATGAATTTTCAAACAAAAACTTTCCTGACAAAAAGGATGGATTTTTCATCTAGAGGAACGATTTTTCTATCCAAAAAGACAAACTTTCATTAAAACAGTTGAATTTCCGAAGAAAGACATGACTTTTTAACAAAGTCATGGAATTTGTAACCTATCAATCAAATAATTGAATTTTCATACGAAAGGGACGAATCTTCAACAAAATAGTTGAATATTCAACCTGCAAAGATTAATTTCCGTCCAATTGCTCAAATTATCAAATCGAAAAGATTTTAATTTTACATAAAAAACTGTCAAATTAACCTAAAAAACATTCAAATTTACCTAAAAAAGATGAATTCTCAACGAAAAAGGTAATCGTTGATATAGATATATCAACCAAAAAAATCTGATTTTAAATTAAAAACAGTTAAATTTAAACAAAATAATTGAATTTTCGATACCAGAATAATAGAATTTTTAATGCAAAAATAAATTTTTTCAATAAAACCATTTAATTTTTGAGTCAGAAGAAAAATTTTCTACAAAACAGTGGAATTTCCAACCCGAAAATATGAATGTTCAACAAAAATGTTAATTTAAACTAAAAACGATCAATCTTCAACCAAAAAAACGAATTTTCAACAAAACAGTTTAATTTTGAACCCAAAAATATGGAGTTTCTACAAAAAGTTCATTTTCAACGCAAAACAAACAAAAAATTTAAACAAAATAGTAAAATCTTTAACCAAAGAGATGGATCTTCAAATGATAATTTAAATTTGTAACAAAGTAGTTCAACTTTCAACCAAGTAGTTGAATTTTCAGTCAAGAAGACTAATTTTCTAGCAAGAAAGACGAATTTACAACAAGATACATAAACTAATTTTCAACAAAATAGTTTAATCATTAAACAATAAAATGAAAGTTGAACAAAGCAGTTCATCTTTCAAGCAAGTAGTTGAATGTTCATACAAAGAAGATGAATTCTCAATGAATAATTTAATAGTTGAAATTTCAACTAAAAACGATCAATTTTCAACCAAAAATATAATAGTTAAATTTTCAGATAAAAAATTAATAACCAACCAAAAAACCCCAACAAATTTTCAACAAAATATTCCAATCCTAAATAAATAAAATGCATTTTTAATAAAGCAGTCGAACTATCAACCAAGCTGTTGAATTTTTAACGAAGAAATATGAACTTTTAATGAAGGGCTTAATAGTTGAATTTTCAATTGAAAATATCAATTTTCAGTTAAAATAGATTAGTTATATTTTCAGTTGAAAAACCTAATTTTTGACTAAAAAAAATTAATTAATTAAAATTAATAGTTAAATCTTCAACCAAATAGGTGGGTTTCTAAGTGAAAGAAATGAATTCTAAACCAAAAAAATAGTAGTATATGTTATATTATATATTATAGTATATGAATAGTATAGTATATAGTATAATAGTGGTCTGTATTAAGATGTGATGAGATAAGATGATTTGTAAAATCAGAACACTAATTTTAATTTTTTCACGCATTTCATAAAATTTGTATGCACATTTATATTAAAAAATCATCAGAAAACCTATCCTTCCCTGGAAGTGTAACGTTGTTTTTGAATGACCCGTAGGCACTAATGATTAAGTTACATTAAATAGTTTTTATCCATACTTTTCCCAATATTAATGCAAATTCTGAATTTCCTATAATCCTTTTTCAGAAGGATTGTCACGAAATTTCATTGAATTATTATCAATTGTAATGATTGTAATGAAAATTGTTTTTTCCTGAAACAACTTCTATAAAACTTCCTACTCGATAAAGTATAAAGGTGTCTTCTAGAATTATGAGAAGGTAATCTCTTGAACACAAATTATAATCAAAAGTTACTCCATCAAAATCGCGGATCTCTAATTTTTGTCCCCTAGCACCGTATTACTTATTCTCCTGTTCGAGGAGCGAATCGAAAAGTCAATCAATCATTTCCCTTTCCTGCAAAATTTCGGATTTGACATACGGCTTGGGGGAGTCATTTTGTGCCAAAGTCGTTTATTTCAAGTTCCATCAAATGTCTCAGAAAATATGGACCTAATAGGATCCTGCAAAAAGCTGCAGCAATTTCTCCAGTTTATAATCCAAGGATTTTCTATCTCTAAATTTTCACACGATGTTATAAAAAAGTTTAAACTTATAAATGACACTAGTTTACAACATAGAAAAAAGGAAATGTAATCTTTACAGCGATTTCAGAGTAATCTTCACCTGTAACAAAAATTAACTTCACATGATGCGATTTACCCACCACATGGGAAATGGTTACCATGTCAAATCTATTAAATCTTGTTTTGTTTCGATGCGAAAAATTCAACTTTATCTACTTCAAAATTACCCGCAACAAAAATTCACTTCTGTTTTTTCTGTGAAAATTAAAAATTGTTTCTGCTCACCATATCTCACTATGATTTTTCCATGTATGGAAAAAATTGGCCCACTGAACACGAAAATCAAACTCAAAATTTTTTTTATGGAAGCGTTTTCGAGATATAAATGTTCAAATTTTTTCAATTTTCCAACGTTTTTGAGTATATCTCGAGTTTTAATTGACCGATTTTCCTGAACGAGCACTCAAATTGAAGGAAACTGAATCAAGTACAACCTTCTCTTCTAAAGTTTTCATATTGGGCCGATCTGAAAACTTCAGAATGGAAAACTGTAGAGGATTCAGTTGCCTTCAATTTGAGTGCTCGTTTATGGAAATCGGCCAATTAGAACTCGAGATATACTCAAAAACGTCAGAAAAAAAATTCTAACATTGATATCTCGAAAACGCTTCCATACAAAAATTTGAGTTTGATTTTCGTGCTTAGTGGGCCAAAATACATGGGAAAATCATAGTGAGCAAAAGCAATGTTTAATTTTGTAAACTAGTGTAAACACACGAATTTCATATAATGCAAAATTGAAGGTGGCAAATTCAAATATATAGAAATTTGTCATATTTGAAATTTAAAGGCGTTTATAATTTTTGAAGCTTTGAAAACAATTGATTTCAATTCAAACAATTCGCTTCCGAGTCGAGAAGTTAAAGCTCAAAAATTATTTTAAATGTATTTTCACAATAAAGTACAATGAAATACAATATAGTAAAATAATAATCAAAATTCTGAAGCAGAAAATTGTCATTTCTTTTATATTTATTTTGTAATTGTCTACGTTTTTTTTAAATAGTACAAAAATTGAGTAAAAACTACACGTTTTTGATCATTTTTTAACAATTGTAACAAATTTTACAAGCAACTGCAAATTTTGAGAGAAATAACATTTTTCACCTAATTCTAGTGTAACTGATTATATTTTGTTGTAAAATGCATTTCTATCAGGAAAGTTACAAATTTTGAATAAATTTGAAAATGTTAAGTTAGAGATACTCAGCAGTACTGCAATTCACAAACAATTTCTACATCAATTTCGAAACATCAGGCTTAAAATTTTTAATTTATTAATTATATCTTTAAGTTGAACAATTTGAATAAGAATCCTTCGGAATTGAGAAACTAAAAAATATAATGGAAAAATAATCGAAGACCCGCAAGTTTTAGGTGTTCTAAATTCAATAATCAAAAGTTTTCAAATTGAATAACTTTAGTTGCTACACAATAATATTACGAAATAGAGAGAAATTTAATAGAGATTTAAAATACTTAGAACTATTTTCAATTTAACTCTTAAAAAAACTTAACATTGTAAATTGAACAATATCAAATCAGAAGTGTAACTGAAAATTGGAATGGTTTATTAGTTGTTAGTTAATATTTGTTACATATAACATACAAATATTTACAAAAAATTTAATTGCAATGTTTGCGATTGGGTCTCTAGTATTTATAATAATTTTCTTGTCCTGGAAATGAGAAAGCAGAAGAAATATCGAACAGAAAAGAAAAAACTTCACAGCATATTCGAGTATTTATAATAAAATTGTATATAAAAACAAGCATGATTCGCAATTTTTAATCTTGAACTTCTTTGAAATGAAAAAATTAACTTAAAAATATGTATTTTAATTACAGTAATCGTATTAAAATATGAGCATTTTTCTTTCACAAGAGAACGCTTTTCAAAAAGCTTTAAATTTTGAATTTAAAATTGAAAATTGAAAGATTTTTCGGGTTCCAATCGTTTGCGAAATTATGAATGTTGCCGACGTTTTGCACATGATTGAAACCCGAAAAATCTTTAAATTAAAAATTAAAAATTAAAGATTTGAATTTACTATAATGAATCATCATGAAAGTATTAACACTCTACTTTTCAAAAAGTTAGAAAGTGAAACAAAAATTTCGTGGAGATATTTTGAGGAAAAAATATAAGCCTTAATTAATTAACCAGAACTACGTTTCAAACTTTTTTTTTTAATAAAACAAAAATACGCATTTATTTGTTTACCAACCGAAAGCCTTTTAGGGGGTGCGTGATACCCCCCCCCCCCTTCCAGTTTTGTTCGAATGTTCTAAAAATGTGTCCTCCAAATTTGAGCCAAATCAGTATATTTAGGGGTCGCGCAAAGGCCATGAACTTTCCCATTGATTTAACATGCAACAAATAATTAAGAATTTCAGCATGTTGTTCGGAATTTATCAGCGAGTGAGAACCGGTCATACATTTTGAGGGTGAATGACTTTAAGTCACTCTTATGGGTCCCAGAAGAAAACCCCATTAGTGACAAATTTGAATCTTATGTAATATTGCGGATTAATAATGTTTTTTTAAAGTTGTTTTTTCATAAATAATCATTAATCAATAACGTTAAATAACCTAGTCATTTTAAAATAATTTTCAAACAATTTTAATTTGTCGAAAAATTGATTTTCTTTTTTCAGGTAAGTCGCGAAATGTACGTATTTTCTAGACGATATGAGTACTTTAATCAACGATAACGATAACATGATTTGTTTGAATTATTTTAAAATAACTCAAATAATATGTGTTCAAATATAAAGTGCACCTAACAAAGCAGGAAAAACATGTTATTTCACCAAATTTTCGACAGATTTTAATATCTTTAATTATTAATTTGTTTTCTAAGAATACTTGTAGACGTTTAAACGACTTTAAAGTTCATTTTGCGGCTTTTACCTGAAAATACAAATATTCAAAAATATTAAAATTGTTTAAACAATTGAAAATTTGTAAACAGATGATTGGATATTCTTAACTGACCGATTAATGATTATTTATGAAGAAAAGTTTCAAAAAGCGTTAATAAATCGCAATATTAGGTAAAATATAAATTTTTCACTGATGGGGTTTTCTTTCGGGATCCATAAGAGTAGAATAAAGTCATTCACCGTCAAAATTTATCATTTATGTTGTTGATTTTGAATCTTTCTCTGACGAATTCTGGACAATACGCTGAAATACGGAATTATGAGTAATAAAAATATCGAAAAGTGAGAAATAAGGTGGAAAAATGAAAAATAAGGGCCATCCTAGTATGAGACAAATCAGTACTTAAGTAACAACTTTCCTTGAAAATTTTTAAAAGTCCAAATATGGAAGCAAGTACTAAAAAACTTCTATTTAATTTTCTTAGAAATTTTTACGAGTACTGATGGAACTTATTTCCCAAAAATGTTCAAAATATGTTTTGTTCCACCAGGACTGTTTTAGGGCAAAAGTAGCAAAGAATGAAATAAGAGAATGAAATGAGACTTTTCCGGTACTATTGACCAAAAAAAGTCCTGCTAAAAAAAAAATAAGTGGAATTTTTTAAGTACTTTTGTCGCAAAAAATATTCCGGACTTGTAAAATTTGCAAAATAAAATTACGTGAGACATATTTCGAACTTTTTTGATACTTAAGTCTTATTACAGCAGCACATTTTTGGAACACGAATCCCATCTTGACTTGTAAAAAGTCCGAAAAAATGGGAATTTTCTAGTACTTTT
Source organism: Andricus quercusramuli (assembly GCA_932178445.1). Lineage (NCBI taxonomy): Eukaryota > Metazoa > Arthropoda > Insecta > Hymenoptera > Cynipidae > Andricus > Andricus quercusramuli. The sequence continues at coordinate 234,710 of CAKNXH010000237.1, forward strand.
GTCCCACAAATTATTCACAAGTTGTAGGAATTGAAACAATGTTAAGAAGGCCTACTTCGAGACTTTTTTCCTGAAAAATTGCTGATAAAACGGGATATATTTTGAATTTTTTCGGTACTTTAGTCCTATTTCAGTAGTACTTCTTCAAGACAAAAATTTCATCAGCTCGTGTAAATATTTCGATAAATATAAAATTGAACTTTTTCTAGTACTTCTGTCCCTATTTGAATTTTTAAAAATTGTTAAGAAAAGTTGGTATACAACAGACTTGTCTCACACCCAGTACTTTATGGGGACTATAGCCATGATCAAAATGGGATCTCAATGGGACTTTTTTTATTCGAGACCCGGCTGTATAGTCTCTAAACTTTTAATTTGATTGTAAAATCACCGAAAACTTCCTTAAATCTGAATTCCCAAAAACTTATTAAGATAAAACCGAAAAAAACTTTTTCTATTTAATTCTCTAGGGTGCAAACAGGACTGAAATCCGAGTCAATAAAAAGTCTTAGAAATATATAGACTGTCTCGCATCTCCCCCTTTGAAAAGTTTCAATAGCATCCTCCGCATTATTTTCTCATTCCTCTTATATAGGTATATACTACTACATAGAGAGGAGAAATCCCTGAAGTCCTTCTGCTGTATATGATACTACGTGTCTGGGCACTAATTACTCCATCCATGATAATAATTGTCAGCATGCCTACCGACGATAGGACTGCGAAATTTGCATAGACATTAATCCTATTTCGTTTAAGGGCTCGTCAATCATACTACCCTTGTCGACGGGCGAGAAGCGCCTGCTTCAAATCAGCCATGATGTACAAATTATTGCTGAGGTTATGACCTTTGAGATCTGGAATTTCATTAGTATCGCCCACTTTTCAAAATTGTGGGTGGCAGGTAAACTGGAAAGCTCGGAGAATTTCAACGTGGGCGAATCCACCCCCAGAGATGGAAAATGTTATATGTGGATTCACCCCCAACCCCCATCTGGGTGATTTTCCATGTGAGGAGTAAGGAACAAAACGTGATAAATTCATTTTTTGACAAAAATGAGGTAATGATTGTTTCTGCATGTTTGGAATATCATCAATTTGGTTATCAAACTTAAGTTGGTGAAAATAAATTTTCTTCTCGGTGACAACGTCCAACGGGGTAATTTTGGTAATGTGGGGTACATTCGGACATTACTAAATTGATAGTTTAAATTACTAAAGGTGGTTTTAAACAGAATCTAGAACAAGTTAAGGTTTAAACTGATTACAGATTCTGGTAGAACCTACTTTAAGTAATTTAAACTTTCAATTTAGGAATGTTCGAATTTACCCCACATGTCTGAAATTACCGTGTTTGACGGTGTGTAAATAGATAAAAATTATTCAGCATGTCACCACTTTTTATAATTTATAAATACTTTTCAATATTTCTCTTATAATATACAATTTTACAAGATTTTACAATTTTTTTTTTAAATTGATGATATAATAATCATGTATACAATTATCTTCTAATTCCACATGTACAACAAATTGTAAATTAGTATCATAAGAACATGAATAATGAGTAAAATATGCAGAAAAAAATAGGCTGAAATAGAAGTGAATAAGTCAATTTTTATTTTGTTATCAACTTCGAAATAGTATTAAAATAAAAGGATTTTTTTTTGAATTTCATTCATTTAACAGCCTGCCAGATTGTAATAACCCATTTCAAATTTCATTTTTATGAATGGATTTCAAGCTACAATATATCTGTAAATATTGAAGAAGAACTCAAGTGGATTTGTCATGTTTTTTTCGCTAGAATAAGAAATTTTTTAAGTATTTGATTCGAATAATATTTCTTTCATGTTTTCTTAAACAATTTTTTGAAAAAGTCGCTGAATCAAAGTTTGCTAACAGAATTTCCAAATTTAAGTTAGCTAATCCTATATGGCGAATTAAGAATTTTAAAATGATTTTAATTATATGCAAATGCTTTCTGGGGTCGCTCAATTTGAATATATGTATAGTAATATAATTTCTAAATTTAAAATGGCTTTCAAATAGAAGAAATTTCAAATGGAAATCATCAAAAATACAGAATTTTTCATTGAACAACTTAAAACTTCAATAATTTTTTATTAAATTTAAATAGATATGTATATATATATATATATATATATATATACATATATACATATATAGAATGTATAATATAATATAATAATATAATAATATAATATAATAATAATAATAAAGAATGTATAAATTTTCAAAATTACAAATTGAATTCTTGAATTTTAAGGATTTGCAGTTTAAAATTCATCAATTTTAAAGATTTATTAATAAAAATGCTTGAATTGTGATGATTTTGATGACTTTGATGATCAAAAGTCAAAGATTTTCAATTAAAAATTTTTGTAATCGATGAAATTTCAAATGAAATCATCAAAATTACTATATTTTTAAAATTAAAGCTTAAACTTTGCAAAATTTTTTAATGTAAATTATGCAAATAAAGAACATTTTAATTTCAAAGAATGACAATTCGAAGCTCTACAGTTTTAAAGAGTTACAATTGAAAATTCTCAAATTTTAGACATGTATAAACAAAAAAATTTTAATTTGGATGATTTTGGAAATCAAAAATCAAATTTTCAATTGTAATCTTTTAAATTTAAGAAATTTCTTTTGTAAATCATCAAAATTATAAAAATATTTAATTGTGAATTTTGAAATTTTGAAAACTCTTCAATTTTAAGGATATGCAATTCGAAGCTTTACAGTTTTCAAGGGTTATAATTAAAAATTCTTGATTTTTTCAAATATACATAGAATTGGAAATTATTCAATTTTCATGATTTATATTTCAAATGCATGTAATTTCGAACGTTTTTTTAAAATAATTTAATTTTAAGATTTACAATTAAAAATTCTTCAATTCTAACGAATTACAATTGAAAATTCTTTAATTTTTAGGATGTGCAATTGACAATTCTTCAATTCTGACAAATTGCAGTCTAAAATTCTTCAATTTTCAAGACTTACAAATGAAGATTCATTAATTCAAAATGTTTATAGTTTAAAATGATGTAATTTTGAACATTTTTTTGGTAATATCAATGTTTAAGACTTCAATGGAAAATTATTCAATTTTGAATATTTGCAATTGAAGATTCTGAACATTTAATTTGTATAATAGAAAATGACGCAATTTTGAATGCTTTTTTTAAAGTTAAATTCTGAAGATACATACGAACTTAAAAAATCCCTAATTGAGAAGATTTAAAATTGAAATTTATTCAATTCTAAAGATGTATAAATAAAAATTGTCAAATTTTTTCAAGGATCAAAACTTTGTAATTCTAAATCTTCCAAATGGAAGAAATTTTACACATGAAAATCATCAAAAATACAGAATTTTTAATTGTTAAACTTGATACTTCAGTCATTTTAATTGTAAATTTAAAAAATTAAAAACTCTTCAATTTTACCAATTCACATTTTAAAGTTGTACAATTTTGAAGAGTTGCAATTAAAAATTCTGTAATTTTGTAAATATAGAATGAAAAATTATTCAATTTTCACGATTTATATGTTAAAGGTATATTTCCCACGTTTCTTGTTTGAATAGTTTAATTTTGAAGATTTAAGCTGAAAATTCTTCAACTTTGAATATTTGTAATTGAATAGGTTTCAATATTGAATATGTATGTATAATAGAAAATTATGCAATTTTGAAAGCTCTTCTTGGAATAGTTCAATTTTGAAGATTTAAAAACAAGAATGAGAAAATTTTAAAGATTCATCAATGCAATTTATTCACTTTTATAGATTTGAAATGAAATCTACTTGTGTAACAGAATAAATTGAAAATTTCTTTGAAGGAGTAATTCACTATCACGCGCACAAAACTTTAACACGTTTTGTATTATTAGTTTGAAGGTAAATCTTTTAATATTAGACTTAGTTATTGAACAACTATATTGTTATTGGTTGAAAGAACAAAAAAAAATAGTCAAAAACTCATACACATATATGAAAAATAATAGTTTTTAGGGCATAATTTCGAAAAGTAACAGTCAGAATTTTTATTTTGTTAACCTTGCTTTCGAAAATCCTTCTCAAACTTAGGAACTTGTAATTGAAGAACAAGGAAAAGTCATTTTTTCACGTATTCAACACTTCTTTAATACATTTTTCGTATAAAATAATCTGTATGTCTATTATGATTTTGGTCAATTATTCAAAAAAAGAAAAAGAAAAATTAAAAAAAAAAACAGCACACACTTATATTTTTGTGTTGAATTTGGCCTTCAATAAGGAAGACACCCTGTGAGTTTTATGAGGGCTAAACAATGTTTGTGGCCAGGAGAACTTTTTTTTAATAAAATCGAATTTTCGCATTCTTCTTGGAAGTAAAGAAAGGTACAAAAAATATTAACATACATGTTTACACTTTAAAAAAAACTTCTACAGAAAATATATCCTTCTTTTTTTGTGATACCTTGCATTGTTTAAGAGAAAAATTCAAAAATGGTATTTTCAGGAAGAAAATCCTCACTGCCTCAGAAATGGTTTAGCCCACGTAAGACCGATATAGGGTTTCGGCATTTTCAACCAATTTTAAATAAGCTGTAAAATAAAAAAGACCCTTTCAGCAAATTTTCAGATCATAAACTTTAGAATAAAACGACACAAAGATGCATGTAAATTCTCTCTTGCTTGTTGATTCTTGTGTATTGTAAGACGTTGCCAAATTATTCAAAACTCCCATCGGCAATATTAATTTCTTGAAAAAAATAACTATCTAATTTATACAATTGATATTCAAACTATAATCAATGTAAAATAAATTATTCAATTCATAATGTACAATACATATCTAAAATACTATAATCTCTCAACACATTTCGAAAAAATTTGTATTTGAAGCTTTTTATTACCCTTCTTTGGTACAGAATGAGCTATATCTATTTAGAAGGGTGAATCACGTCATAAAATCTACCAATTCTCCTTCTGGAACCGATAAAAGGCTGTATAGCTATATCACTTGCCTACCGGGCGAATTTTGATTATCCCAGTTTATAATCCTGGATGTGGTGACGTCGCACAGCCCTTCGTCAATTCGATACCTTTGATCTGGTCGTTATGGACTTTCCTGGTACGGAACTTTGCTGGGTGCGAGGGTCCCTAATAGTCTGTTAGTCTGTTTATCTCGTAAGCTTGGATTTAGATTCAGATCGTAGGCTATTTTATGTACTCCTCTCTTTTATTTTGCTCTCTCACTCTTTTGTATCATCCCTCCATTCAAGTTTGCCCATCCATGCATAGAGATATCATGCACATCATAGGTATTAGGTTCCCTACAAGTAGATAATATAGGGTTTGTCTTCTCGAGAAGGAGTCTTCATTTTGTATCAACCTGCTCCTTACATTTTTCGACATTTCATAATCTCCTCAAAAGGAGATTTTGATACGATGCCTTCAGGAAGGAATGATTGGTTCAAACTTCTTTAAAGTTTTTGGACACTTTCTCATATAGTCGTCCTTATGTCACTCGCCATCACATAACGCTTATAATCTACCAAATGTAACGTTGCAACTCCTACAACACCCGAAAGTTTTGTTTACCCTTCATTTTAAGTTTTAAATAAAAACATAGAAAAAACAGAAGATAAACTTTACATCGATTTCCGACGAAAGATTCACTGCAACAAAAATTAACTTCACAGGATAAACTTTACACAAATATTGGTTAAACTTTCTTTTTTATTCCATGACAAACACATGTATTTTGAAAGACGCGAAGTTGGCTCAACAAAACTTTATCTCTCTAAAAAATTTCCTGCAACAAATTTTATCCTTAGTTTTTTCTGTGAAGACACACAAAATCACTGAAAAAATGGGAATTTTTTAATTAAAATTGACAATGGGTAACTACATCCTTCAGAATTTGGTTTCAATTCTATAAAAATAGAATGTAAATAAAAGACATTTTCTATTATTAGTATAATATTCTCTTATCTTATCCTTGAAGAATTTGCATCGAAAGTGATAATGGTTGTAAAAAACGATTTTTTAACGTGAAATTAATCGCTAAAGTAATAATTTTCGCATGATTTGAATAAATTTAATAGTTGATTGCAGTAAACAAATTTGAATGAAAATAAAATTGGCAGAAAAAGAGAGGTCTTGTTTTTATGAAATAACTCATTTTCAATGCATCGCCGATGGAAGTTGTCATTAAATAATTTTTAAAGAAAATTCTAATTCGAGTGGATCGAAAGAAATATTGCTCTATCTCTAAAAGCATCCAAGAACATTTTCCATGTTTCATCTTCTACGAAACGAAAAATCAAAAAAATATATGTTCAAGAAAATTCCATAAAAACGGTAATTTTCAGAAGGCCATAATTTCGATGCTATTAGGGCTAAAGCATTTATTTGTTCAGATTTGCGCAAAATTCAGTCCTCTTTGATTTATTTAGTGCCAACTTTCACCTGAAATGTCTAGGAAATGAGTTGTTTTGGAAAACGCGAAATTTTATCTTAAAAATGTATGTGTAACGAAATTTCATAAAGAAGGTCATTTTCAAAAGAGGCCATGATTTCGATTCTATTAGAACTATAGAGAAATGTTTTTTTAGATCTACTCATCCTTGTATAGGCACTTGGGTCTTAATATGGATTGGGAAGAAGAAATTTTCAGAAAACTATTTTTTCTCCACTTTTTTCACCATTGTTTAAAAATATTGATAAGTTTTAGTTCTTTTAAGATATTCACCTCCAAGAGTGGCACAGAATGATCGTAAGACATCGCACAAATATTTAAACTGAAAAAACCCCGGGATTTGCAAGCCCTTTTGGGTTAGTCCGTCGAGACCCGCCATGACTGACAAAACAACTTTTTTCTTCTTTTATATAATATGAATTCTGAATGTACTTCATAATTTGTACGCTCCTAAATTAAAATTTTGAAAATGAGAAATTTGTATTTTTTTATACTAAACTCAAAATAACTTCAATGTCAAATTATGGGATACAAAGTCCTAAGGCTTGAAAGCTTTCGAACATTTATATTCGAAATTTGGTTCGCTTTAAAATTGGAAAGATCGGAAGTTTTGATAATTTTTCTTTCATAAGGTTTCGATAATTTATAGGGTTTCGTAGCTCCGGGCTGAAACCCTAACAGTTTCGGTCGGGTGTCCGTCCGTCATACTTTTTCTCTGTGGACCCCCCATCCCTTCTCTCTTAAACTAAAACAGTGAAATTGTCACTGGTTCAATCAGTATCTAAAATTATCACTGGTGAACCAGTGATTTTCCCACTTTGACCGGATGAAACAGTAAGTGACTCAACTAAAATAGCGTTCCTGAATGTACCAGTGACGCTAAATCATAGATTGAACCAGTGATATAGCGTTCCACGCGGGCAGGACTTGCGACGGGGTTGACTTGCGAGGCAACACGTTGACATAACGACGGGCCTTCCCACAATTAGGAGCAACATATTATATTAAATTATATTGCAGCCCAGAATTCATTTATTGTTGTGAAAGTCCAGTGCGGTTTTTGAAAAATTATTTTACAACTGTTACCAAAATAGTGATGAATAATAACTACTGGTACTGAGAAACCAGTGAACATCACTTATTAAACCAGTGCCGGAACTCCACTGAATGAACCAGCGAATTCTCACTGATTGTTAGTGACACACTTCTGGTTGTTTCAACGAGTGAGATTTCACTGGTTCATTTTAAGAGAGTTGAACCCATCCTATCTCATAGGACCCAACCTATCCCTCGGGACCACCCTCATCTCACAGAAACCGCGTATCCTAAGGGACCCCATCTATCATTTGAGACCCGCATCCGCCTTATCCTACAGGACCTCACCTATCCCACGGGACCCATCTGTAACATGGGACTCCACCTTTCTCTCTAGACCCCACCTAACCCACGGGTTATATTGACAGGAAATTTGGATGCTCGCGAGAGATGTCAACTTACGAACCGAGTTTGATCGGGAAATAACAAAAGAAGGAACGATTGATCAAGAACAAGCAGCGAGAATTATCGGCTCGACATGCATCACTAACCCCACCTAACCCACGAGACTCAACCTAAACCGCAAGGGATCCACCTATCCCTTGGGACCTAACCTATCCTTTGGGACCCACTTTACATAACGGGATCCTGTTTATCCATAGTGGGCCCCCTATCCCACGGTACACAACCTAACCCATGGGACTCAATTGCCACTCGAGACGAAACGTATCCCACGGGACCCAACCTATCCCACAGGACCGCAACAGTCACTCAAAACCCTACCTAACCTACGGATTATAATGACAGTTAATTTGTATGCTTAAGAGAAATGCCAACTTTCGATCCGAGCTCGACAAGTAAATAACAAAAGAAGGAACGATCGATCACGAATGAATAGCGAGAATTATCGGTTCGACATGCAAACTCCACATAACCCAATGGGCTCCAGCTATCTTTCGGGACCTAAACTATCCCTCAAAACCCACCATATCCTATGGTGGGTTTATCCCTTTATCCCTCGGCACCCCACCTATCCCGCGGTATCTGACCAGTTCTACTGGACCTTATCTATCCCTCGAGAGCCCTTCCTAATGTACGTGACCTCACTTATCCCTAGGTGCAAAACCTATCCCACAGGACCCTACCTAACCTACGGATTATACTGACAGTTAATTTGTATCCTTAAGAGAAATGCCATCTTTCGAACCGAATTTGATCAGTAACTAACAAAAGAAGGAACTAACGATCGCGAACGAGCAACGAGAATTATCAGTTCGACATGCATCACTAACCCCACCTAACCCACGAGACCCAACCTAACGTACTGGGCTCCACCTATCCCTCGGGGCACCATCTAACCCACGGGACCCCAGCTGCCCCTTGCTCCCTCCCTGTTATTCTACAAAAATAATTATTTTATTGTTAGATATATTTCAACTTATTTCCATCAAAAATAAAATTTGAGTAAGCATCAATTTGTTCATGATTGATCACTACTTCTTGGCAATGGTATTATTATTAATCTCAGTAGTCGAATTACGTTTTTCTCGGTCGATTTATTTGTTTCGAAGTGGGTGGTTATATACGAGGTAGATTGGCAGAACGGACTGCCGTTATTATTCAATCAAATAAATCCCCTAACAAACTGGAGAGGTAGAGATACGATCGAGAAACAATCGTTGGTGCCAGGACCGGATAAGCACGCAGGGAATAGCTTGCGCTTTCGCACGATGTATCACCGGCAAAATCCGGTGTGGGCCGAGAAGCTATATTATTATTTTGCCGCGTTATCACTACTATCACCCCTCTCTGATTGTGAGCAGGGCAGGGGTCAGACCCCTGTCGCTAGACGAGCATCGTTTCGGAAATTGAGACATCGAGCGTCGTTGAGCTTCTATATACGATATACCATCGCCCTTATTCCCTTCTCCATAGTACCTTTATAGTCCATTATTATACCCTCATCTATAATCATACCAATTATTTTTTATTTTCTCTCCTAGGCAAATCACGCGTTTCTCTTATCTTGCTCTTCAAACTCGATTCTCTTCCAAAGGTTTTTTGATGTTAAAGTTCTAACCTAGAATTCTCTGCGGATTATTTTCATTTGAAAAACTCTACAAAAATAAATTCAATGCGAGATAACTCCAATAAAAAGTAACGCTACTTTCACTAATTTATATTGTTGCGTAGAAATATAATTTTCCATCATGGGATTTATTTAAGTGGAGTTAATTTTTATTACTTTTAACCTGTACAAATCTTAGCTCGTCTGTGTAGAATTTTATGGCATAAGTTTAACTTTATAGAATTTATGTAAAAAAATATAGTTTAATTTTGTGTAGAGTATTAACAATATTAATTATTAAAGTTCCTTGTGTAGATTTCATGAATCACAGTGGTTCAGCAGTATTCAATTGTACGACAACTAGGGGAATTTTTCTTCGAAAAAAGGGGATTTTTTTTCTTAAATACCAAGGTAATGAACAAAAATTAAGAAATGCAACACTTTTATAAGAAACCACAAATTTTATTAAACTAGAAACGCGCGCGACTATTATATGTTTTGTCTCACACCATTTTTAAATAGAATATAAAATTAATATTAAAACAAAAATTTTGTATTTTAGAAGTATATATTTTTGCTAAAATAATAAAAAAGAAAAGCAAGGACAATATGTTAAAAGTTCAAAGTTGTGAGCTTGATTTCTGAAGTAAAATGATTTTTGTTTAAAAACGCCAACATATACCAACATATACGTTCATATACTATGAATAATCTTTGAAACCTAATGATTTTTCAATTACAATAGCAATTTTACACGAAAAACACAAACATAACGTAACAAAAAATTGTTTAAGATTGTAAATCTTCTTTTAAACCTAATATTTTTTATTAAAAATAACCGATTTACAGTATGAATGTTAACACGACCTAAAATTGTTTTAAAATTGTAAATCTTTTTTTAAATGTATAGTAGCTTCCAGGGTTTCCGGTGAAAAACGCAAGCATAATCTAGAATGATTTAAAAATTTGTTATCTTTTTTGAAATCCCATTATTTTTTATTGAAAGTACACTGAATGATAATTTGAAAAATCTCATGAATTTTTAAATTGAAAATACCAATTTTTGACGAAGAATACTACCAGAAGATAAACAAAATTTTTTGAAATTGTAAATCTTCTTTGAAATCTATATCGATATTATCCATAGAAACAGCTGGTTTAACCTACGGTTGTAAACAAAATTATCAGTCTTCTTTAAAAATCTAACGATTTTTTATCAAAAATACCGATTTCTGGTGTAAAATACCAACGTAACCTATACACTTAGTGGAAAGTTGTGAATTTTTTCGAAATATAAATAACACACACATGTATATATATAAATTTCGTTTAAATTATAATTATTACATTCTCATCATAATGAGAAGGTATTGGTTTTATGTGAAAAATGACTTTCGCGGATTCCATCAAATGTCGACGTTTTGAGACCCCCTGAGTCAGAAAAAATAGTTTTTACGTCGGTGTCTCTCTGTCGTTGTCGTCGTTGTCGTCATTGTCGTCGTTGTAGTCTGTAAACACGATAACATTTGAAAAAATTATCCGATTGGATTGCCCCTTGGCACACTTCACAAGAGTGTGGAAAGAAAGGACGAGTTCGTCAGCCAGCTATTTTGGACAAAATTTCGAAAAGTTAGAGCATTTTTGACATTTTTGTGACCATTTTTTTTCGAAATTTGACATTTCTACTTACGGCGCTTCATAGCACATGGAAATTCGAACAATTTATCCTCATGACATTTTTCGATAAAAGTAAAATTGTCAGAGCTATAGGATTTTCAAAATCCAAAAAAACAAACGAAAATTAACATTTTGAGCCAAACAACGCACGATATGAAAAAAAGTCAAGACAAGAAAAGTTTTTTTTTTGCACGTCCTACAAGGGCATCATAACAACTTTTTGAATTTTCTTGAAAAATTGAAAATTCACATTTTTATTGCACAAAAAATAATGAAAAATCCAAAAATTTAATTTTACGGACAAACGATGCAAGTTACGACAATAAATGATTGAACAAAAATTATGCACTCAAAAAAGATCTACAAATTTGTTATGGGTCACTTTTTGATAGGATGTGTAGTTTTTGTATTATTTGTAAAAATTACATTAACAGTGAAAAAATCAGCCCGATAAGTGGGCACATTCTCATCAAAACTTTGCTTATTGATTTTCTTTTTCATCTCGTGTGTGTTTTTTCAAAATATCTCATTGTTTTCATGTTCTCAATACTATTTCTAACCATTAAAACAATAAAATAACTATCATTAATGCTCACGGTACTTGAAAATTTGTATTTTTACATTCTCATCCTAATGAGAAGGTATTGATTTTATGTGAAAAATGACTTTCGCGGATTCCATCAAATGTCGACGTTTTGAGACCCCCTGAGTCAGAAAAAATAGTTTTTACGTCGGTGTCTGTCTGTCGTTGTCGTCGTTGTCGAAGCAACGAAGCGCGACGAACAAATCTTGTGCCGCAAGCACGCTCAAACTTTTGCGTTTCTATTATACGATGAACAGAAACGAGCGTGGAGCGCGAGGTTTACATGATTTTGAAAGAAAATATCGAGCGCGAAGCGCGAGTGTCTTGATGAGAATGTGTTCCTTAAGGTCGATAGAACCTTAAGTAAATTATTTCTTCTTTTTATGTAAAACTGACGTAATTAAACCAAAAGCAAGTCATAACGATGAAGTTTACTACGAGAGTATTAGCCCACGAAGCGCGCAATAGCGAGCACACGATGTGCGAAAACCTATAGAAGAACCAAGTTTAAAGCGTCAGGTAAATGTGTCCGAGCGCGTAGCGCGAGGTGAACACATTATCGAGCGCGAAGCGCGAGATAAACATATCATCGAGCGCGAAGCGCGAGATCCAACAGGTGCGCGCCCTAGGCGCGCTCAAACTTGCGAGCGAATCTAATTTGAAACCTAATGATTTTTTTATTTTTGTTTTCAATGCCAATTTCAGCTGGCGTCGGATCTGGTCCGCAAAGAATCGGACACGTTTTTTCATTTCAACACTTAGAACCGCATTATGTAGTCTCTGAACTTGGAACAAAATGGCACAGCAGCGCCCAGAGAGAGAGAGAGTCGCGACGTCAACAACTTCAGATACGTTACTGACTATTCGAGTGTATTTGTTGTCAAGGGACGCTCAGAGGGGGAGATAGAAGTAGTCAAGCGTGAGGCCGGCGATTCATCGGACGGCGAAGAATCGGGAGTTGAGTGTACAGAGATTATAGGGAATTTTTAGTAAAATAGGGGGGAAATGTTGTAAAAAGGGGAATAGGGGACTGTGATCCCTGGGTTTATTCTCGTGCCGAATTTCATTGTGCATAGTTTCATAGTGCAGGATTGAATAATAACAAATTTAAGTTTAAATAAATGCATCCAGGGTTTGCTGTGTAGAATTTTTTATATAAATTCAATTCTCTTGAAAGATGATTCAATTTCCGTTTACGGCAGCACAAAGAAGAAAGGTTATAATTGTAAATTTATTCATTGATTCAATAAAGAGAAATACGAATATTTAATGAAAAAACTTCTGAGAGAAATTGATTTATCGAAAGGAGTGATACTTTTACCAAATGGGATTCGCATCTTTAATTCAGTACTGTATTCGGTTTTACTAACCCTATAAAATCTGATTCCGTTTTCCCGGCACGGGCAAGCAATTGGTTCTTGAAACGCGAGCTTAAAAAGGATCTCCTGTACAGACAGCCTTCTCTGTTCGTTGGACTTTAAGTAGGTGATAAATTAAACGGCCCGCCCGCACCCTTCTTCCACCCCCGGTTCCTTGTGCGCCAGATTTAATAGAAGTTTCTTTTCGCCAAAACTTTATATCCCGAGTTAAGCTTTCGTTAAATACTTTCCGAGAGCATCTAATTATTCAGACTTGACTGAATTTTGCTTTCCTTATTTATACCCCCTCTCTATATTGAGTCTCCAAATGTCGAGGTATATTACAATATAATTTCTTCAAGAAGATTTATTACTTTATTTTTATATTCCGATTCTCTACGAAAAAATTGAAATGGGCGATTATTTAGTTTATAAATATATTTGAATCCCAGGTGGCTATTTTAATCAAAAGAAAACATTTCCGCTCATTTCCCGTTTTTTTTTTCAATTTAAAAAATTTGTCACGGTCATTGAAGTAAAAAAATTTGAACTCTTGAAGCAAAGAATTTTTTATTTGGAGTAATCAAAACTGAAGTGCAAATGAAAGCATACAAGATGGAAATCCTGAATTTTAAACTACTTTAATTGAAGCTTGAAATATATTAAATTCATAAATTTTCGATTCAAACGCTCAATAATTTACATGTCTAGCTTTTAACAGTTTTCGAGTGAAATTTTTTTAAAGAAATTCCGTTCAAAAGCAAAATTTTTGATTCTACATTTCTATAAAATGAGCAGTTCAAAGGTTTTTGGTTAAAAAATATAAATCCAGAGGCCATCATTTTCAATTCACTTTATTAAAGAATCAAAAGCACACCAACGTTCAACACTTTCATTTACAAATTAAAATATTTTCAAATTGAATAATTAAAACTGTAACGCTCAAATTCTACATTTAGAGAAAAGCATGAAAAATCCCGAAAAATAAAACTGCCAACATCATAGAATATTCCGCAATATAGAATTGCTGATACAGGAAAATTTCTGAATCTAAAAATCTAAAAAAATGAACAATTTTTTTCATAACAAATAAATAATGCACCAAATAAAAAATGTGTTCATCAAATAAAATTCGGCAATTTTATTTAAGGAATTTTCTATAATCGGGAATTTTCTAATTCGGCAATTAACTGTCGAGAATTTGAAACTGTCAGCCACTTCGAATTTCCGGAATATTATATTTTGAAATTTTTTTTTCTCGGGAATTTTACTTTTCAGGATTTTTCAATCGTTCTCGAAAACTCATCTCTTTGATAGACACTTCATCTTTTTCAGCTAAACATGGAACTGGTTGATTGAAAATTATCGGTAGAACATGAATGTAAATTATTGGATGTTTTCCCAGTGCAACTTTCAAAATATATTCTCTTTAAAGAGGTTGGAAAGCTGTTGCATGAAACAAATTGTAATTTTGAAAACGGTTAAAAATATAGACATGCAATATTTTGTCTAGGACATTTCTGTTTTGAAAAATATGGCTTAGTCGAAATAAGCGCTGCTTAACTTCGGTGATTCAGTGATTTTAAAAATCATAGTTTCTATATATCGAATGAGTTGAAGAAAAGTATAGCAAAAAGTAAAATAATATATTGTGGCTTCTTTTTGAGATATTTTGGCACTAGTTGACCACGTACAATAAAGTGATCGTTGCATAAATTCAGTAAAATTTGTCGGGAGTCAAGCCAAGTCCACATCCGATTTTAATTCAAATTTCTAATTGAGCCTGAATCAAATAAAACAATTGGCACAAAATCTGAATCTTGACAAATTTTAATATTGTCCATAAAGCAATAAAATTCTAGTCTTAGAAGAAAATCGAATAATTTTTAGGGTTTGATGAACCCGTGCGCTCGCTATTAATATATATGAAGATATTAATTTTGCATAATAAATATCAAATATTTGCTCACACAAATCACAACAGCAAAAAAGAATACTTTCATTTTCATGAAATAAATTCAGCCTGAATTTTAGCAAAATTGGTCTACATTTAAGGGAAATTTTACTTCAAATCCTATCAATTATGGTTAAATCCAGACTAGTTCTAATGAATTTATTGCCAACGATTTCGGGGTGCAACAATTGAAAACATTTGTTTTTGCTGTGATAAACAATCCGGATTATCTGATTCAAAGAAAATTTCTCTGAATAACCAAAAGCCGAATATTCCTTGACTCAAATACAAACTTTTTCCATTACAATTAAGCTACTTCATTAATCAAATCTTTAGCTTTTGAAATGTTCCAACTATAGGATGAGAAGTACAACTTCGAGACCCTCCATTCAAAGTTTGCCTTGAGTTTATTTTATTATACAGTTTGCAACCTAACGAAACAAAAAGTGAAAATAACTTGAAGCCGGTGAGTAATTTAGCAGAAACGAAGTTCCACTTTGGGGGACGAGCAAACGAGAGGAAGTCTATTGAAAACGGTGACTCTGAGCTTCTGTACGCACGCGACACAGTCTTTTGAACATCCGTGAAAATTATACTTGAAACAGAAACAGAAGCAGATTCGAGGCCAGAGGGCTAGAGTACGCGGGGCTTGCGACAAAACTTTCCCGGCCGAGGTTGAGCTTTGGTGGGCGGTTCTATGGAATACCTGGAACTTTCGCAAGCTCCCGACCAATCGGCGTTGAGTATTACACGACTGTAGACCCCGGGGGCTTTCGCGTTTAAAGCGTACGAAAAATTATAACTTTTGCTGAAATAAACCCGTGGTCAGACCTGCGCTGTTAACTTTGTCCCAATTTGCCTTCGTTTTACTCACCAGCCGTTTCGTGCTTTTCTCTGCTTTGCCAAAAGCTTTTGTGTGGTGGTGCAAGTTTTTACGTGACCATAATGTGTATTATGTGTACATACAATGTTCCTACCATTAGCTTTAGGGCTTTAAACTGAGTAAATTACCGTAAGGCGGGGCTAAGCGGGACTTTTTAAAAGGATTTTATCAGTATATTACCGGGAGGAATCCACATTAGATATTGATGCTTTAAATGTATAATATCCAGCTCTTTCTATTTCGAATCTTGCAGTTGAAACATTTCATTTAGCTATAAGTAACTAGTTTTTGCAGTGCAAAGTGTGTCCATCTTTAATTCTTAATTTAGGTTTTAGTTGTAAAAATAGCTTTTCAGTAATACCAAGTAGCAAAATATAAATTTTATTGGAAGCCTATATCGTTATTTTAGAGTAAATCAAACAAATATGATGAGTAAGCGCATGAAAATACGAGTACATGGCCAGTGATAGCATAACTTTACTATACGTGTGTTGCTTCACATATATAAGCTTATAAACACAAGGACCCAAAAACTAAAAAAAAATCCTGCTAATATTAGGAAATATTTTCCTTAATAGTATTTCGTAACTGATCATTAAAATATTTGATCAAGGTCGAGTATTGCTGTCCGGAAACATATGCCGGATTTTCATTTTTTCTTCTGGAATATTTTTCCGGATATCGTCAACTCAATTTCTTTGTCGGTCAAGAATTACAACAAGTTGGAAAATTCATCTCCGAAATTTGGAAAGGGCTACGGGTGTGACCGATATCGTGTTTTAATTCTGAAGAATTTCAAAGAATTTATTATAAATTATTTCACAGATTTCAAAAATAATTCTGGCAAGTTCAAAAACTCACCTCCCGCAAACTATGTCAGGATAGAAAACAAAAGAGAAATCTTCGTAAGAGATGGATGTTATATTTCATCTCTAAATCTATATAATACCCCCCCCCCCTACGGAAATTTGGAAAGGGCAACTAGTGTGACAGAATTCGCGTTCGAATTCTTGGGAAATCTAAAGAATTTGTGATGAATTCCCAAAAATATGAGGTTATTTCAACAAGATTAAAAATTAATCTCCGACGCACTATGCCAGAACAAAAAATTAAAGGATGCGCCTTTTAAGTATGTAAATTTATTTTATCAACGAGAGTACGTTATTTCGGTTAGTTCTGTTTTCTGACGGTACTTTTGCTCCCAGATAAGGGTTTGGAAATTTACCCGTGACAGTCCCTTTTTGCCTACCTGCCTATAATTCTACGATTCCTGTTCACGACGTAAGGTTAGAAACTCCTCTCTCCGGAAGTGAAAAATATTCTGGGAGAGAATATTAAATTCCGGCAGAAAATGCCCTACAAATTCAAACTTTTTATAAAAATCATAATACAGCCAAAAAAAAGTATTTTAGCTTGCTTAATCGCGTTTTGCGGTGTGTTGCGGAAAAGATAATATTATAATCGTTGTTTGAATCAGCGACGTTTTCTACTGGTGAAATCAGTGAAAAGCCTTTCATATTGCAATGACTAATAGCTGATTTCTCAGTGGATTTTTTCTTATTGTAGAAACTCCAGAAGTGCGGTACTAATTTCTTAAGGAAATTTGACTAAATTCCAGTAGAAAAGGTTACCAAATACGTTTTCAGTCATTCAATATCAAGTGGTATTTTTCCGCATAAGTATGGAGAAAAATTCTGTCAAGAGAAAAAATACAACTTTTTGAAATCTATGACTTTCATGTAGAATATTTTTCTAAGATTAGTATTTTTGAAAAGAACGTTTAATATTCGGTCTTTTCAAGAATAATTCTTCTGCTCAAGTTACAGTTATCGAATGGCAATTACGAATTTTTTTTTCATATAAGCGAACGATTCCAGTTAACTCATGATTTTATTATAGGAATAGGAATTAAAACCTAAGAAAATATGAGTCATCATTATGTTTATAAGATTATTCTACATAATTATTATTAATTTTATTGTACAAAAACATATATTTATGTAACTTTATAATTTTTTATAATTAAGAACTTCCAATTTGATGGCTCGCAAAGTTTTTTTATTGAACTGAGTTTCATTTCTGCAATTTTACTGAAGCTTCAATATAACACAATGTTTCTGAGTTCTCATTTATATCTGTACAATACAGGAGGCTACTAAATATTCTACTAAATATAATTTATTATCAAATTACATAAATTGATGAAAGTCACAAAAAACTTCAACTGATTAAAGAAAAAATGAAAAATGAGTAAAAAAAGAACGTTATCAACAAGTTTGGTACCAGAATTTGAACTTTTCTAAACAACTTGATCAATCATGAATGAATGATAATTCCTGAATGAGAAATGACAGATAAATAAATGAGGTAAATATGAACTAATTATGCGTGCAAAAGACTGATTATCTGGGAAATTATATAGTGCCTGCATGCACAGTTGGACATATATGTAATTCTCAAATTTATCAATTGTCAATTACAGATCCGTCACCAGATTGAAATGTCATTTTTTAATTTGACACATACTATGGTGTTTTCAAATTGGATGACCATCAAAATTTTGCTGGGAAAAATGCAGTTTTTTCATAGTTGATCTACAATACCTATTTTTCTTTTAATTGGATACTTACTCGTGACATTCGCGGTAAACAAAAATTATCACTTCTACATATATGTATAAAGAAATACACAAAAACTATAAAATGGTTACAAAATAATTTAACTTTAATTTTACCAGCATCAACGAAATTCTAGAAGGTAATAAAATTAACAAATTTTAATTTATTTTTGTATTTTTAAATTTACAATAATATACCTAAATTTCGACAATTAAACCCTTTCTAATTTTATTTAGTCAACCCGTTTCATTCTATGGCGAAAAGTACGAGTCAGAAAAACTTGAAGTATTGAAATAAAGTGAATCTAGGACAAAGTCACTTATTTTAAACGTGAAATATTTTGTATACAAAAGTGCTGAGTTTTAGAATACAGATTTCAATATTTCAGATCTGAAATAAAAAGAAAGGGATATTGAATATATTAAAAAAATTTCCGGATATATAAGTGCAATTGTTTTACGTCAGCATATAAGAAGTAGGAATGTTTTCAATCTAATTTTAATAGAAAATACAAATTATTTATTAAAATTTTTTATTTAGTAATATTTTTTGATTATGAGTAATTAATAATTAATAAATTAATCTAGAATATTTTCAATTTGTATCCGATTGGAAAATTTAATGAAGATAATTTGCAAATCTTGTTAAAATCTACTAAAAATAACGATTCAAGCTTATGGATCTCTTAAAAACAAAAATGGCATATTTTTGAAAATGATATAACTTTTTTAATTTTGGCCAGATTGAAAAATTGCATAGGAATAGTTTCCAAACATATAGTATGCCCAGTAAAAATTTGTATTTATATCTCTTAATCCATCAACAAATTTTTTTTTCTATTTTTGGAAAATTTTCCAAATTTTGAACACATATAATTTCTTTAATTCTTATCGAAATTAAAAATAGCGTGATGATAATTTGCGAGTATTTTTTTCGTGTACCAGAAAAATTGACAAAAATTTATAAAACTCTTAAAAAAATTTTGTTTTATATTTTGAAACTGCAACTTTTCTAATATTGGTCTAATTGAAAAATATCTAATTGGGATGGTTTCCAAATATATTTGATATCTAGTGAAAATTTTGAATCAAATTTCCTAATCTATCAGAAAAATAATTTTTACTATTTTTCAAAAATTTTCAAAATTTTGGAAAGTATATAACTTTTTCAATTTTGAATGAAATGAAAAAAGTCATTTGGATAATGTGCATTTCCATTTTATTAAATTTAGTCTGGAAACTTCCATGTGGTAGCGGGGAACATAAAAAACCCGAAAATCCCACATGCAAGCTAAATTTAATTAAATTTGGTTCAGCCCAGTCTACGGAAATTAATTTTTCTCTTACTGAAAGTGTTTCTTTAGATTTACCGACTTCCGTTTCCCACTTCTGAAAGATCTAAAACTTCCTAGCACTAACAGAAAATGTTTTAAAAAACGTTGAATTTTCAACAAAATACATGAATTTTCAACAAATAGTTGAATTTTCAACTAAAAAAGATCAATTTTCAACTAAATAGTTAAATTTTCAACTAAAACGATTGATTGTTAACCAAAAATGGAATAGTTAAATGTTCAGTTGAAAACAAAATGATTTTCACCCAAAAAAATACCAATTTTAAACAAAATAATTAAATTTTCAAACCAATCATAAAAGTTTTAACTAAAAGAGATGAATTTTTAACTAAAAATGTAACAGTAGATTCTTCAACCAAAAGAGAATAATTTTTAACTAAAATTATGTATCTTCAAACAAAAAGATAAATTTTCAACCAAATGGTTCAACTTTCAACGAAAAAGATTAAATTTCTACCAAAAAAACAAAATTTCAACGAAATAAATCAATTTTCAACTAAATATTTTGATTTTCGACTAAAAAATATAGCCTTTCTTCAAAAATGGAATAGATTGATTTTCAGTTGAAGAAAAAATGATTTTCTCCCAAAAAAGACAAATTTTAAACAAAATAATTAAATTCTCAAACCAATAATAAAAGTTCAAACCAAAAGAGATGAATTTTTAACTGAAAATGTAACAGTAGATTCTTCAACCAAAAGAGAATAAATTTTAACTAAAGTTATGTATCTTCAAACAAAAAGATAAATTTTCAACAAAATAGTTCAACTTTCAACGAAAAAGATTAATTTTCTACAAAAAAACAACAAAATTTCAACGAAATAAATCAATTTTCAACTAAATATTTTGATTTTCGACTAAAAAATACAGCCTTTCTTCAAAAATGGAATACGTTGATTTTCAGTTAGAAAATTAATTTAAAAAAAAATTTTCAACTAAACGGTTACATTTTAAGCCAAAGAGGTGAATTTTCATCCATAATGTTGAATTTTGAACAAAATGATTAAATTCTCAACCACATGATAAAAGACAAATTTTTAACAAAAGAGTTGAATTTTCAACCAAGAAAGATTTTTGAGCCAAGAGAGAAGAAAAATGCAACCAAATCATTGCATTATCAAGCCAAAAAGGCAACTTTTCTATAAAACAATTGAATTTTTAACCCGAAAATATAAATTTTTAACAAGAAGTTTAACTGCAACCAAATAGTTGAATGTTCAACCCAAAAAGACAAATTTTTAAAAACCATTGAATTTTGAACAAACAGAATGATTTTCTAACAAAATTGCTGAACTTTCAACAAAATAATTAAATTTTCAATCAAATAATTAAATTTTTATCAACAAAAGATGAATTCCTAACCAAAGAGAATGAAGCAAAAGAAAATATTCTATAAAATTAATTAACTTTCAAAGCAGAAAACTATTTGGATTTTCAACAACAAAAAACCAAGCAAACGAATATTCAACTCTAGACATTATTATTTTTTTGTTTACAGAATTTTTATAGATTTACCTAGTTCCGACTGCAACTTCTGAAAGACTTAAAACTTTCTAGAACCAACAAGGAATATTTTAGAAAATTTTGAATTTAAGGTTGGACCATAAATTAAAATTTTCCTATATATCGGACTATAAATCTCTATGGCTCTTAAAATAATTTTTTTTTTATCTTTAAAAATTGTTATTTTTGATTACCGTAGTCGTTTCGAATCCCCTTTTCCTACTTCCACATTTTTTAGGGATGACTGGACACAGACTAAACAATATGTAAAAGTAACATCTAATGATAAAATCCATTTATTTTTAGCATTTTATAGTGTCAAATGGAATTACAATTCATTAAAATTAGATAAAAAGTAAGAAAGTTGGCTTCACGATTACTGGGAGGTGTACCTTATTCGTCAAAACTTAACGATTTTTCGTAAAAAAATGTAGGACATTTCTGCGAAAGCTTAGTTTTTAAATTTCAATGTACATGCAGATGGTCATTACTTGAATGTGGCATAACAATTTACACTCAACAGTTTTTACTCCTGGAAATTTAAGATAGGCAATTGATCCTGAGAATCGGATCATTCTGATGAGTAATTTCCTGATCAAATACAAAATCCGAAACTACAATAAAAGCGTTACATATCAGGTTCATCCAATTTCGGGATCAAACTGATCAACTGGCATTTATTGTTGTGGTAACCATTTGCTTCAAGGTCACTGTTTTCAGTGGTCCCCGGAGATATGGTTCCTCTAAAGGTCTAAAGGTCATTTCCGGTTCCGAGAGATTCTTCGGTGGCGTTGGGGGTGGAATGGTTTCAAAATGGCGGATCTTTAAAGTCGAGGAACCGAAACAGAGTCGCGTCCTCGTCGAAGCTAGCCCGGCCAGCATCGACCGGTGTTTCATGGTCTCGCGCAAGCGCAAAGCCTTGCCCAAGAATATCAACCGAATGTCGTGCTTCAATACCTGATCGCTGCCCCCCTCTTGCCCCGCTTCACTGAACTTTCCTTCACCCCACAAACCACCCCATGATCCGACATTATTCGCCGATTGTAGCGAAATCACCACCGTCCCGATTTTTCCCTCTATTCCTCATCCACCCTCGCCTCCACCGGATATCTATTGACTGGTCCCACCTCGGACGCACTTCGGACCACTTCGGACCATTTCAGGAGCTTCGAGGCCTCGAAATACTTTAAGATCAACAGTGATCGCTATTGTCGGCATTCTATACGATGCTTATATTGGTGCCACAAACTACGTGCCTCAAATTCCAATGTCGACTCGTACTCTCAAACAACGCCTGGAGGAAGTTACTTTTCCTGACAATGAACCGATACCAACAGACACTCCAGAGCTTACTAAAGTTGGATTCCACGCCGAATTTTTTAAAACTTTTGCTACTTATTTATTTAGTAGAATAAATATAGACTGCCAAAGATTTACCTTCAATATTAAAAACAAAGTTATTGCAATTTTTCTATTTTGGACACTTTTTCAGTCTCTAAAACACGAATTGCGCTAGCTCAATAAGGGGCCATTCAAAAACTACGTCACATTATTTTGAACACATGTTTCACACCTCACCTTCTCCGTCACAGATCATCACACAAATCTTGAACCCCCCTGGGTGATATCATAAATACGAAGACACCCCCCCCCCCTCATGACAATTTTTTTTCTTCGATTTCAATTGATAAACACCAAAAATAAAATGTAAAAACTACAAACAGAATAGTTAAACAGACTTCACAGATCAAAGAACTCTCGAAAGAGGGGAAATTGTGTGATTTTTCATGCAGATATTGGAAAACTAGGGGCATAAATTCTCATTTTTCAACAAGAGAGATTCATTTTCTACCAAAAGAGATTAATTTTCAGAGAGAGAGAGAGAGTTGAGATTTCATGCTAAAGAGTCGAATGTTTAAGGAAACAGTTGACTTTTTAAGCCCATAAAGATAGTTTTCAAACAAATAGTTGCATTTTCAACCAACAAAAAAAAATAATTTTGGACCAAACAGTTGCATTTACGACCAAATAGTTGAACGTTTTCTTTTCTTCAAGCCAAAAAGACACATTTTTCATAATACAGTTGAATATTCCACCAAGAACTTTTCTATCAAAATAGATGAATTGACAATCCGAAAAAGAAGAACTTCATATCCAAAAAGACGAATATTCAACAAAGAAGTTGATCTTTTGCACAAAAAAGATGACTTTTTAATAAAATCGTGGAATTTAAAAAAAATAGTTAAATTTTTAACCACACAGTTAAATTTTCGACCTACAAAGATGACTTGTCAACCAAATGGTCGAATATAACAAAAAAAGATCAACCTCCAACCAAAACCAGTTGCATTTTCAACCTAATAGTTGGATGTTCAATCCAAAAGGACGAATTTTCTATTCAAAAAACCAACGTTCAACAAAACAGTTAAATTTTCAACAAAATAGTTTAATTTTGAAGAATGTAATTGAATTTTTCCACAAAACAATTCAATTTTCAACAAAATAGGTCAATTTTTAACTAAAATGATGGATTCCAAAAAGAAAGATAATTTAACAAAGAATGTTCAACTAAACAGCTGCATTTTTAACCAAACGAGAAGAATTTTCAAATCGAAAGAAGGTGTTTTCCATGAAAAAAAATACTTACATGATTTTTTGATTCGAACTGAATATCATTTTAGATTCGACATAGTTAATTTTTTCCAATGAAGAGTGTAAATAAACATGTTTATTTGGTAATTTATTATTTTTGTTACTGTTCACTAGCAAAAAGTGTACATAAAAAGAACTTGCCATAATTTTTTAACCAATAGGAAATGTTTTTTGTTTTAATTTTGAAATCCGAAAACCGAACAGAAGATATTAAGGGACGACCAAAAAATTCCGAAAAATAACATTTAAGTACTGGAAATTTCCCAAATAAGAAAATATACGAAATGAAAAATTCCCGAAACTAAAAAATTACAGACAATTTAAAATTCACGAATTGGAATACTCCCGAGAGTTTATATTATCGAACTGAAAAATCCCGAAATAAAATAAACAAACTATAATACTTTTATTTGATAAACATATTTTTTATTTTACTTATTATTTTATTATTCATTATTAAAACACTTTATTAATTATTTAGATTCGGGAGGTTTGTGTATCATACAAAAATTTTCCGATGTTGCTAATTTTATAGTTTCGGATATTTAATAATATCGGCAATTTTATTTCAAGAATTATCTATTATCGGGAATTTTTCAGTTTGAAAAGTTTGAGTGGTCGGTGATTTTATCATTTTGGGAATTTTATATTTCTAATTTTATTTTTATGGATTTTTTAGTCGTCTCGATATCAACCGATTTCTAATTTTGTTGGCAATGTAGAAAATAAAGAAGTATAAAGAAAATCAAGCTTTTGGAATGAATAGGAAAATTGGAGTTTTAGTTAATTGGAATAAAACCATGCTAAGCGGTCCAGTCTTTAGGGAATTACTGAAATTCGTGAGTTAGAATCTCAACAAGTGACCAAACTAGAAAAGTAGAAAAAAATAGAAAACAAAGTTAACTGGAAAAAACATCTAATAATCAAATTGGCCAAAATCCATAAAATTTTGAATCATAATCTTTGGCAATCTATTTTTTGCTACAAAACAATTAAGTTCCGTCAACTGGGGGGGAATCGCTACAAAATAATTTTTACAAAATCATCAAAGGCCTAATAATTGCATTTTCAATCTAATCTTGGAGACAATGGATTAGGCAATGTCTCTTCTTTGTCGCCAATATAAATGAATATATATATATATATTGATTTTGAAGAGACTAATATTACCAAAAATGTCAAAATCACGCATCGATCAAAGGTTAGACTACCTAAACTTTAATACGTATCTCGTAAAGAAGGAATTCCAAAATAACGAAACTATTGCCGATTGAAGTCCTCCCGGAGAGGAATAAAATCCTTCTCAATAATTTTTTTTTTGAGACCTCGTTTTTAAGTTATTCACAAATAACCAAAATCCAAAGATTCCGGGTGAAATTCTGCAACTGAAATACATTATGAATATGTACATTCAAAAAACGTTTTACATTAAAAAATAACGTTATAAGAAAATATAAGTACCGCGATTTTTTAATACTTATATATTCATATAGTCAATGATAAATAAACAATGTAAAAATGAAATATAGGTTATGTTTATAAGTTACAGCTAATTCTTGCTTCTTTCCTTATCATTATTATTTTCTTGTTCGATACAAATAAATTTTAGTTAGAGTTCATAATGTTAATATTTACATTTAATACAAAAGTTGAGTTGTCCTCAGTTCTTATTTTTTTTTCTCTTAACTACGACAGACTGGTTTAGTTTTTGTACTAATTTCGGGCGGATACACATTTTTATAGACTTCGAATAAGTCGAAAACTTTAACTGTAGCGATTTGCCCCGGTTGACGGTAGCCAAAATTGAAAAAAAAATCGAGGGTATAGGAGTCTGATTTGCGTGAGACCGGCATAACATCCATCTAAAGTTACATTGGTATTAGAACTTTTTTTTGGAAACGTAAATTCGCAAATAAATTGAATTTTTCATCCGAGAGAATTTAATATATATGCGCAATTTTCCTGAGAATGCAAATTATTAGAGCAAGGTTAGCTGAAGTGACCTTGATTC
The DNA here is from genome assembly GCA_932178445.1 of Andricus quercusramuli. Taxonomy (NCBI): domain Eukaryota; kingdom Metazoa; phylum Arthropoda; class Insecta; order Hymenoptera; family Cynipidae; genus Andricus; species Andricus quercusramuli. The sequence continues at coordinate 260,905 of CAKNXH010000237.1, forward strand.
ACAAGATGGATTCCAACGTGATAGTTGAAAATTTGAATTCCTAAATTTATCTGTGTTTTAGTCGAATATGCACAGCATAAAGAAGACTTATATGTTTGTAATTTTTTTGTACTTCATGTTTCATTATAACTTTGGACAGGATTGCCATATATAGGCATGATTTTTTTAAAATTGTAGGTAATGATAATGCAAATGACAAAGGCACATAAAGATTCATGCATGTCAATCTTGATCAATTATTGACTGATTTGCATGAAATTTTTCATAATTAATGAAAAGCCATTAAAAAGGTGTATAACTGATTCACTAATCGTTAATTGTTATTGAAAATTGAGAAACACGTTTAAAGTAATATTTTTATAATAAGGTTTAAACTTTACAATTACTCTAATCAATCGATTGGCATCATACTTTTAATTAAAATTTACTCATAAATAATGCAATTTTTAGAGCATTGCAATTTTTTTAAAGAGGAACTTAAAATCTGAATTTCATAATCAAGAAATTTTAAGATAAACGCGGTTAATAGTTATTTTTAGTGGATTATTGTTATTGCATACACCGTTTGTACAGATAAGTAGCAGAACATATAAATATAATACTGTCAAAAACATTGATTGAATTTCTTTTTATTGTTTCAAAAAATTGTATTCTTGAACTTATATAGATATTCAATTTAATATCGGATTACATTCTTGAATTTAATAAATTAAATAGTGGCCATTTCGGGCAATTCTAGCCCATTCTTGTATTCAACCTTAGAGTTACTGGCGTATTCGACATTTTATTAAAAGAAAAATTTGTAGATGGATATCATCTTAATGTGAATTAAAATAGATTGAGATTTATTTTAAATTATCCGTTGAATAATATTTTCAGGGCATATAGAACTTCATGACGTTAGGACTTAGCTGCCGAACAAATAAGTTTTTTAGTTTCTGTTTTGAAAATTACTGTTTTTCAATAGGGAATGATTTAATATTGCATTTTTAATTTAAGACTGCGATGTCCCGATACATATTTCAAACATCACACGGCAAGTGGTAAATGATTAAAAATGATAAATATAAAAATTTTCCGTTCCAAAAAAGAATCTGTATCCATCCTACAATTAATTAACTTTTTGAAATAATCTGCAAACTTATGCCTCTACAGTAGGAAGTTTTAAATTATTTACTATTAAAAGGGATAAAAAAGAAGTTATAATCGGATAGAAAGCAGATTCAGACGTGTTTTCAGTAGAATTTTCGTAATGCAACAGAATCATGATTAAAAAAGTCTGCATAAACAGATTTGTGAGTATTAATTTCAACTCCGAGATTTAAAAGGAAATTATATTTAATACTGTGGACACGGAAAAAATAAGGCGTAAGAGTTGGAAGTTGGGTTTTCCTCTGCATAAATTCACAAATCCGTTGAATATCGATTTTATGATGTTCTTCTCTCCGTTTGTTTTTCATTTTAATGCAATTATGTAAAATTTAATTACGGGACGCGTATAGGATAAAATATTTTATTGGAGAATGTCTTCGATGCTTACTAACATCGTTCCGTATATATAATATTTGTTCACTTTAGGCATTTAAAAAAAGCAATGTATGATTTTTGTTAATAAATACATCAATAAGAACTTTTCGAATTCGCCAATGATAAGTAAATGATTATTTGTGCAAAATGGTATCAACTCTCTAACACGAATAATGATTGAATTAGAAAACTATAACGTGTTCTAATAAATTTAAAGAAGCTTTTTCGGGTTTCAATCGTGTGCAAAACTACGACCTGAAACTGAAGTGTCAGGTTATGTTGTTCTTATATATATATATTCTCTACGATGCCTGTGATTGGCCAGAGCGCCACATCATGGGGACTGGTCGAACTTGATTAGCCAATCAAGTCTTTTTTTAAAAATCCGGGAGGACGGGAAGCCAAAGCGGATTGGTATTATATCCATTGTTCCTATTAGCGTTTTAAGATTTCGATTGCTTCTCTATGTTTTCTTGGAAAATTATTGTACGTTTTTGCGATGACGGTTGTTTTGTCAAATACAATGCTATGTCCTGTTTCGATATGATGCTCAGATAGTGCTGATAGCGTGAAATGATTAACCCTGACTTTACTGTCATGTTCTTTTACACGTTGGTTCACCGCCCTCCCGGTTTCTCCAGTATATACTTTGCTACATGAACAAGGGATTTTATATACACCCGGATCACTGAGATGTGCCTTTTTATATTTAGGGTTGTTTAGAAGTTGTCCTATTTCCGCAGGTGGTGTAAATATGGTTTAGATGTTGTCTTTGTTGAGATTTCTTCTGCGATACCTTGAATGTAGGGTAGGATGGTGGTCGTTTTTCTCTTTTTTTCTTTAGTAGGTTGTGTTGACTTGTTTTCTTGAGTGTATTTTCTTATTGCTTCATCAATTTGTGTGTCTGTGTAATCGACTTGTATTAGGATTTGTTTAAAATTTTGTAATTCATTTTATAAGTTATCTTTATCTGTTATGGAGACAGCTCTGAATACAAGGAAGTTGATGACCGATTGCTTTTGAGATGGGTAGTATTAGGAGGAGGCATGTAGGTGTCTATTTGTATGGGTGGGTTTTCTGTAAACTTTATGTCCTAATGTGTTATCAGACCCTTTGTAAACTAATAGGTCCCACAAAGGCAATTTTCCGTTTTGTTCAATTTCCATGGTGAACTAGATCTTAGGGTGCATTTGATTGATGAAATCGAAAAAATTGTGTAGTTCATCTAGTCCATTGCTGCTCCTGAGGTTTGGTCGTAGAATTTGTTATTAAAATAGAAGTAGGTATTATTGAGACAGTGTTCTATCAAAGGTATGAGATTGGAGGGAATTTTGAAAAGGATTTAAGGGGTTCTCCATAAATTACGTGACGCGTCTAGGGGAGGGTCGGTCTAGGTTATCGTCACGATTTGTCACGAAGGGGGAGGGGGGGGGGGGTCATTCGTTATGTTACATGACGCTAAATGCTGTAATAACTTCATTTATCAACTCTAAAAAATGGAACTTATGTCCTTTAAATTAACCGCCAATCAAGCAGCTGTGTATCAGTGAGGGGTACTGTCATCTACAACAATAAGGTTCCGATAGACAAAAACTTTTGTTTAGACATAAAGAACTTATTTCGATTGTTTAAATAAATTTCTATTCTATACAACAGAACGTTGTATTGAAAAAGTCATGAAAGAATATTTGTTACACTTTTGTGTTGAATTTTATGACAATTTTTTTACTCTTGTGTTGACTTTTTTGACCCCCTGCCCACGCAGGATGGGTAGGGGTAAAAACAGGCCGAAATTTGCGTCACGTAATTTATGTAAGACCTCTTAATAATATCAATTGTATCAAAAATTGGTACATATTTTCGTGAAGCGAGATACAACGTCGAGACTCCCTTGTTCATGTGGCACATTCTATAATTGTGAAACCGGGAGAACGGTGAGCCAGCGTATAAAGGAACACGAGAGTAAAGTCAGGCTAAACATTTCACGCAATCAGCACTAGCTGAGCATCATATCGAATCAGGACACATAGAATTTTATTAGAGAAAAAAATCTTCATCGCAAAAGCGTACAATACTTTCCCAAGAAAACATAGAGAAGCAATCGAAATCTTAAAAAACACGAATAACATCAATAGGGAAAACGGATATAATACCAATCCAATTTGGCTTTCCCTACTCCCGGGTGTTTTTTAAGAAAGACTTAATTCGTCAATCAAATTCGACCAGTCCCCACGATGTGGCGCTCTTGTCAATCACAGGCATCGTAGAAAATATATATATAAGAATAACATAACCTGAAACTGGAGTTTCAGGTTATGTTATTCTTATATATATTTTCTATATATATATTTAACTATATAATATATAACTATATATATATTTAACTGGAGTTTCAGGTTATGTTATTCTTATATATATTTTCTATATATATATTTATTTATACATATTATTGTCAGCCGTGAAGAATTGAACTGCATTATTCACGAAACGTCGGCATTATATCTATTATAATGCGTTCTATTTATTGTTCCGTCATAATTTCCTAAATGCCAGAAAAATATTTTTTATTTCCACCAAATTGAATGAATTTATATAAATTATTTGTAAGAATTACAGCTTTTCTTGGAAAGCCAGTATATATGACATAAACATTTCATTTTCACTAGAAAAGGAGAAACGAAAGATAAGAAATTTTGGAAGTAGAATGAGCAATGTATGTCAAGCCTAAAAATGAGTTTTCAGTAGAAACGCATTACTTTAAAGTGATTTTAAAAGTGAAAGTATAATATTTTATTTTAGAAGATACATATTAAAATGAAAAGAAAGAAAATTCAAACAATATAGAAAATGTAAAAAAGGAGCAATAAATATAATCCTCGAAAATTAAAACATAGAAAGCTGTGTCATCTAGTAGAAAAATGTTCAACAAAAACTTATTTTTTAACAATTTTTAAAAAATTGCTAGCACGGATTTTCAATTATTTATTATTGCTTATGCATTTTTTTCAGTTTTTTCGACAAGCTAAACGTGACTTAAAATAACCTGAATATTCTAATCAACGATTGCGATCATAATAGACGTTAATATAATGTAATATAAAACAAGATTATACAATTTTCTCAAATCTTTCATCAAATCACTTAAGTTTATATTTTCAATAACAATTTGGAAGATCAGAATCCTTCACGACAGGTTTTAGATATTTTTACTTTCTGTTTAATTTATAAAAGTAGATCACTAAATCTAATATTTAGTAAATAGTGCAAAAACTGGTGAACTTAAAAATGTTGACTGTTTTTGTGGTTAGTAGTAATTTGAAAAATTGTGAAAAGACTTTGTTTCTACGATTATTCTGTTTGAATAATCTCAAAATCTTATGAATTATTTGAATTTCACGGAACACCTTAAAATATTGATAATCTCTTCAAATCATTGAAATGCTTTCAAATGTCACAATTATTGTGAATAAATTCTTTGAACTTTCCTGGAAATATTTCGAAATCCCTTGAAATCTCGTAAAGTTACATGAAATCTTATGATAATCCTTGAAAGTTTTTAAATATCCTGAAATTTCCTTGGAATCCTTTAAGCTACCCTAAAATCTTTCCAATCCTTTGAGATCTTCTAAAATCTCTTGACATTTTTAAAGCCCTTTGAAAATTCTTTGGAATCTTTTAAAACACCCTAAAATATTTAAATATTTTGGCAATTTCCTGAAATCAATTAAAGCTGCTTGGAATCTTTTACGTAGTGCAAAAATCTTTCAAATTCTTTAAAATCTTCCAACTTTTTATATATTTGGAAATGCCTCGAAATATTAGAAAAGCCATGAAATATTGAAGAACTCTTCAAATATTTGAAATCTTTTAAAATCCCTTAATTCCTGTGAATACATTCTTTGAATTTTTTTAATCCCTCGAAACTTCCCTCGAATACTTTAAGATTTACCATAAAATATTTCCAATCGTTTGACATCTCTTGATATTTTTTGAAGATATTGACAATTCCTTAAAATGTTATAAAGTCCCTTGAAATCCCGCGTAGTTATATGAAATGAGATGATATTTATTGAAGTGTATTGAAATATTTTAAAGCCTACGAAATCTTTTGACATTCTGGGATATTCATAATTATACCTTATCAAAAGCCTTCAAAATCCCTCAAAATTACAGAAATGTTCGGAAATCTGATGAAATCCGTTAAAATTGCTTAAAAATTCCTTGCAATCTTTTAAAATATCCTAAAACCTTACAAGTCCAATAAAGTCCTTCCAAATCTTCCAATTTTTTAGGAAATTATTTCAAACCCCATTAAATTTTTGGAAACCACTTAAAATCATTAAAATCCTTGGAAATTCCTTGAAATTTTTGAAATCCTTCAAAATATTTTCAAATCCCTTGAAAGTTTTCAAAGCTCTTGAAAATTCTTGGGAATCTTTTAAAATACGTAGTGTCTCGTCGTCCCGAATCTCAGGACAGCGAAAAAGAGGTTGAATTATTTTTCGAGTAGTAGTCATTTAGAACAATTTCAAAAAACGTTGATTTTATGGATTTTTGTTTTAAAGAATGATAAAAAAATAAAAATACCACTGAACTCTAATGTTATATACTATAATTTTGGATGCATGGAATTCCTATAAGGTTCATTTGTTGAAAATATTACGTAAAAATATTGAATGCCCCCCACTTGCCCCAGGTTGTACCCCCCCCCCCCCCCACCTGTTACGTCTTTTATGGGTGGATCCTAAGGGCATGTAACAATAGAACTGGTACAAGTAAAGAAAAGTAATTTTTCAAGTAGAACGAGTAATTTAAGATAAGCCCAATACTGGCATTACAATATCATTTTTCATTTAGAAAATCAAGGAAACTCATTTTCTACTTGAATAATTCAGGAAGAAAGGCACTAAGAAACGTATTTTTACTCTTAAACTTTTTTAATTAAAAAAACTTTTTTTTCAGATTTTTATATCTAATTGTAAACATGTAGGAGTGTAAAACATCTGTAGATAAACATTTTCGAGTATCCTTTTGCTCAAGAAAATAGGTCATTCGAAAGAATTTATACAAGTAAACTGAATTTATACAACACTACAGCCGTCATAATAGATTCCCATAGAAAGGGTAGTCCACTTGGTGCCAAGACCAGACATCCTGTCAACTCTCGCCGAAAACTGAGGCATTTAATTAACTTCAATTTCTCTAGAAATGGAGAATTCAGATGCAAATGCATCCTGAATACCTGCAAACCAGAGACGGTATTTTCTCTTAAGAAATATTTATAAATTAATTGCATACAAATTTTCAAGAACCGTATAATAATTGTTCTTTGCTTAACATTTAAATTAATATCAATAATGGAAAATAATAAACATTAGCTCATTGTTTTTAGATTTAAAGGTTAAAACAATATAACTATAATTAAACATTATTCAACCTTTCCAATTGAAGAAATCAACAAACGTGATTTTAAAGTCACAATATAAATTCTCTTCATTATTTTATTTTTCATCTTTTCATTCTTTCCAGTCGATGAAAATACGAGGTTGCTAGACCAGAGTTGATTGAGAGATGCAATCTCGTTTCAAGTGTACAATAAATTGCCAATACAAGTTCAAGAGTCGTTGATCTTTTATTCTAGTTCACTTAGCCACAAAATTTAAAAAGGTATTTGATAAATTTATTGAACTTTTGAAGTAATGAAGCAACGCTTCAAATACTTAAAAATGGCGATTAAACTTTCCTTAAATTTTGCAATGAAACTGATTAAAGCAATTATGAATATTACGTTATGCTAGTACAAAAATAATGGAATATCTTACATAGTACAGATTCGATATTTTCAAGCTATGAAAATAAATAGTTAAAACGTCACAAAGTGGCACAGAACGAGTTTTTATGCACAAAATAGTTTAGGGCTTACAAATTTTATCAGGCTTGAGCTTTTTTTAAAGTAAGTTAACTAAATTTTAAAGAGATTTGAGCGAGCCGATTTCTGAACATTTTATATTTTATTTAATTACAAAGATGACATTTAAGAAATTAAAAAAAAGCGATCAAATTTATGGAAACTACTTGAATTTGTGTAAAACATGATAAAATCAGTAAAGACACTGCTTTCAAATAATATCCAGCAGGTTAGAAAATTTAAAAAAAAATTTTATGTTAAGAAATTATTGAGTGAAAGTGCTACTTCAAGATTAAAAATACTTGGAGAATTTTTTTCAATTTTGTGTTATATATGTGGTATATATATATATATATATATATATATATATACCCTGGGATATCGGGCGATGTCTCAGAGTAATAGCCTTATCCTTGCACGCGGGGCTCTACAAGGATGGACGAACCCTTTCCCTAGCTGCTCGTGGGAACAACAATGAAACCAAAAAACCACCAAAATGTTGTAGATGCGGTTCAAAACGATCGAACGCGCAGAGCACCCGACAATGGATCGGCAAACAATGCCGATCATCCTAGAGTTCGGGGTGCTGAAAATAATTTAGATGGAAACACAACGACGAACCGGCGAAACGCCCACATTGAGTGGACGGATCAACTTAAGAATGATGTGTTAGACTGCTACGATGCCAGTATTATCCCTGTTCGTGGAGGCTTTATGGCGCGTATGCATACTCTGTGGTGCCAGAAACACCCAGAGCTTCAACACGTTTCGCATCAGTCTTTGCGAAATCAAGCCGACTACCTCCGCAAAAATGGATATGTACGCGGAGCGCTTCCTCAACCGCTGCTTGGACAAGCTGCAGATGAAGATGAAACGACATTAAGACCAACCGCAGAAAGTAGGCACCTTCTTGAAGATGATGGCAATTTCAGTACAAGGAGGAACATCAACATGCAAGTTCCTCTTAAGCCCCAAGATCTGGCTGAAATGGATGCCTCCCTTTGTGGAGATATCTCGCAAGAGTCCGACCTCTGGACCATCAATTGCTCAGTTTATGGTGCTGCGAGAGCTTTGGCTGATTCAAATCGAAGGCTCAAACCGACGATGGATCAAAAGACAAGAAGACGCTTGCATCAACTGAACAAGAAAATTGGATGGGCAAGACAGAATGCGTCCCGTGTTCAATGTGTGATTGACTACATAACATCTGGTAGACCGTTCACGGAAAGGGTTCAAAAGTTCGCCCAAGAACTAAGGACCTTGACTCACACACTAAACAAGTCAAAGCTGCTGACAATCAAGCAGCATATTGTTGACAAAATAAGGCTGTTATCTGACGCAAGGAGGAGGATACAGAAGAGGGAGAGATGGATCAGAGAGAACCAACAGTTTCTCGCTGACCCATCGCGCCTCTTCAGTGATCCCCCTGTTTTTGAAAAAAATCCACCCAAGCCCAAGGAGGTAGAGACTTTTTGGAGAGAGGTGTACAAGATCCCGAAAACACTAGAGTTGAAGGAAGATACTGACAATATCATCCGCTTCAAGGAGTTTTGCGACAGCCTCATAAAATCTGAGGAGGAGTGCCCATCAGTCACTGCCGAAGAGGTGAAAAAAGCACTTAGAGGCACGAAGAACTTTTCCGGTGCTGGACCAGATTGTATCAAGAACTTTTGGTGGAAGAAGTTTACTTCTATACACCAACATTTGGCCCGCATATTCACCTCATATTTAAAGTCGGAGATGCCCATTCCGCAGTGGCTAGTGTTAGGACGCACTATACTCCTACCGAAAAAAGGCGACTTGTCCAAACCAGAGAATTACAGGCCAATAACTTGTTTGAACACACTGTATAAGATTTTTACAGCTGTCGTAAACAACAGGATTGTTCGACGAATTGAGCCTGTATGGCGAGAGATGTACGAACAACGTGGCTCGAAAAAAGGTGTAGCAGGCTGTCGAGAGAACCTGCTGATTGACAGGTGTGTCTGTAAAGACGCTACAGTCCATCAGCGCGTCCTGTCGATGGCCTGGATTGACTACCGGAAAGCTTTTGATTCAACCTCTCATAGACTTATCATCTGTCTGTTGGAAAGCTTGAAGGTACATCCACACATAGTGAGATGCATAGAGAGATTGATGCCTCTTTGGAAAACTAGATTTACCATCTCATCTAGGAATTATCGTCTGACGACGAACAACGTCACCTTCCAGAGGGGCGTCTTTCAAGGGGATAGTATGAGCCCTTTGCTTTTTTGCATCACACTTTTGCCTCTATCTCTTGCACTACGAAATTCTCCTGGATACCTCTGTGGCGACACTAATCAGCGTGAGCATAAGGTCACTCATGTATTCTATATGGATGACCTGAAGATCTATGCCGCTGGTAAAAGCAAACTTCAAACTGCTTTAAATATCGTCAAGAACTACACAGGAGAGATTGGGATGGACTTTGGTTTGGACAAGTGTGCCAAAATTCATTTGAAGAAAGGAAAGATTACTGGCGTTCCCAAGGACCCCGAGCTTGTGGATATAAGTGTTATTAGACATCTTAACACTGGAGAGACCTATACATACCTGGGCGTGCCTCAAAGCCGCATTCAGGACGTAACATCAGTGAAGGAGTCTCTCCGAAGCAGATACAAGCATCTTCTTCGACAGATTTGGTCTTCCAATCTGTCGGCGTTGAACAAGGTATCTGCGACTAACATGCTTGCCGTCCCGGTTCTACTCTACTCGTTTGGGGTGGTTCAATGGACGAAAAACGAGCTTAAGGCCCTTGATGCCACCACGCGTAAGATCATGCATATGCATAAAAGCTTGCATATCAATTCGTCAGTTCCGCGATTATACATTTCACGCCAGCAAGGCGGACGCGGACTTGTGAATCTCCAGTGTCTTCATAACCGAATTGTTTTGAGTACAGCTTACATCGTTGCGAATGGCAGAGATCCTCTCCTAAAGATGGTCAGAAACCACGAGATGATTGGCGAAGGGGCGTTCCTTTACAAAGCCGCGGAGCAAGCTGCTGAGACCCTTGGCCTGAATTTTAACATCAGAAGTGAGGAAAGTGCATTACTCCATCTAGATGCTTCACGTCTAAAAGCCGAAGTAAAGAAAGCAGAGGTTGGAAAATTTCACCAAGAGCTACTCGACAAGCAAATGCACGGAAACTTTCACAGAAATGTAGAAAAACAGTCCTTGTCGAAGGAGCAAACTTTTGCTTTCCTCAAATCATCAGGGCTCAATTCAGGTACAGAGGGCTTTATTTTCGCATGCCAGGACGGTGTAATTTCCACCTTAGCATACCGCGCCCGCATTTTATGTCAAGAAGTTCCCAGTGATAGGTGCAGAGCGTGTCATGCACACGCTGAGTACCTAGAACATATACTATCGGGGTGTCCGACCCACGCAGGAACAACGTATATCTATAGACATAATGCGGCCCTAAGAGTACTTTATTACCACCTTTGTCGCTCTTACGGTGTTGGTCGCGACCCTGCCCTGCCGAACGCTCCAGGGGATATAGAGTCAATTGTCCGAAACGAGAAGTGCCAGATTTTCTGGAACTACGATTTTCGGGCAGCAGTCTCCGTTGCACACTCGAGGCCTGACATTGTTCTCCAAGACTTCGAGAAACGAACTATATTCGTGATCGAATTCTCGGCTCCATCCGAATACAACATCACTGCAAAGGAGAAAGAAAAAGAGGAGAGATATCAAGACCTTAAAAGAGAGCTGCGTCGACTGTACCCAAAATATTCGCTACGAGTAATTGTTCTTGTGATAGGTGCTTTCGGAGGTGTGAAATTATCGCTAGTTCGTAACCTTAAAGCCATACCCGCGTGCCAAAAATATGCCAAGGCTCTTGCGAGATGGATGCAGAAAGCTGTCATCCTTGGGTCGCTTCGTGTCCTCAAGACACACGAGGGTTTCGCCGGCCTGTCGTTGTGATTTCGTCGTGCCCTGTGACCACCCATCTCACGGATGTGAGACGTGGCCATAGGTGTATTTTACCGCGGTTCTACTGGGGGCCATTGACATTTTTTCCAGATGGCAGTTGCTCTTAGTGGTACCCTGCGGTGGTTGTTTAACTTTTTTTTAAATTATATATATATATATACGTACAAACAATTCTTAGTCACTATTTTTTAAAATCCAAAGTCATTGTTAAGGATATAAATAAATTTAAGAAATAAATACATATCTTAGTATCATTGCGCGGTCTAAAGACATCGCTCCTCTAACAAAATTGATTAAAAAAATGGTCGAAAATGAATACAATGTAGAATTTGTTAATACCTAATAACAATTATCAATCGTTTAATTAAATTTGATAAACATATACGAATTTTCATCAGCTTGCAATCGGCAAATTTCGTTTTTCCAACGGAATCAATTTGAAATTACTTGGCAAAAATTTTCCTTGATGATAGTTTATCAACCAGCAATAACGGTTAATATAATTAAAAAATTTATAAACAAATTCACAAATTCACTTTTCCGTTAAAATCTTTTTTATTTTTCATTTTGCTTACAGTTTCTGCTTATATAAAAAGGCATTCTGTTAATTTTAGAGGGGCTTATCATTTTTAAGGCCGGAAAACCTTTTTTTCTTCAAATATAATTTTTTATTTGCTTTTACCATTCATTGTTTCCGCGGAAAATGTAAAAAAATGTAAAAAAAATAAAAAATGAATTAACTGTGAAATACGTGTTCCTTTATCGTCACCATAGAATGATATATTTAAATCCGAAATAATTCTGACACCCCAAACACGACCTCTCCGCCTAACTTGGAATGGAATTGGTCATTCATATATTCAAAACTCCTATTCGTATAAGCAACTGATTTTATCAATAATCAAGTAACTATGATAAATTTTGCAAATGAGCATATATGAACGGAACGCTTAAATTCCAAAAGAAATCTTTCGAAGCAATCGCATGTAGCAAGTTTCCCCCAAAGAAATGTAAAACCTCTAATCCTAAAAGGATTATCAATCGATTTCAGTAGTAGAGGTCAACGAATGGTCATACAGTCTTGATACATTCCCCTGCTTTCACTTAGCGATTGAGAGATTCCATCGCTCCCATTCTGGGATAAAATCGTGAAGTCCCATAGGAGCCTGGGGTAGAAAAAAATTACTAAATCCTATCTGAATCGCTGGTCCATTGAGCGGCGGTTTGATATCGCGGTAGGATCTTCTTTGAAAAGAAGCCCCGTGTGGATTTGAGAAACCGGGTAATACGGACAGTGGGTTCGTTGAGAAGAGGAATGAGGAGAGGAGGTAAGAGTGGATGGAGTATAAGGAAAAGAAAGGGGAAGACTTATCCTGACAATACATCCTTTAAGCCATCGAGGAAGGGAAGGGTAGGCTGACTGACAGACAGCTCCTGTCTACTCGATACCCAAGCAAAACCTACCACCCAACACGCCAACGCAGCTTTCAACCAATTCGAAATCAGCACCCTTACTCGAACCCCTAGTTGGACATCGAATATCGCGTAGTTACGTGCTGACATGCATCAAGGGACGCTTTCAGCTTTTTTTTGGAACTGCAGAGTTCATGATAAGCCGATATGATGGACGTTCCTAACGTGTTTGACTCACATCAGTTTTCGAAAATAAAAAAAAATCTGGACATTCCAGAAATTCGTTAACAGTCGAAAGTATGATAAGTAATGATTCTGGTAGGCATTACAAAAGCTAAAGAACACATTTAATAAAATTAATGCGCCGCAAAAAGTCTTACTTTGGCTACAGCTTAATTTTGTTAAACCTTAAAAAAAGACTTAAATCAAAACCCTATTTTTTTAAACAAAATTTCTCTATTTTATTAAATTTTTATGTTATTAAGAAAATTGAAAGTTGATTAAGAAATTTGTTTAACACATAAACTAACTAAAAGAGGAAATTTTTGAAAAATGAAATAACCTATTTTTTCAAATCGGACAATATTAACCTTTGCCTTCAGGCTTTTGAAATTAGAATAGGGTTTCAAATAGGATAAAATCGGTTTTCGAAAGAATGGAAAAATTGTATATTATGCAGCTAGGGGTCGAAAAAGTGCATCTCCCCCTTGGCGCATACGATATTTTTTATAATAAATGGATGATTTCAGACATTCCTCAAAATACAATCATGATTTCAGTCTATATTAGATTTTGAATGAAGAAGCATGATATTTGGCCGGAAATGTTTGGTAATTTACTGTAATTTTAGAGGTGGTTTATGGCAACTTAACATAAATTGCCCAAAATTTAATTTAAAGATGTCTATAAATTTGCGGAAATTCATGAAAATTTTCTGTCACTTATGGTAATTTTACATGTAAATATAGTAACTTACCAGAAATTACTTTAAATTCATTTTTAGACATTTACATAAATTTCCGGAAATTTATGAACATTTTCGGTCATTTATGGTAATTCTACAGGTAAATATGCGAACTTACCATAAATTACCCAAAATTCATCATTACGAATTTCTATACATTTCCGGAAATTTTCGGTCATTTATGTTAATTTTACAGGTAAATATGTTAACTTACTATAAATTAGTAAAATTCATTTTCAAAAGTTTCCATAAATTTCCGCAAATGTATGGAAATTTCCGGTAAATTACGGAATATTACTGGTAATTTATGGTAACTTTAGATAAATCACCCAAAATTCAATTAAAAAATTTCTGTAAATCGTCGAAAAGGGATGAAATCATGCATGTGTTATAATAAAGTTGTTATTAACTTTTTGTAAATTAAAGTCTAGTCACATCTTTCGGGATACTCAAGAAATAATTTACACCGATTACTTCCAATTTTTACACCTGCCCCCTTATTCCCTTGTTTCATGCCCGGAAAATCCTCTAAAAAATTCAAAATAATAGTTTTGTGTTAAATGCCTGCTAAAGGCGATATGTTCGAAATTTTTTTAACATTAATGATTTTTATTCGATAAGTAACAAGTTCCCAAGTATTTTCAAACTAATTTTCAATCGTTTAAACAATTATTATTTGTTTGAAGAATTTTTTTCCTCTGTAACTCATGAACAGTTATCATTTTTCGGGATAAATGATCAAGTTGATGAATATGAAGAATAATATCTCTTGTTTAATAGTAGACCGAGATTTTAATGGTAAGCCGAGCGATAATTTTTCAAAGAAGATGGTATCTAAGTATCTAATATATATTTGAAATTCATCGTAACCGTGACCTTTTCACAGAATTACAACTTTTCTTCAACAGCACTTGTCTGCCCAACACATTTTGCGTCCACTTCAATGAGTTAAAGATTATGTCAAAGTAGAAATGGAAATCTATGATGAGACACTAAGTGATGTCTGACAAAAACTACTGTTTGTAGTTGCTAAATGCTGAAAAGGTAAAGAAATTGGAAATAGTCGTTTCAAGTAGAAAGAGAATTTTATGGTAAGCTAAGGCATACTTTTCATTAAAAATTTTAGTACCTATTTTGTTAATTCATCAAAACAGTGATGTTCTTTCAGAATTGCAACTTTTCATCAAACAGATCTTGTCTGACCAAAACATTCTCATTCACTAGTTAACATTAAAGATAATTCGCCAAGTATGTAAAAAGAGAAGTTTATGTCCAAACAGTAAATGAAAATTTGTTTAAAGTAGGGACATAATATTTTATATAATTTTCATACGAGAAAATGAAAGTTTTGTTGCTAGACATAAAGCATGAATTTTAACTCCTAAGATATTCAGTTCACATATATGAAAACTTGATTAAATTGTATTTTATAACGAAACAAGATTTTTTCCAGAAGTGGGTCTGATTGGAGCGATGCTTTTCTTTTCTACTTGAATAAAGAAACGAAAAAAGAATGGCCAGAGAAAAGGATCATTTGTCAAGTAGAAAAGGCAATTTATGGTAAGCCGAAATGTGATTTTTCAGCATAAAAGCCGTACCATTTTATATACGTAAAAACAATATTTAAGAGGATAATTCAAAATTAAAAAGGAATATAATTTGTTAAGAAATAATTGCAAGGTCTCCAGGTATACGTTATTGAACGAAAAATTCGGAAGAAAGGATATCTGAAATAGATAGCTTTGGAAAGCTTTTATCTGGGAATTGTAATTAAAAGTTTACAAATAAAGGTGATAACCTAAAGTTAATAGAAATCAAACAACTTTTACAGTGTCGTTTATTGTGTTCATCACTGTATGCAAATTTAGCCCAAAGAAATTGTATTTCAACAAGGAAATTGAAAATGGAACGAATGTGTGTTTCTGCATAAAATGGCCAGATCTCGTGACAGATAAAACCGCCAATATCATATTTACATTTCTACATGATATATCTTTGAAAGCATATATTCATTAAATAATACACAAAAGTTGAAAGGTTCAACATTAATTATACACGAAATAAAAGAATATTCAAGGTTACTTTTACCAGGAATAATTTAGCACGCATGTTTATTTCAATTTAGATTATACTTTAGAATCAAGCAACTTTTTCACTGATTTCTTTTAGATTGTATATAGACAACGGAAAAATATTTTGACAATACATCCAAGATCATAGAATTTTTTTCTGGAAAAATAAAAATGATATTGTTTATAGAATAATTTTAACAATAGGGCACTAATTAAAAATCAGCATGTTTTACTTTTTGAAACAATAAACCTTGATAACGACGCCGGTTACATTTTTTTCATTCTAACAACTGAAATCTCATTTTGCGACAAATCATAACTACCATAATATATGGAACAGCATTTCAAAAAATCAATATATTACAAAAACTGTCTCACAGTATTTTGAACACTTTTTTCATCGCTCCCCTTCTCCGTCATAGGTCATAGCACAAAGCTTAAACCCCCAGGGTGGCGACACAAATATAAACCCCCCCCCCCTTGCTTTGAGTTCAAAAATTTTCCTTCACTTTCATTTGATAAACGCCTAAAATAAAACACGAATTATACAAACATAATATTTTAACAGACTTCACACCAAAAAATGCTCACAAACAGAGGAAATAGATCATTCTTCACGAAAATAGAGGAATACATTTTTTTTAATAAAACCGTGCGTAGGTACCATATTGAATTTAATATGAAACGCTTAACATGTCAACCCAAAAGAAATGTAATTTTCAACAAAATAGTTGAATTTAAAAATAAAAAAAATAAATTATCAAACAAAGAGTTGCATTTGCGACCAAATATTTGAATTTTCAACTAAAAAACATCAATTTTCATCTAAAAATAGAATTGTTAATTTTTCAGTTGAAAACATTAATTAACGAAAAAAATGTAACAAAAGAGTCAAGTGAACCAAAAAAGATGAATTCTCCAATGAGAAATTTAACAGTTGAATCTTCAACTGAAAATGGAATAGTGGAATTTAAACTTTAAAAAATTAATTTAAAAAAAAACCTAATTAAGAAAATATGTATATCCTAATCTGAATAGTCGATATTGCAATTGGAAGGAATAAACTTTCAAGGAATTCTTTTCAAAGGGAGAAAAGAGAGGAATTTTCATTTTTTTTCAAGTATTTCAAACAATTGTTATTCACATTTATATTTTCCATGTGTGATGTCACATTGGCGTAAGCCCCTTCTCCCTTCGTTGAAAAGCGTCACAAAATCCGTTCCCCCCCCCCCCCCCTCCCTGGAAATGTGTCGTATTTTTTGAATGACCCCTAATACCTATCTGAAAATCAAGAACAAATAAAATTAGTATTGTAAATCAAATTTTCAAATGATTATTTTCAACAATTATTTCGATCTGATTTTATGGCGGGAATGCGGCTAATAATCTGATTTAAAACGAGCATCTGAATGACCAATTTCAGTTTTTAAAGAACACGTAAAAATAAAAAAGAAGTTTAAATAAAAATGTAGAAGTAATTAAAGCGTACAAAGGCAGTGGATCGTTCGAAGTAGTCAAGTACTTTAAGTGAAGGATCACTCAATCGGGATCGTTCAGAAACAGGTCTTCGTGAAACACCCAGTAGATCGGGCAGGCGACGGACAACGCGTTTTGCGGTGACAGAGCGTATCTGATGGAGGGTTGTCACGGTACGGGAGCACCCCTCAGACTTCGATATTAAAGCCCTTCTAATATAAGAGCAAAAGCTCTGTTCTGCAACCCCCTCCACTTTTCCATTCTCGATATCCCCACCCCACCCCTTCCCGCGCCACTACTTTCTACCCCCTAACCACCCTCGCACCGGCCCATAGTCGCGGTAATGCACACCAACGAAAAGTATATCTTGAAAATATACGCCTTCGGTTGTATGTGTGCTCCCCTTGTCCAGGCTTCCGTATCCATCTAATACGCACCATTGACCACGAATGCACGTCCGATAGGACCGCCCATGGTCCTCCTCAAAAATCAAGTTATCTCGATTCCTTCGAGCCCATCGCACCGTTTTAACCCACTACGAGATTGTTTATGACCCTAGTAAAAACCTCGACAAAAATTTTTTTCACGGATCTTTTTTTTTGATAAGGGAGATTGTCGTGAAAATTAGAAGAAAAATATTGGTTTAATGTTGGTTGAGTTCATGTACGTCATCTGATCACGGCAATTTTCGTGTCGGAATGGGATTTGTCTACAATTCAGAATATATGATTGTTTGACAGTGAGTAAAATCCCACCAAACATTTGTTGAAAATTCGAAAAAACGGCGGACTTATGGGACTTAGTGATTTTGGACAACTTTTTATTTAAAATACCATATCTTTGGATATAATTGACAGAATAAAATGTTTGGCATCTCAATTTACTTCATATAAGCAGATACAGTTCGAAATTGAAAACAAATAAATTAATAAAATAATTTTTGAAAATTTTATCAGATGAAGGTATAAGTGTGGTCTACAAGCGAAAACAAATTCAAACGTCATGTTTTTTATCGCGCGATTCGGTTCGGTGGGTCAAAAAAAGTGTTTGGGTCAAATTCATTTTCTGCAAACAATTTTAATCCGATTATCAATTGTTACCAGGTAACTAAATATTATAAACTTTGTGTAATTATAGAGTAATTCGTGATCGATTTCGTGAAAGCAGCAGTACTTATTTGGTCACAAGAAACAAAAACGGTAAATTACTTATCAATTTTTTAAATTGAAAAACAAGCTATTTATTCATTTTGATTAATCCAACTCAAGAAACCTTTTGTTCATACATTGTTTAAATTTAGTTATAATTAAGGATTCTAGATATTTTGGAATGAATCTGAATATTTATAGAAAACGGTACTTTTTGAGAATCAACCAATTTTATTTAATAAATGAAAAAGTACTAACATTTTATTTAAATTGACTAATAATCATGTATTCAGATATTCATCAGCCTTTATTTGGAAAAAATGCAAAGCGATTGAATATTGTGGTCTGGAAATGAATATTATTTTTTTTTAAGTTTTCAGAAATTATTTCATTTTTTTATATTATTTTATTTCAAAGTGCATTCCATGAAAAGTAAATCGAGACAACAAAAAGTTAAATTGGTCAATGAAAATTGAAGATATGGCATTTTAATAAAAGTTGGCTCAAAACTCAAAGTCCCATAAGTCGGAATTTTTTCGAATTTTCAAAAAATATTTGTTGGGATTTTTTCAGTATTAAAGATTTTCATTTACATTCGATATCATTGTCAAAAGTCGGAAATGGTGAGGAAATCACAACTAAAGTATGGGGACTCGAAAGTCGGACAGTGGATTCATAAACACAAACGCAATGCTTTAGTCCACGCGACCGCTCCGTCACCCGATGAGTACATTTGAGAAATTAATTTTCTTCATTTAAGTTTCTTTTTAATTTCACAATACACTTTTCATCTACATAAAAAAATTATCATTTCTTTAAAATTTCCATAAAGTTTATGTAGAATGGAAGTTTTATGAAAGCAATTTTTTAAACCAAAATATTGGCCAACACTTATACAAAATACAGAGTAAAAATGAGATGAAAACAGTCTGTGTAATTTTCAATCAAAGTGTTTCACCCACTATTATTACTATTTATATAAGAAATACGAAATTCTATGAATATTCCTGTGAACTCCAAAGAAATGCGAACATTCACAGTGATTTCAATAAAATACAAAGGAAACTCGAGAAGAATTCTATGAAGCTTCCAGAAAGATTCTATGTAAATTCTGGGCAGATTCTACATGAAATCTATTAATATTCCACTAAATTTCCATTTATTTTTATTATAAAAACCGAAACCTTAATTTTAGTTTATTTCAGAAATGGCGAATATCTATTTCATAGTATGTTCTATCGTATAGGCTCCATGTTATTTTCATTATAAAACTACGAATAAAAGAAGAATATGTCCAGTCCTTACAAAATAACTTGAAAGAATAACTAAAGAATTAATAACTTATAAAGTGAATTTAATTTATTTTTATTGGACGTTTCTTTGTTTAGTGACCAAGTAAAAATTTTGCTTATTATCCTGTAAAATAAAAAAATTTTGAACGTAGATTTTTCTGTCGTAGTTTTAAAATAAGTATTGGAAGTAAATTTCCGAACCTACGATGAACCTACGTGTATGTTTATAATACATAATAGTGTAGTTTTTAAATACTGTTAGTATCATATTGTCACTATTGTAATTTTACAATACCTCATAGCTTCACACGTTCAAACTTTATGATGTATTGCAAAAATTTATTAGCCATGTAAAATGTTCTTTTTAGATCTGTTTGTATTTTGATTGTCTGAAAATCTTGTTAAACATAATTCCTAACAATGATGGCATATTATATAATAATTATTGAACTTTTCAAAAACTTACAGTGAATCTGCGACACCACACAGAGAGCCACTTAATATCTCGTATCCTCATGCCATGCGGTAGCCTCAAAATGATGTCTTCACTGTCATGCTCTCTCAAAACTGGAGGATCTCTAAAATAATGTATACAAAAATGTATATAATTAAAACAACGGGTCAATAGGGTAATTTTTCACAGCAGTTTTGTTTAGAAATTTTATAGTTTTTAAATCATTTTGAATGATTTCTGTCATAAGAGAATTAAAATTTTGGAATTAAATATACTTAGGTCGCTGGAAATCCATTCACGGCGATATTAATAAGTTCGAAAGAAAAAATGTTTGTTGAATAAACAATTTTTTATATGTTTTTAATCGTACTTATGACAAGAATATTTCATTTTCTAGAAATCACTTTGATAATAATTAAATCGTGATACTTATAAGTATAATAAATATTTCTTTCCCAGATATATATATGCATGTAAAATTAAAAATAGTTCAAGTTAAGGAGCCTAAAATATTTAATATTTATATAATATAATCTATTTCACAAAGTTCTCTTGAAAATCGTTAAAATCACTTGAAATCGTAAAAATTCCTAAAAGCAAATGTGTAAATATTAAGAGTTTTAACTATTTTCGAAATGAATTAAAAAGTTCAAAAAATGATTCATTCTTTCTAGTAAGATATATTTGAAAAAATGGTTACTTTCGTAATTCTAATATTTTCATGGATGCACATTTTTTTACATATCTGGAGATTTTAACTGTTGCCATAAATTTTATTAGTTACACATTGTTAAATTTTGAATAGTATCATTTTGTAAATCTTGAATGAAAAAATTTTCATGTTTGGAAAATTCACATGTACAATTGATAATAAAATTCAGAAAATGTTGAATTTGAAACTTCTAGAAATTGTCTCATTTTACAAAATCAAAATGGTTTAATTTCAAATGCTATTAATTTGAAATAGTCTCAGAACTAAGAACAGTATCTATTTTTACTTTTTCAAATTTAGAAATTAAAACTTTAAAACTTATGCACGTAGAGCCTCAAAGCGATAAAGTCGGTCCTCTAAGAGTTAAATTAGGATGCTTTAAAAGCAGACCCGTTTCACTCTTAAACGATTTAGTTTAACGCTAAAATGATGGCCAAATCATAGAGTCGCGCCTTTTTATCTTTAGAAGACAACCTTCACCGTGGTACGATTCTTAGATTAACGCAATTATTTTTGGTAAAAGTACGTCCTATTTTAACCATTAAACTGCGAGTCCTACGCGTTAAAGTAGAATCGCTTATCATTGACACGATTCTTGGTTAAACTGTGAACTAATTTTAAAACGATTACACTTTAACCGCAAAACTATTCCTTTATCGTTCAGAGGAAATTTTTCTGAATGTGGACATTTTCAAATTGAACCCTGAGGTATCAAACTACCCTACCCCGAAAGGGAAATGGCTTAAAGGTATAATAATAATATTTACTAAATTTTGAAATAAAAATAGGCACCATTTTTTGGTTTTATTTTGATCTCAAAGAAAAGCTTAGTTCTTCATTGAAAAAATGGTAAAAAATAGAATTTCATTTAAATTTTGATAAATCTTTGCATTAACAAATCTTCAAATCAATTAATTTTTGTATGGAATTTATATTTTAGGAAAAAATAATTAACATCTATTGAAAACTGCGCTTAAATTTTCCGAACGGTTAAAAGTTAGTCTTTAGTAGTTTTCGAAAAAATTGTATATTCTAGAACTTGTTAAATTTGTATTCGATCGAAAAATGTCATTGAGATCTGCTGTAAATCTTGTAATTCTTGCTTGAATTTTGGTTTAGTCAAAAATTGCATGGGTTTAATTTCTAATTATATTTAATATCTACTGAAAATTTCAATTAGACTTCTTGAACTGTTAGAAAAAATGATTTCTGCTACTTTTAAAATTTCTTTGAAAAATGTCTAACACAATGTCAATCTCAAATAAAATTTAAACTTAGGAATCTGCAACATGGACAGTCAGACCATCATACTTAATTATAGTTGATTGACAACAAAATTAATTTGTATAGATTCACCAAAAATATTTTATATTTGAAGTTTTACTTAAATCCTAAATAGTTTAGTTTAAAGATGATCAAATTTAAAAAAGTTCAGTTAATATAATAGATCATTTTGTAACTTAAACAAAATTTACTACTCACGGCAGCAGATTCCAGTTTTGAATATTATAATTTTATAGGTGTAAAACGAAAAATTGTATTTTCAAATATCGTATATTTAGAGACAAAGGGGAGAAAGGGGATGTTTTTCGAGAATAGGGGAAAAGGGGGAAATTTTATAAAAAGGAAACGTATACAAATATAAAATATATAATATAAAAATGTAGGCAATGGGGAATTCGATAAAAAGGAAAAGCAAGAAAATAGGGAAAAGACTGTGATGCTTGCAAATGTTTGGATGGGACAGCAAGACTATTAGGCTACTATAGAATCCAAAATTTATTCTTTTATCCAGAAAAAATATCATTATATTAGCTAACAATTTCTTGCTTCTGCAACATTTTTGCTAAAATAACCAAAATTTTGTCGGTAAAAGTAAAAAAAAAAATAGCAAGAAAATCGTTTTACTGGCCTAAAAACATTTACTATTGTTTAAAATTCAATCTAATTTCGGAAGAAAATTTTTCTCAAATGCTTCTAGTTGACTTTGAAAAACGTTTCTAGAAATTGAACATGCCAAATATTGCTGAGTGTTGAACGTGGGAAGTTTAAAAGCAGTGGGACGGTTAGGCGAGCGCGGCAGTCCGTAACCAAGGGTTGAAGCGAAACCTCGAACGAAACTCAAAGGGCTTGTTGTATGTGAGGGTGGAGAGAAATAGATGGGTGGATGACTCGTGCGGGGGAGTAGATAATAAAATGAGAATTACCCGCCGATCTCTATTGCAGTTCATCTAACCAAGCATATTATACTATGCATAATGAGGAAAACATCCCCTAATAAAAGCCACCGACTCACAGTCCAATCTGGGACAACGATTGATCGATCATTAAATACTTTTCCTTATTTGTAATTTCATCAAACATAATTAAATACAAATGAATGGTTCCAAGGCACAAGAGTGTGAGTGCCAAATTTTGGAAATGCATTTTATTGGTGTGAATTAAATTTTGTGACCTCACTCATGCCTCTGTAAAAGATTATTGTCCAATTTGATTCTGATTTCGATCAAAATCCATGTTTGGTTTTTTTTTTGAGTGATTTTTTCCTTTCTGCCTGTTCTTTTTACGATTTAATAAAGACCTTCCTGGGTTTTTACTTAAATAAAAAAGTTATGCAGCTCTTTGTGTATTAATATTTGCGTTTTTGGGGACGCGCCGCACCATTGAGAAGGATTTTTCTCGGAGGTGGTTGCTTATTTTGAGATCTTCCTTTCAGGGTTCGATAAAGTTAGGTAATAGCTCAAAAGATCTTTCTTATTTGCTTTTTAAATGAAAAAATCCAAATTTATGCCAATTTATCTGTGGCACGTCTGGGGTTTTTGGGAGGCGCTTTTCTTTGATGAAAAAATAAAGCTAAGTAATAGCTCGAAAGCAATTTCTTGTTTTTTTATTTAAATTAAAAAAATTAAAAAGTTTTGTATCTCTTTCTGAATAAAAATCGGCGATAAAGTTTTACACCTTTTTAGTCTCCTGTAAAATTTGAGTTTTGAAAGGATTTTCAAACTTTTGAATACATGCAATCGTGAGCTATTATGTTAATCTGCAAGTTCTACACTTCAAATAGTAACGTTACTCAGCGACGGAATATTTTGTTTATCAGAGGAAATTATAGGCGATACGTATTTTTCCGATTTAAGAAAAAAAAAAATATTTTTTTATATAATTTAGATGATCTAATTTTTTTAGGATTCTTGTGAGTTTTTCCGTACTCTTTCGAAATCCATGAGAAAATCTGAAGAAAGTGCAAACTTAAGAAAGTGGTGATGATTTTATTTAAAATGTAAAAAGTCGATTTTGACCAAGAACCCACACATATTTTTTGTTGCATGTGGCTTTCTATCAGGAATATATCCTATAATTTGTAAGTAGGCTAAACCATTTTTGTAGTCAGGAGAATTTTTTTTCATAAAATTGAGTGTTCGTATTTTTCTTGGAAACGACTCGGTTGAAAAAATAAATTAGCCCGCATAAGGCGAATAGAAAGCCTCCCACATATGAGCGGAAACTATTAAAATATATTGCAGAGAATAAAATAGGCGGGGTTTCCATAGAAAATCTTCTTTTCATTACCGTTTTTTATTTTTTGCAATATAAAAAAAATTCTGCTAATATAGGAAAGGCATCCTGTAAGTTTTATGCGCACCAAACCATTTTTTTGGTCAATAGAAGTTTTTTTCCTGAATATGTAATTTTGAAATATTTTTCGTAAACGATGCAAGGTATTAGAAGAGAGCAAGAGAAATTAGAAATCTCTACATTTCACTAATAATTTCAGATAGAACGGTCAAACTTAGAGAATTTTTAATTAGGATTGCTTATTGTTCAAAATTTTTGAAAGAAATAAGTTCCAGTTTGAACACTTTATAATTTAACGAGTATAATTACATATTTTCAAAAAAATATAAACAATAATTAAATGTCGACAGCTTCAAGAATAAGTAATTCTAAATAGAAGCATTCAACACTTAAGTATCTTGTAGAATAAAAAAAATTTTAATTTAATTTACAAAAAATGAGAAACTTTAAAAGTATTTCAACTTGAAAAAATTTTGAATGAACCGGGTATAAAATAAATCTAAACTATAAACTTGTCTCATTCGAAATTGATGCACGTTGAAAAGTTTTTAATTTTAGAAATATTTTATTTTAGGAAGACGGCATTCTTCAATTTTCAGTTTTAAGGTAATTACGATATGGACTCTGAATATCAAATCCACTTTATTTTCAATTAATTTAAAGTATATGGAAATTCATAACAATTAAAAATACTTCAGAATTAAATCGTGTTTGGAGGAGATTGATTAATTTGATTAATTTCTGAATGTACTGCAATTTTAATTCTTGTTCTTGAAACGGAATGAAATTTCAAGCACTAATGATTTTCAATTTGTAGTTCATTGTAACTCGAATTATATTTGAAAATTGGAAAAAACTCTAATGTGAAAGTCCTAGAGTCTTAGAAAAGGTTCCTTTATTTTTGAAAATCCTCCGAAATTAGAGTTTAGTTAGATTGATTTGTGATTATGAAATATTCTTTAATCATATTCTTGTCTTCTCCTAAGTCTTTATTTTTTTCTGACTGAGGTCTAGATTTTTGTTTAAATTACCCTATTGCCCTGGAAAAGGCATAAAAAAGTTTTATAACAACTTTCATCTCTTCGTTTAAGTTTCGAATTTAAAAAAAAAACTCATAAATCCAACTTAGTATTAACAAAAATTCTCTTGACCACAAAAATGATTCAAAATTCAACAAAAAATTGGCAAAAAATATAAGTATGTTCTTGTTTGCTGTTGTGAAACTCGACTTTTCATGTTTTCCAAAAAATAGTCGCCACTTTGTTCATTTTAAGTTTCTTCAATTTTCCTATGGATTTCAAAGGAGGATGGTAAATGTCACCAGAATCCAAAAAGAAAACTGGAACATCTGAATTAGATAAAAAACTATATAATTTTAAAGAAAGAATTTGTAGTTTTCTGAAAAATATACATCAAAATTCAGATATATGTTACTTTGAGGAACATTTTTTTTTCTTCGATCGGAAAAATACGTGCCACCTAATTTCCTCTGAAAACATATATTTTGTCGCTAACAATAAGAGATTCTGTGAATTGAAGTGCAGAAACTGTCTGATTTCAAATGGAATTGACCCTACAATTGTGGAATTGCATATTATTTTACTGTTCAAAATTGAAGAATAAAAAAAAAACAATAAATGTAGTAATTATACGAGTAAAATTATGAACTCGTAAAATTGTACAAACCTTCCAGCATAATCTTCTGGATAAGGTACTAGAAATCCATCAGGCGAGGGTCGGGTTCCGTTCCCAACCCAAAAGAATGCGTCAGGACCGGTTCCATCATACGTGAAACCTTTGATGAATATCGTCGTGTCATCAACTGCATAAACATCTCCTTTGATGCCATGAGCATATTCCTTCAAGGTTCCAATGCTTCTGCCGTAGTTCTGAATTTTGGCATGTCCTGGAACCAGTCCAATCAAAATATTTAGTTTGTAGAAAATCACATTTAAATGGAGACAAATCAAAACAACCAATGAGAGCTATTTTTAAAATTATGAAAAGCAAATAAAATATATTATATGTCTTTATTTCAAATAGGATAATTTTCTCTTTGTTTATTGATTCCTCACAGCAAAAATATGTCCCACGTATGTCCCGAAATATCCTGAGGAGATGCGAAAAATATGGGAGTTTTACCGAATATCCTATATAGGTCGAATGTTCAACCAAAAAAGATTAATAATCAACTGATGAAAAATTGCATTTCGAACAAAAAAATGAAATGTTCACCTAAATAGATAAATTTTCATTCCAAAGCGACGATTTTTTTATCAATAAAGTTGAATTTTCAACAAAATAGTTGAATTTCCTACAAAAATAGTTGAATTTTGAATATGAAAAGACAAATTTTCAACAAAACGGTTAAATTTTGAATGAAATTGTTGAATTTTCAACAGAATAATCAAATCTTCAACCAAATAATGAAATATTAAATCGAAAAGGATGTATTATCAACCGAAAATATGATAGTAGACTTTTCACCCGAAAAGAATTGAACCATCAAATGAAATTAGTGGGTTTTGAATGAAGGAGACGAAATTTCTACCAAAAGAGACGAATTTTCAAATAAACTTATGAATCTTCAACCAAAAACCCAAATTTACAACAAGAGTTCACTTTCAACCAAGTCGTTGAATTTTTAACAAAATACGTGAATTTTCAACCAAATAGTTGAACTTTCAACTAAATTAACAAAATTTTCAAGCAATAATTCGAATTTTGAATAAAAAAAATTTCCAAATCAAATGGAATAGTTAAACATCAAATAAAGAAATTCACTTTCAATAAAAAAAATTAATTTCCGACTAAAAGGTAATTTTTCTACCCAAAATGGAATAGCTGAATTTTTAGTTAAAAAATTAACGTTTCATTAATTTTTTTTTTAATAGTTCAATTTTCAGCCAAAGAGATGAATTGAAGGTTTAAACTACAGAACTAGATAACCAAAAAATCGGTATTTTTCTGGGACATGAAAAAAAAATTGCGTAAAATGAGAAAAAAAAACATTTAAAGATAAAACTAAACAGAATGACTCTAACAGAATTGTGGAATTTTCAAAAAAATAATTAAACTTCTAAACAAAAAATATTTAACGAAACATATGAAAGTAAAACTTTTGAACCAAAAAGAATTAACTTACAACTAAAAATATTTGGATTTTCAATCAAGAAAACGAATACTCAACTCCGAAAATTTGTTTCTCTTCCTAAAAGTACGTCTATAGATTAACCTAGTTCCGACTCCCACTTCTGCAAGATTTAAAACTTTCTAGGACCAACAACAGTTGGGCCAAAAATTCAATTTTTCTTATATTGGGCTATACATCTCTATGACTCTGGAAATGACTTTTTTTTACTTCTGAAAAGTGTTTCTGTAGATTCACGTAGTTCACGTATTTGACAAAAAATAATGATTTTGCGTTAATAAAAATCTAGGTAATTTCTGCCAAAGCTCAGTTTTACAATTGCAATTTGCATCCAAATAGTCATTACTCATGGTTCCATTGAAATGACTTCATCCCAAGGATGTGAACAAGAATATTTCTTACAGAAAAAACAGAAGATAAAGTTTACATCGATTTCCGAAGAAAGATTCTTTGCAACAGAAATTAACTTTACAGGATGAACTTTACACAAATATCGGTTAAACTTTCTTTTTTATTTCATGACAAACACAAGTATTTTGAAAAACGCGAAGTTGGCTGAATAAAACTTTATCGCTCTAAAAAATGTCATGCAACAAATTTTATTCTTAGTATTTTCTGTGTTAATTTTGTATATGGGATGTCTTACAATTATTTTTTGATAAAAAGCAAAATGCTCCCATGACACGATTTTGAAAAAAATCCATTTTTGATTTCAAAAAATGTAATACTCGATTGTTCTCGAAAACGTAGCCAGATATGGAAAACAGTTAAGAAGCAAAATTGTTTTTTGGAAAAATTACTACAGAAAAATATCTTAATAATTTTTTATCTTATGTTATTTTCTTGAAAAACTTAATTTTTCATTTTGAGCGGTCAAAATTCGTTTTCTACTAGCTTTTTTATTCAAAATAATTATACCTAGAACAAGAAATAAGAAATTCACAATGAAGTCGAAAATCAATTTCGCGCCTTTGGGTTGAAGTAATGTAAACAGAACCGTGGACTTGGAAGCGTCATAACAACTGACACTCGATAGTTGTCACTCATGGAAATTCATGACAGGTATCTTAAGAATCGGATCATTCTGATGCGCGATTTGCTGACCAAAACAAAAATCCGAAATCTGTGTGAAAGCGTTGCATATCAGTTTGATCCAATTTCGGAATCAAATTGATCAACTGGCATTTACTGTGAAAGATTTGAAATTTCTACTCGACACGTATTAAATGCCACATCCCGATAATAAATAAATAATTTATAGCTCGCGTATATACTTCCTGGTATAACGTCAGTTTGAGTGAGTGACGGATTTTATATTTGGATGGCTAAGTGGACAACAAGAATCGTATTCGTCTGTATAGCTTATTTTATACAATAGGAGTCTGCATATATAGATAGATGGGATAAACGCATCACTGCCTCGATACAAAAGTGATGCATCGCGATATGTATGTAGCTCGGATCGAGGATGTTGGTAACAGGCAGGAGAATCGGAATACTGCGATGTTCGTTGATTTGCATGAATTTCATTTCATTTGCTTGACAGAGCTATAAAAGCCGAGAGTGAAACGAGAGAACGAGAAAAAGAGGAAATAGCCGATAAAGATTAGAAGTTACTGTTCAGGAGAGATTGTTTCCGGGTCTATCTCTGAAAATCTCGAAAGCATGATACCGATTTCAATAAATTATTTATTTATGATAAAAGTGACAGAGAACAAGAGTAAACCTATAACAGTGTATACATTGTACAAATCTTTAAACCATGCAATTTTATTTCACTGCAAAATTAAGACCAGAAGGTTAGCATTTGGTGAAATAAAATTTTTGATACAATCTGTTAATTCCAAAAGTGGAACGTAAAAACGGAAATGACACTGAATTTATTTTCTGAACAGGAATTTGTCAAATTTGTTGTTTTAGTAGTAGTGGAAAAGTAGTTTTAATGTATGGCAAATTCGTGAAATCGTCAAATTATCAAGGCTTGAATCTGACAATTTGCATGATGCTTCATGCTTAAGTGATGTTACATGCTTGCATGATACTTAATGCTAGAATTTATGCATGCATTATACTTTATGCATGTATTATGCTTTCATTCTTGCATGATGCTACATGATTGCTTGATGGTTACATGATTGCATGATGCTACATGCTTGCATGATGCTACATGATTGCATGAGTGTTGCATGATGCTTGTATGATGTTACATGCATACATGATACTGCTTGTATGCATGATACTTGCATGATGCTACATGCTTGCATGATGCTACATGATTTCATGATGCTACATGATGGCATAATGCTACATGATTGCATAATGCTATGTGCTTAATTTTTAGTTTTAGTAGTAGTAGAAAATTATTTTCAGTAAAAAAACTTATAGAATCGCTTTATCTGCCACTTGATATCATATGAGGTAATGTGATATCGGAAGAGTTCGTTTAAAAATTCCTTAAAAAGGCTACGATCTTAACGAGCCATTTTAAAAATTGAAAGACTTGAATTTTAAAGACCAATGCGTTAAATAGTTAAATGTTCAAGGCTTGAATTTGATAATTTTATTTTTATATATCTCGATTTTTAGTTGTTTAATATTCAAAACGTTCATAATCGAAAACGTATGACTTTGAATGTTCAAAATTTTTTGGTTTGAAATTTAAATCTCTCAAAGTTGCCGAATTGGAATTGAGCGCCTTTTAATACTGTAATCATTAGTCATTATTATATACTTCGGAACGAGTATAATAGAATAATTTCGGATTAAATTGTTGAAAATGGGACAATTTTTAATAGTAGCGTATAAAGTAAAAGAATTCTTAATTAAATGATTTTAAATTATAAAATTACATTTGAAATTGAAAGAAACAATTTTAAATAAAAATGTTTTAATTATAACATTCTTTTAATTCGAAAATTCAACATTAATGTATTCGAAATAAAATGAATCCAAATTGTGCAAATTAAATTTTAAAAACCTTTTATTTGCAAGAATTGGACAATTTTATATCACTAGCGCCTTTAGTTGCAGATTTTCTGAATGAAGAATTAATCAATTTCCGGGTTAAAATTTAAATTGTTCACCATTATATTTACAATCTCCAATTGAAAGCCTTCACAGTTAAATAATCAAATAGAAAACGTTCAAAATTTTAAAATTTTATATTGAAAATTTATAAATAACACAATTCAAATAATTGAATCTTGCAATAATTCTATTAAAGGTCTTCTTAGCTAATGATTTTCAGTGCTTCTAATTCAATCAGTCGAATTTTGACTGACCTAAATGTAAAAATATTGAATCTTGAATGTCTGAATTTTCAATAAGGCTGTTTCTAGCAGGGTGGTTCAAAAATTTATTGGAAATTTTTTTCGCGCTAGAGGGCAATGATCACCTCAATTCGGCTTCAAAGTCAAAAAACTAAATTTCCTGTTTTTTTGTTGAAATTTTTATTTTGACAGGTCCCTCCGGGCATTCAAAATTTTACATGTAAAATACATGAAAAAGAGTCACTTTTTAAGAGTTTTAGAATAATTTCAGTAAATATAGGGAGATTTTATCGGAAAGTTATAGGACTTGTAGAAGACCTGTGGAATTATAGAATCTCACATGTTTTTATTTTGGACATGGTCTAATTTTGAAAGCTTCTAATTCGTTCAATATTAAACGTTTGAATTAGAAATCTTTCAAATTTGATTGTTTAATTTTCAGTTTTAAACGCTTAAAATCTAGAATTGTTCCACATTAGATTTGTTAATTTGCAGAATCTTTTTAGTTACTTCAAATTATAAATTATTTAGCTTCAAAGGTTTGAATTTTAAAACTTAAGTGACTGGAAAATGTTTTTTAAAGTCGGGATATGCCCATAATTGTTTTCCTCAACATTAAGTGGCCAGTCTGATTATCAAAAATTCAACAAAAACCTTTCAATTAACTCCTTCTCCAATTAAAATCAACTCAAATATTTCCTTCAATATAAAATAAGGCTCTTATTAAATAATTACGAAAAATTCAGAAAATTTTCTAACTATCTTGAAATTCACGTAACGCCGGGGCTGTAAATGGCGACTGTAATTAATACACCAGGCAGGAGACAGGTCTTTATCTAAAGCGTGAATCTCAGAAGCTTTTAGCCCGCCCTCCTTGATGCCCATTTTACCCCGTTCAGAAAGCTTCAGTCTCGCATTTTAGTTTCCTGATGGTCTGTCCTTGCTTCGGTATCAGCGTGTCCCGCAGTCGACACCATAGGCACTTCCACCCTTACCGGTTGCGAGGTATTATAGTGATGTGACAATGAATGCAATGATCACTATCCGCTGGAGGGTGGACGCCCCTGTAGGAGGCAGTGCGCTAAACTACCCCTGACTGGTGCCTAAACCGTCGCCCCTTTTATTATGGCTCTGAACGGTTATTGGATTGTACCGTGCTATTTGTTGGCTGCCACGCTAATGGATCCATAATCACCGGCACGAATTAACGAATTTACTTTCTCTAATCTTTACTCTTAATCCAATATTTTTTTAACTTTTCTGGAAACTTATTAGTGAGTTTGGAAAATATGGGATTTAAAGTTATACAGAGACTTTGTGTTTATTCCGTAAATGCACGTTAACCTTAGCTATCAATTTAAATAGCTTCCAAGATAAGAGAATCTTCACTTTTAATCCTATATATCAGAATTAGAGTACCCAGTGTCTCAACTATCCGTCGAGGATCACTAATCCCAAGATATAAGAAATTTGCTTTAAATTTATATTTATTTCAAAGTTATCAGAATATCAGACTAAAACATACAAGTGTTCATTTCGAAGGCTTTAATTTCATATCGTAAAATGTTCAAAGATTTAAATGGAAAATTATTTGATGTTAAACAAGTTAGAATCATTACACAATATGCTTTTCAATTTTAAATATATGCACATGCTTTATGCTTGCATGATGAATCAAGCTTGCATTATGTGTCATGCTAATATCATGCAAGCATGTAGCATCTTGCAAGCATCTAGCATCTTGCAAGCATGAACCATGATACAAGCTTGAAGCATCATGCAAGCACAAATCATCATGCAAGCATGAAAAACAAGGGATGCATAACTTCGAATTTTAATTCATTTTCAAAATTCAAAATAGCAATGACTTTTCAATCACTAATACGTCACTGATTTCCAGTCAAATTTCACTAATTAAAGTTAATTGGAGATGATAACAAGAATTGTACGATGCTACACGCTTGAATGATGCTACATGTTTGCATGATGCTAAATGCTTGCAAAATGCTATATGCTTGCATGATGCTATATACTTGAATGATCGTCAAGCTTGTATGACGGTTCATGCTTGCATGATGCACTATGCCTGCTTAAATGATACCTCATACTTGCATGCTGCTTCATGCTGCGTTAAAAGATGTGTAGATTCAAATGTTTCCATATTAAAGAATTGACTCAAATGTTCGTAATTATCAATCCCTCAATGCAAAGATTGTTCACGTTTACTTGCATTGCTGTAATCATCTACAATTAGTTTTAGTGAGATATATTTCACTAAGAATAAGTGATGTATCAATAATATGTATTCCTAATTTCTAACGCTTTCCCAGTAATAGCGATTAACTTCGTTGAAAATAAAATAACTGAAGGCGGAACCTCGAAAAGACAAAAACAAATCTAGCTTGCTTTTAGTTGGAAACTCTTCAACTATTATCTCCAATAAATTATTCCCAATAATGGCGATCCTTTTTTTAATAATTGGCTTCAGTGAGAAAACGAATTCTCCATTTTCTCTGAACTAAATTAAGCTTTTAAATCCAATTTTTCACATTTCAGTTCAGCACGGAATTCTCAGTATCAAGTTCTTTTTATCTAAAACGAAAATGATACATCTTGAAACATTTTTTCTTTACATTCAAGATGAAACATTTAAGATAGTTTTTTGTCTTTTATAAAAAATCGTCATAGAGGCGTTTATACTCGTATGCAGGACTAGCCTTTAAATGTAAATTTGGTTTGATTTGTGTTAAAATATCACCTACTACCTTGCATGGTTTGAAAATCCGCAAATATTGTTTTACATCTGGTTTTTTATATACAATTTTTGATTTTCCTGTAAGATGAATTTATATTATACAGATAAGCGAGTCACCCTCTTCAATTGGGTGTCAATCAAGTCTCAATGTGTCCCGGATTTATAACATGTTTCTTTCAAGCTGGAAGCACGTACAATGTTTTATGCCACAGGGCATCATGGTTTCACGACTATGAGATCTAGAGCACCAAGGGAAATTCCCAAAAGGCCTATGCGCAGGCCGAAGGGCTGTTTACTCTGATCAAATGTTGACCAATCTCCCTCTGTGACTCGAGGATCATATCCTGCTTTTCCGAAAACCTCTCATCTCACCCAGAATGCTTTGCTTCAGGTATCATTTTCTGCTTGACTGTCTTTACAGTCCATTTTATCTGACAGCACTTTTCAAAGTTGTTTTCATTTCTGAACTTATAATACATTTGAGACGTTATCATCATTTTCAAATGATCGTTTCTTATAGGTTCTTTAATTTCCTTTCTATTGGAATTGTGTGTTAGTTGGTTAGTTAGCTCAGGCTGTAAACCCCACTGCGCCACATCCGTATTTATTCTCAAAAATTTTAAGACAGTAACTCAGAATCTGGGCACCTTTACCGAGTTACATCTCGGTGTATCTCGTTGTTTTTTGCAAAGCAAAGAGAGCTTCAGCCATGCTGCCGTCCGGCAGCCTCCCCTATCCCAACCGTGGAGAAAGACGGCCAGGTTAGGTTGAACAGAGCGGTCTTTCTAAGGTCATCAGTAAGATGCACAAATTCAGCGCACTGGCTTGATGACTTATTCAAGTGTACGTGTGTGCTTGTTCATTATTAAAAATTGATCTGCGACCACCGAGCGATAGACACTTCAACATAGAGCCCCGTCGCAAAGAGATCGATAACTCTTTTCCAAGTCTTCTCAAAGTCACCTGATGACCCCCAAGGAATTTCCCCCTCGACATGCAACCTCTTCCTTGGGAGGTAGTTTTTTTTTATCAGCTCCGGATTGAGAGCTATTTTCTTCCACAGTCTTACATGATACCTTTCGAAACGAATTCTAAAGAATTCAAGGTTAATTCCAACATGTTTAAATATTCATCTTGAGCAACGGATGCCAGGATAGAAAATTAAAGGTTAGTTACTCCTCTATATGGAAGAGAAAAATATGCCGGCGGAGTGAACTCAAATCGGGCAAAAAATACCGGAAGAGAATACGGAAGTTGAAAAAAATATATTTAAAGAAACATAGATATATAGAATCATCGAAACAATATAAGGACTTTAAAATTGATCAAGATAAGAGAACATAGAAGAAGGAAAATATTTCGGTCCACACGATTAAGTAACATTATTATAATTAAATTCCTAAGATAAAGATGTTGTTCAAATAACTGCATGCATCCAAGCGAATATCATAGCGGAGTTAAAGAACATTTTATTTTAAATCGTTTAATTTAAACATTTTTTTACACAGTGATAGATGAAGCAAAAAGAATCAAATGATATTGAATAATAATTTTGGAAGTGCCTACACGTACCAAAAAAATTCAGCCATTTGTACCAGCATTTCGGTACACGTAGCCACGATGCATAATTTTTTCATGGTGCGTCTACTTTTGGGTCCAAATGTTTTGAAACTTCTTCACCCGATGAAATCAAAAATTCGCATAAAACTCGAACGATTTGAGAATTTTCTCCCTTGAAAGAAACTTGGAAACAATCATCATAGCGATAAACATTGGAATGATGGCTTTGCCGTTTGCCATCATCACGGATGAAATACATCTTAAATAGAGAAGCATGGGCTGACGATATTCCTTCTCTTGAAGAAGAGATTGGTTTTGAACTTTCAATACGTCAAGGAAAAAGACAAGACTCCAGAATCCCAGCGCTACGTCAGTTTGAAAATCGCGCTTCGGGAGGCTACTTGGTCACGAGCACTTAGAAAATCAATAGCTTGGCTCACTTGATCCGGCGTTGGCTGCTGCCAGGCCATATCTTGATTAAAATCAGTGCCAACGCCATCTCTTCTCTCCTTTCTTTTCCTCTGTCTCGCTCTTTCCTCTACCCTTCACCATACCCAGTTTTCCCTGTACCACCCCAACCTCCTCGAGATGAATCCGGTTAGTCTCGTTAATGTCTATACCATACCATGCAAACCGCCCCTTCCATTTCTTTTCTTTCAAAAACAATAGGGATTGGGGATGATCTACAAAAAATGCTTTGTCTACGATATCTGCGAATTAATGATTTTTTTTATAAATAATTCTCCCACAGTAATTTCTCTAAAATTCTTTCTCACGCTCCTATTTTGTACCGAAGGAAATAGTTGTTTGGTCCAAGATATTTTGACAGCGAAATGTGATACTGCTAAATTATTTGTCTTAACCATTCTGTTATTTGATGCAGAGATAACTTGAATTTTAATATTAATAATTAAATAGTTATAACAACTATTTGCTGCAATCAGTAACTTCTTCTACTATAAAACAGCGAAATATAATTAAAATTCCATTTAATAATCAGTGATTCTTAGTGAATCTTCACTGATTTAGGTAGCCGCTGGTATAATAATCATAATATATCTATATGAAATATTAGGATTGACTTTTTTTAATTTCACCATCACTTGGACTTTTCCTTTTGCAAGACAATTCCTTAGCGTAAACTTTTTCTCAGAAGCTGTGCATATTATTATCAAGCTTATAAGAAATAACGATTTTTGCAAGGTCTGTTATAGATCAAAAGATAGATGGAAACTCTTAAAAATATAATAATAGAAGGTTCCAATCGAGATACAGCACATAGGAATTCTATACGGTTCAAGAATTGCAATGATTTTACTTTAATTCATTAGTGCGATGCTCATAGGTTTGAACAATTTCAATGGATTTCAAAACAATATGAACTTTCACAGTAAAGTATTTAATAACGAATAATAGCTTTTTTATGTCTAGAAAACAAATCTACAAAATTTGAGATAAATTTTCTACTAATTGTTTATAGTAATAATAATAATAATTCTGGTGTTTCGGATCCCATCTTAAGCCCCCCATCATGCATGTGGCTGTAACCCAGTCCGTGGATTGTGAGGTAAAAAATTAGGCTTTGTCCAATATGTCAAATTGGGCATACTGCTCTTATCGGATCACTTGATTGCGTTACAAAAATTCGTCCGTGACTGATGATATATGACGAGACAGGCCCTGAGAGAAAACTGAGCTCCCTAATTTTTTTTATTTTTATGATGACTGATTACGAAAAAACCGGTATAGAAACCCGAGAAGAAGTTCAATTAAATAATAATGAGTTATCATTGAAAATGCTTGACAATTTTGATTATATAAAAAATCCTTAATAATGAAATTTTCAAATGTCAGTTAGTTGAAAATACTATGAAGAATGGAGGAAGTGTAAAAGTATTTAAGAACTCGAACTCCTGATTCGAAGGCAATGCCAACGTCCTAAAGGATCGTCCATATATAAAGTAAGCCCTTTTTCTTTCGCTTAAATAAATACGAGAATAAAATTGCTGTGAAGTTGAGAAGGAGAAAACGATATAAACAAAAGAAAAACGGCTTACGTAATATATGGACGATCCCTAAGGTGACCAACTGTCAGTCGAAAAGTAGTGGTAGTAGCAGCGACAATTTAATTAACTTATTCAATTATAAAAATTTTTTATGAATGGCGATAAAGCTTTTAGAAATTATGTTCAATTTATTCTAATAAAAAATTTGAAAATTTAACAAAAATGAAACGGATTTCGAAAAAGTAAACATTTTTACAATAACAGACTTTCAGTTTCTTAACAATATTTTTGAAATATTTCGGAAGATCTAAAATAGTATATTTTATATACAATTGTTAGAAACATTGCAATAATTATATCAATAGAGCAAGGAAAATTTCAATTCATAATAAAAGAATGAAAATTTGTTCTGTTCCATTTTCAGTGATTTGGAGCAATTCTTTCAAACAGTTTGTAGAAACAAAAATATTTTGTACAGAAAAAAATCTAAACAAAGTTTAAAGCAACGGAAAATGCTTGTCATTTTTAATCAAAGTTTTTCATAATAAAAAGTTTATTAATCAGGATAGAAATAAATACATCCAGACTTGAGCTATAAATCTCTTGAAATTAAAACCTAATAATATAAAGTAAAAAAGAATCCTTTCTAATTGCAATGCCAATTATTTTAAATCCATTCCCTGCAATTCAAGAATAATAAATCTGTATTATCGATTCTTGGAGGATTTTATATTAGGCATTTTTGCTACATAGTCAGCTAACTTCACTTCGATAACTACTGAGGGGAAAACAATTCTTCAAATGCATTGGATTTAATCCATTTTTGCCCTATTTTATTAATATCTTCGTAAAAACTAATTTTTTCGATATAAATGCATTTGAAAAATAGGTTTTATTATTTAATTACTATTTAATGAAATGATAAAATGACAATACTTATTATTTATTACGAAGATATAACATAAACAAAGTTTTGTCCCATGCATTTGGTCCATTGTTTTCCCACTCAGCACTCAACGAAGTGAAGTTAGCTGATGCTTAAAATGAAAATACCTAATTAAGAGTCATTTATCGAGGAAAATATTGGGCAAGAAGATATTCAATATATTCTCACTTAATTGATTATTCTATACAAAATCCAATTATTTAAATTAAATTAGCCCAACTTTTTGTGAAAGCAGATTTCATTGAAAATAAACTTTCATGAGTAAATAATATTTGGAACTCATTTCACTGAATATTTCTGTGTATAAAACTCTATGAAAATCCACGAAATTACCAAAAAAAAAAAAAAGAATTTTCAAGAAAAGTTCTAAATAAATTTCTCAAGAATATTTCAAAGAAATTCAGTGTAATGTATCCACCGAAAAAAAACAGAAGTGAATTTTGGTTGCGGGAAATTTTCAAGTAGATTAAGTTGAATTTTTTCGCATCGAAACAAAACAAGATTAAAATAGAGTTGACATGGTAACAATTTCCAATGTGATGGGTAAATCTTAACACGTGAAGTTAATTTATGTTGCAGTTAAAGATTACTGTGAAATCGGTGTGAAGACTGCATTTGGTTTTTTTCTGTATATGAATACTCTGGATTACTTCTGATATAAAAATTATGAAAATCCAAACCTTTTTAAAGACTTTGCTTTAATTAATGAGTGCGGATACGTAATGCAAAAGTACAGCAATATTTTCCGAAATTTTAACCAATTTATTGATATTTATTACCACAGAAATTTGTGAAATTTTCGAATATTTATATGTACCGTAAGTAATAAAGTTCCACAAGTGAGTCAAATAAAAGAGGGTATAATGTGTAGGGGACTGGAACCTGCGACAGCGAGTGTGAAACTTTAAAAGCAATACCTTAGTTCACACAACCACTTTGTAGTCATGCGGGTGAACAGTAAAGATTTCGATAATTAATTATAGTGAAATTTATTTCTTCACTATATGTGCATGTAAACTTGAATAATTATTCTGCCGTTCTTTAATCTTTTTCACTACATTTTTAAAATTGAACTCTGGAACTGAGAGTGTCCAGATTCGAGAAATAAACTAATTTTAACTGCTTTTCGAAAATATAATATTGAATTGTCCATACGGACAAGATTTCATTAGTTCAATTCTCTAAAAATTCAGAAATGTGACTAGAAATATCGATTTGTAAATCATTTTTTTGAGTTGAAAGAATTTAAAAATTATTTAAATTATTTAAATGATAGATTATTAAAAAAAATAATTACAATTGTTTAAAGTTTAAATTATGACTGAATAAGTGGGTATACTCCCGATTTTAGGTCACCCAAGAATATTGGCATGATACTTGGCCTAGGCGCCGAGAAGCATTTTTGACGCGGATTAATATAAATCAAGTTACTAAAATTTTTTACTTCTTTCACTAATTAGTTTTTTTTTTAATCTCGAAAAATATTTATTTGAGATAAAAACGTTGTACATAAAAGTAAAATATTAATTAATTTTAAAGAGTTGTCCTTAAAAAGGGAGGATAAATTAGTTGACACACATTCTGAAGCGCATGAGGGATGTACCCCCCACCCCCTATTACCAACTCACGTGAAACTTGATAATAAGGAGGCTTGATAATAAGGTGGCTTGATAATAAGGAGGCCAAAAAACTCTTTTTTGGGATTGGCCTTCTAACTATTGTCCAAATTTGCTCAGGCTAAAAGTGACCATATCGTTAAATTTGGAAGACTTCAAGTTTTCAAATGTCTTTTATTAAACAATTCAGAGATTTTTTGGCGAGTTGCAATCAAAAAAAGTGATGGGCCTCAAAATTTGGCACCGACATTAGGGCAAGTGGTTTATCTTTCAGCCTCTGAAAAAGGGGTTTGGCGTGAGTAGGGAAAGGAGAGGTGGTTCACACCCAAAGTCAACTGCCGAATTGCCCCTTCATCATAATCATCAGTAAAATGTAAAAAAAATACATCTATCAGTTTTTCCCCAAGAATCTTTCAGACCAAAAAATGCTGTAATCCTCCTAATTGTTAAAGACAAGGCAATCTCTTAATCGAGCTCACCAGACATATCAAGCATTTCTCAGTCCGATTCTGAAAAAGAATATGAATGATATTTTTTGTCGTTTGCCCGTTAAGAGATTAAAGCAGAAGGGGTTTGGTCGCTTCATTTTAGAGCCATTATACTCCCGCCAAGGGGGTGAAGAAGATAGGCTCGGAGGGTGGAAGAGGGATGTTCGAAAAGAGAGCGACAGCGAGAGCGAATTTGACAGAGAGAAAGTGTGGGGGAGAGTGGGTCTGAAAGGGGGTGGGTTAGAGGGAGAGGGTATGTGCTGAGCTTGCGGAAAGGGTGCTTGGTGATGCGTACCATAGCTACCTCAACCAAATGCATTAAGACCGCCTACCACCCCATCGCAATATTGAACTCTGTACATTCTACAATCTTCTGATATATACATGCACACAGTGCTAAAATATACCTACACCACAGCAAACCATGTTTTCGCGTACGTACGTGCATTCGCGCACATGTACTTTTCAAAAGTGAAATCAGAAAGAAAGGGAGACAGAAGTGCTCCGGCGAATGCTCAAAACATTGCGACCCTTCGACTGTTTTCTTCAAGAGGGTGCGAAATGAAACCTTCAAGGTAATAGAAACCGCGAGACAAATACTGTTAAGGTGGCCGAAAGTGAGCCAAAGGATCATGAAGGTGAAGAATTGCGAAATCGCTTGGAGGGTTACGAGTTACGATTTTTTTACTGGAATGATGACTTTAAATTGTTTAAAAAGAATTCTTTTAATTGGAGGAGAGAGGATAAGTTGTAATTTTTTTTTGTATAAACTTTTAAAAATGGGTGAAAATATACCGTAAACGGGGGCTAAGCGGCGTATATATGGGGGGAATGCGGCGCACACTCAGGGGCCGTCCAAAAACTACGATACTAATTTGAGGGGGGGGGGGGGTTGCGCAAAAACCACGGCTGATAAAAGGGAATGGGGGGCTCAGTGGAAGTAACGTTACCAACTTAGCTTACATTCAGTACGTTTACTGGTGATAAATTTAGGTACTGACTAGTATTACTAGGGCTATTATCATGGAATTTTCCGTAATGTTAGCCTAAAATGAGCTGCAAAGGGGAAAATGTCTCACGGAAAATTCCGTAACGGTAGACAGCTCGTTAAATTCTAATAAAGTTTGCGCATTTTCGAAAAATGGCCCTGCATCAATACAGTTCAATAATAACTTAATAAGGTTGAAAAGTACTTTCAGATTTCAGACTTAACCCTCTTTCCCCTATTCCTCCCCATTTTTTAAAAGAATTCTTCTACCCCCGCCCCCCTTCCGTTTTCAAGGAACTTCCTCTTTTTCTCGACTTTTTCGTTCAAATTAAAACTGCATTAATAGAATCCAATAATAAAATACAAGAATTTTGGGTTGAAGAGTCGATTATTATATTTCTGGATCGGAATACATCTCGTTTGGTTAAAATTTCTACTATTTCATTGAAAATTCATATGTTTGGTTCAGGATTCAACTGTTTTCTTGAAAATTAGGCTGAATTGAATTGTTTTTTATTTCAAATTAAAATCTTCTTTGGTTAAAAAATCAAATATTTCAAGCTTTGTAGAGAATTAATTTTTTTTGGTGCAAAAATCAACTATGTACTTGCTTTGAAGTTGAACTACTTTTTAAAAAATTCATTTTTTTTGGTTCAAGATTAATCATTTTAGTTGAAAATTCATTTATTAGGGGTGAAAATTCAATTGTTTTCTAGAAAATTCGCTTTTTTGCCTTGACAATTTAGCAGTTTTATAGAAAATTAACGTATTTGTTTGAAAATTAACTTTTTTGTTGAAAAGTTGAAAATTGAATTATTTTTAATGAAAATTTTACTATTTGGTAGAAAATTAACTTTTTAGTTGAAAAATCATATTTTTAGGTTGAAAATTCAACTGTTTTGTAGATGATTCTTCTTTTTGTCTTTGAAATTCAACAATTTTGATAAAAATTTATTTATTTTGTTGAAAACGCATCTTTTTTGGCAGGAAATTAATCTTCTTGATAGGAAATTGATTTTTTTTACTTGAAAATTTAACTATTTGGTCAATAATTCATGATTTTGGTTAAAGGATCATCTCTTTTGCTGAAAATTGATCTCTTCAGTTGAAAATTAAAGTATTGTTTTCTTTTTTATGAAAAATAATTTTTTTTTAACTGAAAATTTAGCGATTCAATTTTTGGGTTGAAAAATATATTTTTTAGATGAAAATACATCTTTGCAGGTTGAAAATTCAACTCTTTTGATGAAGTCATCTTTTTTGTTCGGAAATGTACCAGTATTGTCAAAATCTCCTCCTTTCGGCTTGAAAATTCAACTGTTTTTTGTTGAATTTTATTCTTCTTTGTTTGAAAATTCGACCATGTGGTTGAAAATGCATCTTAACAGGTTGAAAATTCCACTATTTTGATAGACTCAACTTCTTCCGCCGAAAATTAAAATATTTTGTTAAAAATCGTTCCTTTCGGATCGAAAATTCATCTTTGATGGTATACAGGGTGATTCACACTTCATCATACACCTTGTATATACAGATTCCTTGTAAAAAACCAAACAACAAATCACAGTGGCAAAATGTTGTACGCTCAATAGTTTTTAAACTATTGATAATTGCAGCGAGCCAATAGGAGGTTGTTATTCTGGCGCGTTCATGAGCATCTTGCGCGAACGAACTGTTGATGTCTTACTTCAAGTTAGTATGAGAATGCCTGTTCAGATTGTATAATTTTCCCTCCGTTTATTTTTGCAGAAGGTTTTGACTCTTTGGTGCAACTTCACACTTAAACGAGATTCGAAAATTATCAAGTATCATTCACTGCCAACGAAATTGCAAAATATTTCTCGAGGAGTTCATTACCTGAATTAAATGCATAATTTGCTTTGAATTCTGTAGAAGCCTCCTGAATTCTTTGCATTCTGCAAAATTAGTCAAGTTAGATCGAATGCTACTCTAGCAGTGAATGAAGCTGAACTTGTTATTTGAATTCCACAGAATTCTCCCGAATTCCGTAGAATTTCCTTCAAAATTTTTTCATTAAAAATTAAAAAGTTTTTAATACTTTTCAAGCTATGAGAATAGAAATTGAATTATTTGGTATTTGAAAACTTTTAACTTCTCTAAATTTCCTAATTATTTACCAATTACTCAAGTTATGTGGAGGACTTAGCTTCCAGCGAGTGATGATGTAATCGATTCTTGAATTCCACAGAATTCTTTACAATTCCCTGTAACATTTTTTGAATATTTAAA
Organism: Andricus quercusramuli; assembly: GCA_932178445.1. Lineage (NCBI taxonomy): Eukaryota > Metazoa > Arthropoda > Insecta > Hymenoptera > Cynipidae > Andricus > Andricus quercusramuli. Next base: position 304,436 of record CAKNXH010000237.1, read on the forward strand.
ATGTTTTTGAATATCATCGAATGTTTCTAAATCTAAAAAACTAACATTCTTTAAGCTTAGTAGACTTTCTTTCTTGAAAATGTATTAACAAGTCTAAAATAAAAAAACACTTATTCTACCCGAACAAGTCGTTCTTTTCCATTCCTTGAAGAATTTCAGTTACTTGTATTTTAACAAAATTAACAATGACTATAAGATTAGAGAATGGAATGAACTTACTTCCGTGATAATTTATTTAGAAGCCTAAATAAGTAGTCTATTTGCTTCAAGTTTTATGATGATTTTAATTTACATAACATTCAGACTCTTTTAAAAAACAGAAAAGACTTCGGTTAGAACGAGTAAATAAAAATTTTATTGAAATTTATGTCTGCAGAATTTGAAACAAGATATTCGATTTATGCATTGCATTTTTTTATGAAACTGCAGCTAAAAATGAATTTTAAAGTTGAGATTTGCTATCTGTAATAATTTAGTTTAGATTTAGTTTAAATTTAGTATTTAAATCGGGGGATTCCCCAAACAAGTGGCAGTGATATGTTTAACGAACTTCACGTTGTTTCGAACCTTTTGTCTCTGGTCTGACTGTTACGACTTTTTTTACTAACTTGAAGTAAGACATCAACAGTTCGTTCGCGCAAGTTGCTCATGAACGCGCGATAATAACAACCTCCTATTGGCTCGCTGCAATTATCAATAGTTTAAAAACTATTGAGCGTACAACATTTTGCCATAGTAATTTGTTGTTTGGTTTTTGACAAGGAATCTGTATATACAAGGTGTATGATGAAGTGTGAATCACCCTGTATATTCATCTTTTTGAATTGAAAAATCATCTATTTTGGTAAAAAATATTTTTTGGTTGAAAACTGAACTATTTTGATGAAAACGCAACATATTTCGATTTGAAATCTCAGGAATTTGAAGTATTTCATATTGAATTCCACAGAAAATACTAAGAATAAAATTTGTTGCAGGAAATTTTGTAGAGCGTAAAAGTTTTGTTCAGCCAACTTCGCGCCTTTCAAAATACATGTGTTTGGCATGGAGAACAAAAAGAAAGTTCAACCGATATTTGTGTAAAGTTTATCCTGTGAAGTAAATTTTTGTTGCAAAGAATCTTTCGTCGGAAATCAATGTACAGTTTATCTTTCTTTTCTGTGTCAGAATGATTTATACAGGATTGTATTTAACAGAATTTATTCGCCTGTTATTCTGATATTACAGTAAAAGCAAATATCACATTACTTAATGCAGAATAAAGCACGGGAAAAATTGGATTATTTATCAGATTTTTTGGTCCAAATTATGAAAACCGATTTGATGTGAAACCAAAAAAGTATCCTTGACATCGAATGTGAAAATCGACATTCTGGAAATGTGCGAAAATAATTTTTTATAAAAACCGTTTTTTTGCACGAGCAATCTAAATTGGTGCACAATTAAGATAGTTTAAGAAATATATTTCCGTTAGGGTGTGCCGCTTTTCCCCACATGCACCGCTTAGCCCCAGTTTACGGTTAATGTAATATTTTAATAAATATAGTTTTTAAAAACGAATAGTCATGAGTAAAATTAAAAAAAAACTTCAAATGAAGTTATGATCTAAGCTTTGGAAGAACATTAAAACATAAAGAATGTTTTGGGTCCAAGGTCCGACTTCAATCATAAGAGAAACCTGTGTATATTACTCTAGTTTCAATACCTTGATACAACATGAGGCCTTCCAATATAGAGGGATAAATACTATTTCTCTGATCAATTTTAATTCTCTCTCACTGACCTTCGTATCGCTGATCGAAAGAGAATTATCTTTCAATGCCCTTGACACAAATATGTATATCAAAATCCTCTGACATAAGGCTATTAGTACAAATCTTTAATCCCTAAGGGTAAAATGACTAACTATTAACTAGGTGAAGAGAACAAGGTCTCTTAATATTACGTTGTTACCTAATACATTTAGTTTCAAAAATACTTTTTAAAAAATCTGCAATCAACTTCTGAATGAATATATATTATATATTGAAGCTCCTGCGTTTGAACTTGTATATATAATTTCTTTATTTGACATTTTTTCATATCACAGAGGGACAGTTGGACATTAAATCCCAAGGTCTCACTTTCTGATCCAAAAGGCGCACCGATTTGATACCCTTTTGGATAAAAGTTAAGAAATTGCTATTTCAAGGATGGATTCTTTATAATGATTGAATACAAATAGAGCTTTTTTACGAAATAATAAGTTCTCATAAATATCAAGATTGACACTCAAAATTCTGAAAAATGAGCATTTTCCTTTTTTGTCGGTTTTCAAACATTTTCTCCTCATGAGCAGCTTCTATGTCAAATCATCTGAAGAATTTGATAGATTTTTAGTAATTTTAATGAAAATTCTACTATCCAATTTCAAAAACTTTTTTAATTCATCAAAAACAAATTTTAAACTTTATTTTTGAAAAAATCCATTTTTGGTTTTCTTAACATTGTTTTATAGATAAAATTTCATGATAAACCTTATTTATTCTATGTATTTTATAGTATCAAATCGAATTTCAATTAATTCAAATCAGATAAGAAGCAAGAAAATTGGTCAATTACCGAAATTTAGAAAATTTACGGTAATTTATAGTATCAAAAAATTTCCAAAATTCCTTCTCTGAAAATTGAATGTAAGCAGAAATTGTACCTGCATTCCAATCGTGCCTGAAATCATGAATTTTTTATTAAAAATATCGTATGCAACAAGGGAAGGGGAATATAAACTACTCTAGTATTATTTTAGTACTCGTCTCCGGCTCGTGCTCGCTCGCCTACAGCTCGTACTGAAAGAATTATACTTGGCGTAAAATATCCCACTTCTCCCCCTTGGTGCATAATATACTATTTTTATTTGAAACCTAATTCAAAATCGGTATCGTACATACATCCCTCTATTAAATAATCTTTAAACAGAATACAAATTTTGAAATTCTAAAAGAGTCAATCAGTAATACTTTTGCTTCCTCGTAGAGGAAGCTTTGTAGTCGTTACAATTTAAAATATTTTTGAAATGATTTGATTAAACGTTTCTTAGTTGATAAATGTCTAATACAATGTTGGAAGCAAATGTCCGGATACATGTTGTAAATACGGTTGTAAATAAATTGGTCAAATTTGAAGGGCTTATTTTCACGGCTAATATCTCAAAACTAATGCAAGGATTTCTAAAAATATTCATTACAGTTCATTTCAGCACTTTATAATGTTTTAAAAATGGGTTTTTCCAGAAAAACTTTTTGCAATTATATAATTGAAAGTTTATGTTGGAATATAAAAGATTCCCTAGCTGGAGGTAAATCAATTAGCTTGTAATATTAACAAGTTTTATCAAAATTAAGGAAGTTATAGTCATTTACAATATTTTTAAATTGTTATTTACAGTAAAAAATTTCTATTAACATAGTTCAAAGTTGATGCAAGAATAGAAAATACACCTGGATTCGAGACAAATTATTGATCTACTAGGTCTGTCCGGAAAGTATGCGACCTTGTGGTGTATCAAGAGTAAGAGTTAAATATGTTCAATGGCGATGATATCTCTGTGCGATGATGATTTCCTGTACGTCCTCAAATCGTTTTCCTTTTAGAGGATCATAGGGAGCCAGTTCAAGACTGGATAGGGGTTGCCGAAGTTGTGTAAGGCCGTGTATCACCATAAATTGCTGAATAAGTTGCGATGAATGGACGATTTGAAATCCCCTGAACACTCTGTAATTTGAGTATCACTCACAGACAGACTCATCGTCATACACTTTCCGAATCATAATGCCTATGTCCAAACACGAATGGCCAAGCTTTTTGCAGGTCCCTGCCACTCCCTAAACAGTCAATACCTATTTTGGCAATAGCACAATTAGGTACAAAGTTATAGAGCACAAGGTCGTAAACTTTCCGGACAGACCTCGTCCAGTATTAATGGAACAGTATTAATTGAAAAAGTATGATAAATTTTTAATTTCATGTTTTTAGATTAGAACGAAACAATTTTGCCTCATTACATGGACTCTTTATGTGGCTTTGAAAGGATCTATCGCGATTGCATTTTCACCCTACGCATCGCTGTCTGAGTTCCACTGTGATATGAATGTTTCCCCATGGGAGTGTCGTCACATATTGATTGGAATGGGGTGGTGATGGTAGTTCATAGTGGAACCCTGTAGACTGACGCTTATACTACACTATATAGAACACATAACACGTATTTCATGGGAAAGCTGAGGAAGTGGGAGTAACCATTACAACTCAGATAATGATATCGCGTTCGAGCATTTGTCACGCGCGCGCGCCTCTAATGAAGCTTCAGAAGCCCCGTTACGATGCATTACTATAAAGTTATAGACACTCTACCCCACACATGCAAATCGATACAATTATAACTGCTGCCACTCTTGAAAGGAAATTGCTCTCTATTACATAATATCATTCCAGGAATGCATCCGTTAATTAAATCATTTGTCATCAATTATTCAGTGCTACCTAACCATCTTTAATGAATATCGATGCAAATTACAATTTAATCCTGTCAACAAATGTTGAAGACGATGTGCCAAAACTATGTGCTTTCAAAACTTCTTATCCTCTCTATTCTATATATGAATTTTAAATTTCGATAATTTAGGACCGTTTCAAAACTACGTCGCGCTATTTTGAACACTTTGTCTGCCCCCCTCCCCCATTTTTATTCGTAGATCATTAAACAATACTTGAATCCCATAGAGTGAAGTCACAAATCCGAAGAGATGATATTTCAACCAACTAGTTGAATTTTCAACAAACAGTCAAATTATTTCAAACAAAACAGTTGGATTTACAACTAAAGGGTTGAATCTTTAAGTCTAAGGGACAAATATGGAATCAAATAGTTAAATTTTCAATCTACAGAGACGAATTTTCAACCTACAAAGACGAACTTTCGACCAAATAGTCTAATCTTAAAGCCCATAAGGTTAATTTTCAACAAAGCAGTTGAATTTTTGACCAAAAAGATAACTTTTGAAGAAAATAGTTTAATTTTCCGAAAATAATTAAATGCCAAACAAAAAAGTTGAATTTGTAATCAAATAGTTGAACTTTCAAGCAACAGGGAAAAAATAACCAGAAAGAATATTTCAGTCTGGGGTGAATAAGAAATTTCAACCAAATTGTTGAAGTTTCTACGAAAAAAATTGAATTTTCAACCCAAAAAAAGGCAAATTTTTAACAAAACAGTTGATTTTCAAGTCAAAAAGACAGACTTTCTACAAATCAGTTGAATTTTCAATTGAAAAGTTTATTTTCAACCAAATGGTTGATTTTTAAACTAAAATGACCAATTTTCAACAAAAAAATTAATTAATTTCAATTCCACTTTAAGCAAGCAGTTAAATTCTCAATCAAGAAGATTATTATTTTTTTTACCAAAAAAGACGAACTGAAAATGATCAATTTTCAATTATCAATGAAATAGTTAAATTTGCATTGAAAACAAATTAATTGTCAACCAAGAAAAAAACGAATTTTTAACCAAATATTTAAATTTTGAACGAAATAGTAGAAATTTTAATCAAAAAAGATTACTTTTGAACTAACAATATAATAACAGATTTTTCAATTAAAGAGTATTAACTTTCACCAAAAACTTGTGTGATTTTCTTATTGTGTTCTATAATTCATATCATATTTGAATAAAAAAAAAAGGAAAAAGGAAAGTTTCTCGAAAACAGGGGAAAAGAGAGGAATTCTGCAAGATAGGGATGAAGAGGGAAATGGGAGAAGGAGTATGAAATTTGTACATAGATGCTTAATTTGTAAAAATTAACGTTTTAAGAATAAACATTGTTTATTTCACAATCTTCAAAGCTCAAGACCAAATGCCACAAGAAAATCCAATTTTAATTCTGTAAAAGTTGATTCTTTTAAAATTGTTTTACTTCAAAATAAAGATAAATATTTCTTTGTACTTTCTCAATGAGATAGTAATCACTTTAATCAGTGCTCTTCGTTTTAGGAAAAATCTATTCCAGACATTGGGATTTTAAAGTAGCGAAGATAACAAAGAAAACAACTTGGGTAACTGCCTACGAAGGGCTGACCCTTGTGCGAGGATTCCATGAGGAAATACCCTTCCATTAGTTAAATTGTTTTCCTGATACGGAACCTATTCTTTCCTGGCCCTCAATGGGGCACCTCTTCTAAAAGACATTTACTTACTTCAGAGAAATGCGACTTCTACTTTGTGATTTTCCTTAACGAAATTAGAAAGGAATGATCTTTCAAGCTGATGATACATTCTGTTAGACTCTCTTTATCTTCAACGTACAAATAAGAATATAAAAATTCAGAAAAAGTCTTCTAGACCAAACAGTTTAATGTCACAAAAAGATTACATTTTCAGCGATTACAGTCACGAATTAAGATGCTAAAAAAATGTTATGATCGTCATAATAGAGATATTATATAGAAACAAATGCAGGATTCAATTATTTGGAAGTGCTCAAATAGCAATTACGAACATCCCCCCGCCACAGTATTGGGATTCGAACCCTTGACCATCCTCTGAGTGCTCGTTGCTTGGATCGTAAGCCAAGCACAGTATCAACTAAGCCTAGATACCGCCAAACGGGGTAATTTCAGAAATGTGGGGTAAATTCGGACACCCCTAAATTCCCAAAATTCATAGGATAAATTACTCAAAACTGTTCCAAGAATAGTGTCGAATCGTATCGTCTCATTTTTCGAACGACATCGAACGACATCGAACGAGGTCCTCGAAAATGATCGAGAAACGTCACTTGTGACAGCCTTTCAGCTCTGCTAAAAGCAGCTCTGCTGCCGAAGATTATTTGGATTTAACCCTTAAAGCGCCATGCTATGTAATAATAACACAAAGCGCCATGTGGGGTCGTGGACGAAACCCGTCAGAAAATGTCATATTGCAAAGAGAGTAGCCGTTATTTCAATTCCAAAAAATTACTGAATACTCTCCAACTATCTTTCTAGTGTGTAGATAAGGTTTTATTGACAAAAAAATTTTTGCTGCGTGTTAGAAAAATAAAAATCTTACCAAAACGTGAAAAATGACTTTTTCACGAAAAAATTATGAATCAGTCAATTTTTGATATTTTAACCTAAGAATTTAACCTGTAATTTTCGAAATATAGCTCTTCAAGGAAAAAAAATTATTATAATGCAGCTTTGAAAAAAGGTGGGGTCGTGGGCTGAACTAATCTACGCGGCCACTTGCCAACTGTGTCGATCGAAAAAAGGGATGTTCAACTAACGCTAAAGGGCACCACAGAACGCGAATTAAAAAAGGTGGCTTCAGTATGATCGCGCAAAAAAAAGTTGGGTCTTTTCATACCCCGTGGACGCTTTAAGGGTTAACGTTTAATTTAACGTTAAATCTGTTTTTGTCTTAAATTTTTAATTTAACTTAACGATTAAACACAATCTGGAGAAGGATGGCAGAAGATACAAGCTATACAGGGAAAAGAAAATTTACAGGGTTGATACTTAATTTTAAATAATAAACAATAATAAAAAATAATACAAATACTAATGATAGTAGAAGCTTAGTAAAATCTAAAATAAGAAACTTATATAAAAAATGAAAATTATAATTAAAAATATATTATATAATTTAATCTTCTCACTAATGAACTGATGATTAATCAAGATTCATCTGTATCGAAATCAGTGACAAAAAGAAGGAGAAAGGAAGTTCTAGGAAGTATTTTCGAATGCGGATACATGGATAAAAAGAATCGCGAAATGTAAGGCTTCCTCTGCGCAAAAGCTGAAAATTATAATAAATGTAACGGATGAAAATACATCTGGAACTACACGACATTTAAAAAAATTCAATGACCAGCAGCCAAAATAAGTATTATTGATTAGCATTTAAACCTAATTTCATTCAAATTTTATCATTTCTAGCCAAAAATTCAATAATTTCAAAAATAATTTTGAATAATTTTTCAATTTCAATAACAAATTTATATTTTTCAAAGAAATGAGAGGCTGAAAAATTAATTTTTACTCTTTTTGAAGATAGTTTTAATGTAAATATGATTTTAAGTCTGCATGAAATACAAAATCCTTTTCCCTTTTTGTTCGAGATTAGTGACAGAAATATATGACTGATTTTTGTAAGAATCTTACAAAACTTTACTTTCAATAAAATGAATTTTTTTTTGACAAAAAAAAGTAGTAAAGAACTTTCTACATTATTTTTATTTACATACAGTAAATCGAAGATTAATATTAGTAATATGAAAAAAGAATATTTAGTCGCACAAGATGAAAGATGTTACTTTTTCTAAATTTAACAACAAAATGAAGTTACATTCAGACCGAATTCATTTCAAATCGGGAAGGCTGTAAAGCGTGCATGCTGAAGTCACGAAATCGTGACGAGACCTAATATTTTGTTGTGCCACTTAAAAAATTATAAAAAAAAGTTTCTTAGACCTTTTCTCTATCTTGCCTCTTTTTCAAAATGTTTGCTAAATTATTAATAGAATCGGCTCTAATTGTATTTTTCTTAATTAAATGACATTGAAACAGTTAAAACAATTAAATTGTTTATGTTGATATAATTTTATTTTATTTATTTTAATTTAATGGGCTATAATTGTTTTTTTGTATTAAATTTAATTGCAACAATTAAAACATTATATTTTCTAATAGTTTGTAAAAAAATGTAATGTGTAAATCTATAAGTTGAAAAAATTTTGTTTACGAAGTATTAGAAAATTGTATTGTTACAAGAAAAAGACAGTTATAACCGAATTTATAAATTTTAAGCTAAAATTTCAAGAAAAGGACGCAAGATAAGAAAAGTGTTTGCAAACATTTTTTTTTACAAATTTTCAAGTGGGCGAACTTCACTCTTTTGACTTTTTTTCAAATATCGTTTCGTTATTGAAAAAATGTGAATTTTTATTTTTCATAAAAATAAACTCAACTTTTTCTTCTCTGAAACGTGGGCACAAGATAAATGATTTTTCGATAAATCTACCCTCTTATTACCAACTTAGAGAAAAAAACAAGAAAAAAAACGATAGCCTCGTTGAGAAAATTAAGTTTGAAGAGCTTCAGAAAAATGGCAACGAAAATTTTTTTCGTAAAATACATTACCACCTTCAAAAGTTTCAATACTCATAACTTAGTCAAAATTTTTTTTTGTTTAAACGGAAAAAATGAGTCGACTAAAATCCCTTAAAAGTCACATAGAAAAACAACATATTTTGTCTTAAAACGATTTAGTGACTTCACTTTGCATTGCCTGTCCAATTTAAAATAAATTCGGTCTTTATTAAAATTAAAAAATGGGTTTGTTCAAAAATATAAATCTACCGGGAAAGTGTAATTTCTCTGCTCGATTTCTGATATAATAATTTCATATCTAATATATTTATACCTTTGATCTTTCATGAGAAATTTGATCAAAATGTCTTCAATTATATAGTGGCGGAATAGGTAACGAGAAAATATATTCCGAAATGTTTCTTTGATGATGAAGTAACCCAAGAATTTTCCGCCTATTTGAACAAAAATGCGAATCTTCCACAAACAATATCCTGAGATCAATGATTTTCTCAACTTTCAAGGATATGCAAGAAGCCGTGATCAAAACGCTTAAAAAAATGTATCGAAGATATCTTTCACTGTAGATAGTTGGACCTCTGTATAAAAATATGTTCGAAATAAACTTTCTTTCATAGAAAATATAAATTCTAAAAAATACGAAACTTCAAAGTCTTTTCAGATTGATAAAGCTTCTTTAGTCTATTAGTCTGATATATTTTATGAAACAAAATTGTATATTTTTTTAATATCGCTCAGGTATGAAGGTAAAAGTTAGCTTAAACCTTGAAAAAAGGCCTTTCTTTCTTGACGAGAAGTTCGTTTTAATGAGACGATATGAGATGACAGCTCGATTGTCAAGGTGATAAACAAAAATATTTTCGGCCGTTTCTCTGATCGTGTCGCTCGAATGAACCACTACAAGAATCTGGAATCAGTTCAAGCCTCAACTGGTTCTAGATTCTGTTTAGAACCACCCGCCTTAAGTAATTTAAACTCTCAATTCAAGAATGTCCGAATTTACCCGTGTCCGTAATTACCCCGTTTGACGGAACCCTCAAGCGGTTCAATATTCTTATATTTGAAGACTATGACTTTATTCAAACAAACGTTCCAAAATAATACAAAAAAAGTTTTTCAATGCAAATATTAAATGTCGACAATTCCAGTAGATTTTATGTACATCACTTGGAATTAATTGCACAAACTGGATGAACAATACGAATATAAAAAATCAATAGTAATTCAAAATAAAGCTCCTAATTTGAAAACAATTGGAACTTTTGGAATATGTGGTATTAAAGTAACCACAAGTTTGAGAGAACGATTGAGAAAACCGCCCTACACTTAAGGCCAGGATTGGTCGTTTATGTCGATTAATGGTAGCCCGCAGACTTTGAGGGTGTAGACAGCTCGACCATCGAGGCCTCCGTAGGGAACTACACATCTGGCGACCAAGCAACAAGTACGCACATTTACTGCATATCCATTACGACCAGTTTCAATTAGGCAAAGAACCCGATGGGAGCGTAATCACACACACTTATACATATATTTCAATATGCACGAGGGAATCGCTTGAAATATCATAGCTTTAAGTACTCTTGTCCAGCCACACTAGTTACCCTGATGTTTGTCCTACCTGTTGGATTCGAGTACCAGGTGTTGCAGGTGCAGTGCGAAGAATTATTAATTTTTAATTAAGGGAATGGAAAAGTATAGTAATGCTAGTGCAGTCGATTGATGAATGCATTCACAAAAAAACCTTTATCTAAGTCCATTTTTTAGTCTTAAAGCTAGATTTAACGTGTTTCTTACTTCAAAACTTTCATTTTTCTGTATTGGTATTGCGCTTTAGCAAACTATGCTAAAAAATGATAATAATTTTAGTAAATTTCATCATCTTGTTCTGTTGTTTCTGAAGGTCCATATCGGGCCCCTCAAAATTTGAGGGCTTTTTACAGCACCATAAGAGATAATTTGAGTTTTTAACTCAGAAATTTGTGAGCTGTCCACTGTTAAAAATACGACAGAAATATAATTTCATTAGTTTAGGAAATGAAAAATGTATGTACAGCAAATTTGTGAAATCCTGAGTTTTGCACTTTTTAAATGATCTTTTTCTAGTTAACTTAAAAACATATTTCAATCATGTTAAATTCACATTTTTACTTAAACCGAAATTTAAATTTGAAAAAGAAAATTCATAGCTATAGTGATTTAGAGGCCAGAATAGGAAAATTCGAATTTTCACTCCACTTCAAGATTCAAAAGTTATTAAAGATTTCCTGGTGATCTTAGAAGTGACTGTGTGGAATCCAGAGGCACCCTCTAAGAAGAAACAAATAATTATTAAATAATTATCTTAGGAGGCTGGTCATCTCCCATCTGCCAACACAGTGACTATGAGGAATATAAAGTGACCCTTTAGGTACAACAACAATAAATGAAAAGAAAAAGCTTGACTGTTTCTTAGGTCACCCTACGTGAAACTCAGCATTATAATAGGATATAATTCTAAAAATGTAAAAAATACTAAGGAATACTTCTGAAATCTGCTATCTTTAACCTTTTGAATTCTTCAGATTTTTCAATTTTTCATCTAATCTCTTTTTAACATTAGAAAGCCCTCAGATGTTTAAAAGATGTTTAAACTTAACTAGAAAAAGATTATTGAAAAAAAATCATTATTCAAAAAATTTGCTGCATTTACATTTTGCATTGCCTAGACCTTATCAAATTTTGTTCTAGGCTTCGAATTTCTGAAAAATATATTGTCATTCTTTTGGGTTATAAATATGTTTGTTCTAAGGATCGGACATGTCAACTTAAATGTATTCTTATACAATAGAGCATTTTTATAAATCGAAACCAAATTGATTAATTACACATTTCGAGGGTCTTAACGCAGCACTTTTGCACAGACTCGATCAACCCTATTGTTTATTTTATCCATAAAAATAAGGCCTGTTATGCGTGAAAAATATATTCTCACGTAATTATCTATTAAAATATAGATCAGGGACAGCAAAAAATAATATTCTTCAAATGAATTTTAATATTCGCGCACCTAGGAAAGCTGTCATCATGAAGAAAATATAACTGAGGCATGATTATAATACATAATTGTGCAAGGAGTTAATTTATTGGAGTCAAGGAAAAAAGTATGAGCAATGCCAAGCAAGGTTGAACAGGATGTTGACATGCATTTCATCACAGAGGTCGATGGCTGAGTGAATAAGTGAGTGATTGAATGAAAGGAAGAAATAAATCTATAGGATGGTATACGACATTGCCCACCAGGACACTTCCTATGCATAATTAGCACGAGACAACTTCATCAAGATACTCTCAGAAGAGCGGTCATAAAACTCACAGATAATATACACAGTAAGAAAGAACATTTATAATTGTTACATCTTAAAATGCTTGATATAATTTCAGTGCAATTTATCTGGATTTGAGAAAATTTACCTGATTTTAAGTAACCTTCTTTTGAATTCAAATCTCAATTCTGAAATTTAGATAATGGGGTCTTGAATGAGACCAAATTTGCTCAAATTCAACAAAAAAGTTTCGAAATTCAATCAAAATAAATTTTAAGGGGTAACAACTTTACACAGTGAAGTCTTTACACTGTTAGAAGTAGGTTCATGAAATTTCATGAAAAATTGTTTAAGTAAGCTTATTGAAATTTCAATGTATGTTTTGAAACTATTTTATGAGATAGTACATTAAATTGTTTGTAAATGTTCAAGAATATCATATAGATATTCAATGTATATCACATACAAAACTTCTAAATTTAATTTTATGAATTATTTTTAAATTTTGTTTCTATTTTCATTCAGGTTTATTAAATTTAATAAAACATGTTACTTCATTTTCAATGCATGTTTAAAACTTTACGTAAACCACAGTGAAATTTATTCAGCCACCAATAATATTTTATGTACAAGCAGTCGAAAAAGGTTTCAGAGTCAATTTTATGAAATTGCAATAACTTTTGCTTAAAAATTACGTTTCGTGTCAATGAAAATTAATGAATATGGTCTCAAATTAATTTTCAAAGTCAAATTTACGAAATTTCAGTGACATAAGTCATTAGAAACTGACTGAAATGGCATGTATCATAGTGTAACATGATAAATTATATGGTTTATATTCAGCGGCTTTATAATTCGAAAAATGCAGATATCGCGTTGAAATTTTGGGAAATGTTTCAAAATATATAAGGGCACGTGTGTCTGGCTTATTTGAGTTTTTATTTTATTAAAATAGTGAATTTTATTAATTTAGCTTGCTCGTAGAGGAAGGTTTGTAATGACCTAAATTTTCAAATATAGTTTTCTGACATATTTCGATGTAATTCGATACCAGAAGCTAGACAATATAATTTTTTTCTTTGTGCGCGCGCGCTTTTATGTGCAGGTATAACCTTTTTCTCCTTACCGTATTCGGAAGAATTATAGCTCCGATTGATAGCCATATCTGATAAGATTTTAAACCAGATCTGTCATTTCAAAATGTTTTTGTTAGTTCAGAGATTTAAAAAAATTTACCTTGTTTACATGAGAAAAACTTTTTTGATATTCTAAATATAACAATATACAATATCTACTGTACTTGATCGCTTCTTCGAGACGCATCAATCCACTCAGGAAGTTTAAATAAAATTGATGTATTCTGTTTACGTGAGAAAAACTTTATATTTGTTCACGTCTTGGAGACGCGTCGAATGAACTACTGACGTACCTTCTATGACCTGTTATGATTTAGCAATACCGATTTATAAATTTGAAAAATATATTGTTTATCTTCTTAATATGAGCAAACTTGTTTAATATTAGGAATACAACAGTAATATTTATGATATCTTTCTTCGGTCTTCGATATGCATCGATTGCCCAATTGACCTTTCATAACCTGCCACAAGCTTCTTGGTCAACTTTCTTGACTTAGAAAGTTAAAAAAAAAGTTACATTTTTTCTATAAAGAAAACTTTTTTTTTAATTTGGAATATAACACTACTCATGGCAAGATATTTACAATATAAATTGTGCAGGATCGTTTGTTTACTTCATTCAAAAAAGCGTTCTGTTGTTTTATCAAAAACTTAATCACGTAATCTTAGATAATCAAAGAGATTCAACCAATCTTGCGTAGTTTACACCTAATCACTTAATCCCAATTGATTATGTCGCACAGTTTAGCCAAAAGCACTTTTTGTTTACAAAAGTCTGTCTACAAGCCAATTTTGGATGGATTTTAATTTTTTTTGACCGTAAGGCATTCTGGTATAATAAGTCGGTCAGAAAATTTGATTTGACGATCCAACATCTTTTTATTTAACAACAAAATAACCAAATATTTATTTCCTAACATTGCAGATATACCTATTTTTAAGATCTTTTAATTAACTAAGGAAAAACTTTAGTGAGTGTAATTGAAATGAACAACAGCCATTTTCTCGTGATTCACAATGATTAGTTGTTTGAAATTCATGGATTGTATATAAAATATTAGAGCAATTAATGTCTTATTGCAATTATTTAATAAAAACTGATGTTTGACAAACATTTAAACAATTTTTATAAACAAATACACAGTTTTCGTATGTCGCAATGAATGTGATCAAATTTTTTTTCAGAAACAACCAAAAATTTGTCACCAATGACTACTTGCTGTCATTTTTTCCAAATGGACAACAAATATTAATTATTAGAACAATATTTATAAAAAAATCCACACTTTTTACATTATTCCACGAATTAACCCAATTTTGTTTGCGTAACCAAATAAGCATGCATTTCCAGTGATTCTTAGCTGTAATTTTGTTCAAATTGATGAAAAATATTAATTATTTGTGAAAAATTTATAAATAAATTAATATTTCGGCCATTTTTATAAATATTTTTTGAATAATCAACACTTTTTCTCAATTAGAAAAATGTGACAAGAAGGAATAATTGGCAAGACATTTCTTGTTGATTCCGTAAAAAAATTAATATTTATCATGTAAAAATGGTCAAACTGAATTTTTAAAATAAATAATGTTCAAATAATCAACCGTTCTTGCTAATTGGACAAATATGGTAAGAAGAAGCTATTGGTAAGACATTTCTAGTTCATTCCACGAAAAAAATAAGCCTATTCATGCAAAAGTGACCAAAATGTACATTTGTTTATAAAAACTGTTAAAATAATTAACTGTTTTTATCCATTGGCTTGGAAAAGCAGTCAAAATGTGCATTCATTTATAAAAATTGTTTAATTAATTAACATTTTATATCAATTTGAACAAAATCACAGCTAAGCGTCATTGGCAATTCATTTTCAGTTGGTTCCCCAAAAAAATTGGGCTGACTCGTGGAATGATGATGAAAATGTGAATTTGTTTATAAATATTGTGCAAATAATTAATATTTCTTGTTAATTTAAAAAAAATAACAGCAAGGAGTCATTAGTAAGACAATTTTGGTTGATTCTGAAAAAATTTGATCACATTCATTGTGTCATACGAAAATTGTGTGTTTATAAAAATTATTTAAATATTTGTCAAACATCTACTTTTCTCAAATAGTCACAATCAGACATTTATTTCTCTTATATGTTATATACAATCTATGAATTTCAAAGAAATAATCATTGCGTATCATGAAAAAATGGCTTTTGTTCAGTAATTTTTCTAATCATGAACAATTTTTTTTCTGACTCTAACCTACTGAACTTTATTAATAGATAGTAATTACACTGGCCAAAGCTCTTCCTTGTTTTATAATTGGTCAAATCGAATTTTCTGCGCCGACTTTTTATACCTGAAATTACAAAAAACGTTAAAATTCAATAAAAATTGGCTTGAAGACAGACTTTTGTCCACAAAAAGTGCTTTTGGTTACACTGTGCGTCGCTTTTAAGATGCTTTCAACAAAACATTTTGGCTGAATCAAACAAATATTTTTCTCGATTATAGTAAAATGCTCTCTCAAATTATTGATTGATCCAACGAAAAATGCTGTTGAATTGATACAATATTTTCTAAAATCATCAAAATGATTCAACCAAAAACTTTGATTAATTGATTGAAGCAAACGAACTTGATCCACTGAACAATAACGTTGTTCATTTAACCAAAATTTCTTCTGAATTGAAACAAGCCCGGTCAACAAAATGATTTTGTTGAATGAAAAACATTTTTTTCTCGCTGTGAATATTGAGAAATATCGATATTTATCCACGTGTTGATAAGTCGCAGACTCACAAGAGTGCCTGCAAGCATTAACGTTTTATAACTTTTCTAAACCCGTACACATGTTACTATTTGGGGTTCAGTAATCTGACTTTAAGCACAGGGATTGAACTCAACCAAGCCGTACTCATCGAACCGGAACTAATCTCCCAAAAAAGAAGATAAAAAATCCTTTAGCTACTAGTAGCGGTTATATATTCGTGACCGGTTGTTTCAGATGGATGACCCATTGTCAGACTCGAGATCCTCGAGTGCTCAAATCTGCGCACTCGACGAGAGCTTTATTGGAAAGTACGGTTCGTACTTATGTGTTATTGCACTTGTGTTACATTACACAGATACACCACACACTCGTGTCTTCGATCGGAGACCTTGCTGAATGACCGTGATGCCAACCGCAGTTCGAAAAAATTCCTCACATATTCTTGCAAATGTTTAACACTTTTTCGATATTTGTCAAATATTCCAAAAGCTTTGCGTACTTGATACGTTTTCTATGACCCAAATGGAAGTGGGAATATAAAAATGATGAGGTTCAAGTCACTAAATCCCAGACGCTCAGAAATAATGATCAGTGATTGCAGGAAAAGGATAATCTTGGTGTATAAAAGAAAAATTGTCGAAGAAAGGACTAACAAGAAGGAGGAAACAAAGAAATGATGGATAGGATGTTAAGTACAGAAAAGCAAACGATTATTCAAATGGAGGAAATGAACGAGAATAATTACATACTTTTGTTAAAATGATCCTTGCAATTGAGACACTTAGTATTTTGTAAAGGAGATAAAAGAATCTTTTGTATCAAAGAACCTTCATTGCATTACATTTTCTCAAGAATTTAAGTAATAGTTACATGTTTATTAGATTTCAAATTTTAGAAAAGAATCTAACGTTTATTTATAAACAAAATATTCGCATTTCTTACGAAAGAGTATATATATATATATATTGCATCTTGATTGTGGAATGCAATTGATGCTTATTAATATTTTAATTGCAATCTAGATAAGTCTAACATAATAATTGTTATGGTGATCATATCGTGAGATAAAATCAGATGTTATCATTCGTTACGCATGTTTATCACGATATGAGAAACTTTTCACTGAGAAAGAATATTCATTGTTTTATTTTTTATTCGGCGGATTCTATCAACACGAAATTTGTTTATGGATGAAATTTATTAAGGGTTGCTACAAAATGCCAATTTTTAAATTCCCCGACTTTTCGCAACCAATTTTTTATTTTCCCTGACACTTTGAGTCATAAATCATACAAAATTTTATTATCATATATATCATCTACGGATTACGTAAGCCATACGTAAAATACAAACATTTTCAACAAAATAATTGAATTTTCAACTCAAGAAGATCTATTTTCAACAAAAAATTGAAGAATTGAAGTTTCAGCTGAAACAATTGATTTACAACCAAGAAAATGGGACCTTTTTGAAGAAATAATTTTTTTCTTTCGTATTTTGTTATATCTTGTGTCGTTTTAACAATAAATGTGACTTTTCATTTTTCAAACCAACAAGAATTCTCTCTTCTCTCCTTAAGGCCGTAGCATAGAGAAGACTTTAATGGAATATATTCTTTACATAAGGAAGATTCTATAAAAATATGGAGAGAAAAAAACGATGGAGTTTTTGAGTAAACTGACTCTGTTACTGGCTCTATATTCCATTTTACTCTAAAAATTAAGAAAAATATTTATTTACAAATTTTGAAAGTATAGCTCATTTATTACACGTCCAATTTAAAAAATTCTTAGATACATCACATACACACGGAATTGTAAAAATTAGTAGGTTCCAAATATCTTATTTTCCAATCGCGCATTGCAAAATTATATATTTTTTAAATTCGTTGTGTTGGCCTGTTGGTGAACAAAGGGTACCTGGTGGAAAGGTTCAGGTCGTGGTGGATGATCATCGACTTGGTCAACGGGAAATCTTCATACTCCAGCATCACATATACTCCAAATTTTGTACATATTTATTGCTTCATATGAATATTATTAAATTCAAGAGTTCAAATAATTTTTTAGGTAATTTTCTTTTGTATGTTTATTTTGTATTGATATAACAAAATATCTCATTTATGGGAGAAAACGATAAAGTGAGAAAAATTAATTAAGTAAATTTTGTTCAGTTTCCAAGGAATTTGTTTAATCAATCACAATTAAATTTTGTCCGGATAATCCATGATTATAGACAAAATTATGATTAGCCAAAAGATTTCTCCACAAATCGAACACATTTTACTGAATTAAAGCATTTATCTTCTCCTACCATTTTCTTTCAACAAGGAGTATTTGGTTTTATTTTGTAAAATAAAATAAAATTGGCTTTCAAAAACCTAACAGATTAAAACGACAATACGTTGCTTTCTCTGGCATGTCAGCTAAAAAAAAAAAAAATTTATTAGCATTTCGAACTCGAAAGTTCATTGCCTCACTACACGATTCGGGTAGTGTTTCTAGGTGGATAAATACTACCAGTGTGGGTCCACCACACCCACGACGGGTCAACAACACGCAGTATTCCCCGAACGGTCACCCATCCAAGTACTAACCGTGCCCAACACTGCTTAACTTCAGTGATCTAACGGGAACTGGTGTTTTCAGCCTGGTATCGCATGTCAGCTAACATCAGCAATATTAAAAACTGGGACTTTCTTCTGCGCATGCGCGCTCGCGTGTTTGGTGCGAGCTATCAAATTCTTTGGTAAAAGTACCAACCGCACCTAGAAAAAATTTCTATTTGACACAAATAAATTGTTATGGTACACCAAAACTTTTCTTAGTAATCACAAAATGAAATTGTTGAAAAACGAACAAAAACTGCTCCACAATATTATTTTGTTACTTTAACTTTATTTTTGTTTTTAGTGAAGCATACTTCTATGTAGTTTATGTTTGTTATGGGTTGGAGGTGAGTTTCTAAAATTTCGAAAGTCGTAAATTCCCATTTCTCGACCAAACAGGAATTTAACAAAACAAAAAAAATCTGGAAACTAATTATCTTTATCGCGTACTTTGCATGCTTTACGTTCTGACCTGAACTCGTCGTTTTGATCTCGAGGCTGACAGTAATGCCTGGTATGCGAGTATATTCTCAACCTGAGAAATTGATGCAGAAAATATAACGACGTTAAAACTACTTTTTCACAAAATATAAATATCTATAATATCGTCAAATTTGTAATATTTAAAACTTTTATGAACAAGAAGTATATAAACTGCAAGATGTCTATAAATTGTGTTTTTTCCAAGAAAAATTATTTTTTAAATTTCATTTTAGGTCAGGTATATCAATTCCTTAATTTTTTGAAATCCGGAATAATGAAACTCATATTAATTTGATAGTAATTGTGAAGATGGGAGATATCGGTTTCAAAATAATTTGCGAATGCGTATCACGTCTGATAGATTACTTTCTCCGCACGTTTAGACCCTTGCGTTTTTCATCGAGTAGAGCTCACTTTCATTCCCCATATACAGCATGGGGAATCAGTAATCCAGATAAGCTACTAAACGTCAGCAATTTGAGCAACCTGATCCCTTAAAACAAAGTTCCTCCTATACACGAAATTATCTGTTATGATAACACGATTATTCCTTATTCGAAAATATTATCACTATAAGTGCAAATGAAAAACGAATATTTTTATTATTAAATTACATATGCATGCCGCAATGGAGTTTATTGAAATCTCGGAACAAAAAATGAAATAAAACGTTTTTAAATGGTCTGCTCCAAGTATTTTTTTATGGTTTCAATACAATATTTTTCAGGTACATCATTTATAAGTTTCGATGTAGTACAAGAAGTAAAAAATCGTTTTTCATCATAAATACCATGAAGAACTAATATTTCAATTTTACCATCTATTTATGTTTTACTTTTGATAAATACAAATCGAAATTAGAAAAATATGGATAAAAATTTGGGCACATCAAAATTCTGAATCCCACGCAAAGTTTAGATACAAAATAGTCTGAATTTATTTGATAAAAACCATGCCATTTGCTTGCTTATTAGTATTTTCATATTAGTTCGACACAACAGCCCTATCGGAGTATAACCGAGGCAAGCGTTGCTTAACTTTGGTGATCGAACGAGACGTCTTGAATAATTTCACGGATGCAAGCGAACAAGCAATATACACTAAAAAAAAGACATCGATCTTATAATCCATCATCTTATGATACATGTTTGGTTGATTTGAATAAACAGTTTTTTTTCTTTGAAAATCCAAACAAACTTTTCTTTACATCAAACCAGATTCAACAGATTGCAAAATAAAAAACAAGTTCTTGTTAATATTGTCAGCTTAAATTTTGTTACCAAATAATGAATTGATGTTTTAATTTCAGATATTAAAATATCAAAGTATCCGGTCTTCCCGAAATTCGAGGTGACTAGTCCAATATTTTTATTAGATAATTCTGAAATATTAATTTAACCGCACAAGAGTATTAAAAAATTCAAATGTTTCACAACTTACATAAGGTTTTCTGTGATTTTTCTCATTAAACCGGATTATTTGTAGATTTCATTTTTAAACTTTCAAATTTAAGATATAAAATAACTTCAAGCAATGAAAATTCAATCAGGTTTTCAACAACAATGATGGCGAGGTTTTTGAGATATATCGTTACTTCACTTTTTTTTTTTAGATAGGATACAATTTCCAATCTTCCTCAGCGTAATCTATCTACACGAATTTGCTCTTCACATAAAAGTTTAAATTCTCTCCATTAAAGAAACTATCATATAACCTCTATCAATCACAAATATGATATTTTTCTTTTTGACTTTGATGAATCAGATCGAACGTGTTTAATCAAAACCTGTCGGTATGGTATGACCGAAAAGTACATACAGTCAATGCCTCAACCTTCTCGCCAACGCAGAGAAAGTGCAAAAAGAAAAAAATAAATTAATGGAATGCTTATGTAACTGGAAAGTGAGATGCTAGCCTTTTATTAACTTCCGTCTCTCAGGAACAATGTTATATGTTCATCAAAATAAACAGGTTAGAGGAAAAGGAAACTCAAGAAACTTGCTGGTCAGAAAAACATCTGCTTAACCAGGAATCAAAGCCAATAAGAGCCTCGAACTGGTAGCAATATATTTTTTATATCCGACTACCGATACATCTATGTACACTAATTACGATCTACGTCCGCAATTTATTTTCTGGACAGGTAGCCAGGTTTGAGAGACACTGAGTGAAAGTCCTCTAGCAAGAACCAGGCCACGGCTCCCTATCTCAGAACGGACACCAACCATTATGCAATTATTGTGCCGCACTTACTTGCGACCACGATATGTATGACTTCGGTGTACTACGCGAAGTCGCATCCCCAATTTCCCATTCCATCGTAATTTGCATTTTGAACGCGAAAGTTTCCAACTTGGGCTTGCTATTATAGTTCTTGATCTTTTGAGTATCTTAGGCGAACTGTGATATAAACATGACGACCTTAATAGTGATTTATTAAATGGCCCTAATTGCAGTTTGAAGATGCATTCAGTCTGTTCTTAATATCATTTGGATACAGTTTATAGACTGATTTTATTTTCAGTCAAAAAGTTCCCGGAAAGAAGAAATCGAAACTTTATTTGGCTGTCCAGGGTTTTAGGATAGGCCGCAAACTTCTAAGAATTTCGTATAGCGTTTGTTACAAGGTTCAAGACAATCCTTGAAATAATGAAAATAGTTCACGAATTATTCCATGGCTCTGGGAATAGTGAAATAATATTTCGAGAGTCATAAAATAATTTGCGGATTCTTCTCATTATCTCGTCTTGAACCTTGTAATAAGGATACATGAAATTGCTATGAATTTGCATCCCATCCTAAAGTCTTAACAGTCAATTAAAGTTTCGAAACATTCTTTCCGTTTACAGAGTTGTAATTGAAATTCACTGAAAAATAATTTGCATACAAGTATCGAATGACATATAAAGAAAACCTAGTGCTTTCGCATCGACGATGGAGCACATATACGTACATTGATTTTTCAAATTTTAATCACTTAATCATAAATTACAGAACCAAGAGTAAAATTCTATGAAAATGGTAACGGGGCGGAATAGGTGTGTTGGCCGACAATTCAAAAAATAATTGAAAAATAATAAAAACTTGTACGAACCATTCCTGAAATTGTTTACAATAAAAAACAGAAAATTACCACAGTAATGAACATGTACGGGATAGCTAAGTGTGATAATCTCAATCTTATCCTCAAACAAACAAAATTCTGAACCAATGTTTTATATTATATATAAACCACATAGCACACTTGCCGATAAAAAACTTGGTCTTTCCTTGGGACATGGTCCAAGTTGCCAGGAAAAAAAGGTCCATCCCTAATTGCTCGTATGCTCAAATATAGGTTCATGTTCGCCCACATTTTTTTATTGAAGAAAAAATTTAATTAACTTTTATGTTATTACGAAGAATGTAGTATTCTTAATAAACATAGAATTATTCAGAAAATCAAGTAAAAATTAATAATTTTATAAGATTTCATGAAAATGTTGCTATAGTATTTTAAAGAATTTTCAATGAATTCTTTAAATGTGTTTTTAGATGAACTATATTTTTACTACAGTCTGATTTTTAAGGAACTTGACTTTTACATAAATAATTTTTGATTAGAACAGACAATTGATTTAATTCGAGAACATAACATTCCTCACGTCATTTTCCAACTATGATATAAACCAAAGAATATAAAATTTTCAAATTGTAAATTACATCCCTACGAGAAAGTGTGTAATTTTTTTACAGATTTAATAAAAGTCACGGATGATAGCCACCGTTGTGTGCAAAAGCGTTTAAAACAATTTGATTGTTTTCAATTTAGTTTATGCATATCGAATTTTCATAGTTCATTCGCCTTGGGCTAGTTTAACATAAAATTTTAATCCCTTCTCAAGGTGTTTGAAAAGAAACAGAATTAAATTTTTGTACTTATATATGAACTAACCGAAATTTCAATTACCTACGTATAATAAAAAACGACAGTGTTCTCATAATCCTGACTGATGATCCATAATTTAAATACAGGATATTTTTGCAGGAATCTCAATTTAAATTCTGAACTTGGTCAACATCAATAGCGATATTCTACGAAATGTATCGTGATTCTATAGTTAGTTCCAAGTGAGGAAATAGCCTCAAGGTTCTGGAGTCTAAACGTGTTATGTTAAGTTAAAGCAAACGAAAAATACTACTTAAAATGTATAATGAATCAGCAATTTCATCGTCCAAGGTCACTTCTTTGGAAATAATTTTAGCACAAATAAAAAAGAGAAGTGTGTGATGCCGGTGAAAACTTATAAATGCACGCGGTTTGATGTCACTCTTGGAATGTCAGCAGAAGTGCATCGTGGATTGGATAAGTGCTACTGTAACCACTATAATTAGGAATGGAAAACGCACACTGTTGCTTAAGTTTCCAGAGCCAATGACTTTTCAAGTCATCAGACATGCAGAAAAGGAATTTTCACTCTTAAAGCAACAATCTCAGCTTATAATATTTTTTATTCAAAATCTGTATATTTTGTATTCAAGTGAAGTAATTTAATATAATCAGGTAGACTAAGAATATATCATTTATGTATGGAAAAATAACAAAAATTATATGGGAATTAGAAAAGTAATATGGAAATTTAATAATAAGGTTCTTTATTTTCCTATTCAATACTTAAAAATATGTTAGCCTTAGATTCTGATAGTGAAACTACGCTTTAATGTTTTTCTAGAATTAACAATAGACTAATTCAATTTCAAATCAAACAATATTTAGAGAAAAATATAGGTCATGGTGTAAACATCATTTTCTTATTTGGATATATCATTCCAGAGCGAAAAGAAAGGAACACATATTTTACAGTTTGACAACAATTTTTATTATTATTTTTTTTATAACCATTGGAAGGTTACCTGCGAATTCTTAAAGAACGATAGACACTTTCTTTGAAAATGTACACGGAAAAAAATACTTTGTCAATGTAAAAAAAAAATTGATACTTCAACAAAATAAATTTGTAAAGATTGGACTATTAAAAAAAATGGGTTAAATTAACAAAGTTGGCATTGTTAGGAAAATCTTTGTAACAGTGACAAAGTTATTTGTTTATATAATATAATATATAATTATTAAGAAATATTTTTAATTTTAATAAATAATGTTTAATGTAACAAATAATCCTGTTTGTCAGAGTAACAAATAACTTTGTTAGTTATGAATTGGTTTCATGGTAACAATGTGAGTTTGTTATTTCAGTAAACAGGTTTTGTTATGGAATTAACAAAGTTGGCATTGTTATTTTAACTATGTTTTATTTGTCAATATAATCATGTCATTTGATAAAACAACATTATTTTCAGTAACAAATTATTAGATTGTTAAAATGAGAAAGCCTTTTTTTCCGTGTAGTATTTTCCCAACAATCGTAGGTATTAGGATGATTAAAAAAATGATTTTCGAATCTGAATTACAACCTAAGTTATCTTTTTAGTCAACAAAAATTTTTCCAACCAACAAATTTAAAATCAGATTTTTTGTTTTTATTTTTTCAGTGCCTTAAAAATGCATGTATTCAATTTTGATACATATAAAATTATTCTTGCATATTAAAATCATTGTAAATAATATAATGAAAATGTTCAGACCTATTTTCGAGGCAATCTAATAATATTTTCATACCTGTTTCACATTTCGTCTTTTTGGTCTATTTGCATAAAATGGACAGGATACCTTTTTTATATTAGCAGAAACATTTTTTAAATAACGGAAAAAATAAAAAGGTGGTGTTTTCCTAAATATCTTTTTTTCATGTTCTTGAAATTCGGTGAAAAAAAAATAAATAAGATTTTCTGGAGAGCCACACCTTTTTTATTTTATTTTTTTTCAAAGTTGTTCCCAGTTTCTACTTATAAAAAGAAAGTATCCTGTCAGTTTTACGGGGACTCAACCATTTTTTAGGTCGGATTTTCTTTAATATAATTTTTTTTCTGGTGAATGATGCAAGATATCACAAAAGAGCAAGAGATATAATTCTTCGTAGAACTTTTCTAGATGCGTAAACTGTTATTTGAAAATTTTTTTGTATCCTTCGTTTTTTCCGATAAAAATGCAAAAATTCGATTCTTCAAAAATAATTGTTTCAATGTGAAGTAATCGTTTACCGAAAACAAATCTCAAGACATTTGTAATAATTATCGTCGTCTATTTCTGAAAAAAAACGTTTAAAAGTAGAGTTTTTGCGAAAATTTACTTTCAAGGTTTTTAGTGGAATAGCCTTCATTTTGTCACTTTTAAAAGTTTTTTGAGTATTTAGGGTAAATTAAAAGAACAAAACAACCCACATCGAATGAAAAAAAAAATCTCAAGAGCCTACTCTCATTCAGAAAATACTACATTTTGAAAAATATGTATTTCATTTTCTGAAAATTCGCAAGTAGTCTTCTCATGATTGTGAAAAAAATGGTTCTAATAATCTTTAAAATTCAACTGTTAGCAGTCTTAGAAGTAAATTTATCAAATTAACAAAAATAGAAATTCACTTCTACAATTAACGAAATATTTTGCATAGCTTAAGTGCATTAGCCTTTGGATAGAAACCTTCGTTAAAGCAATCCATTCATTATTTATCGCTCTGTTATGACAGGGAGAAAATACTAATAAAAACAGAAGTGCGCCAGCCAACTTTACGATCATTCATAAAATTTTACTTCGTGTCTAGAATTGCGAACACTGAAATAAGTCACATTGTGAAACGTCTAGAGAGAAGTTTCATGTTTTATGTACATAAGGTTTCTCATTCAATCTTTATGGTACAAATAAACTATTCTTTTTAAGCGCATATTTGTTTCGAGGAAAAAATTTACAAATAAAAAATCTGTATAATTAAAAAAAAAGCTTACCGAAATGCAGCAAGAGGAAAGTGCAGAATATCAGGACAGAAATTAAAGGTAGTCTTCTCGTCATTTTCGGTTCTCCACAGCCCTTCCTGCAAATTTTCTTGCGCTGTTGTTGTTGCTGCAGCAGCACACACACACACGGTCACACGCGCACTTACATTTGATCTGGAAATCAAAAATAAAAACACTTATCGTTCTAGGCCTCAATTTCGTTTGATTTCAAGTACAATAATTTCCGGTGGAAAGTGAAAATTCTCAAAGCTACACGGATAAAAGCTCAAGATACAATGAGGAAGAGGTAGAAGAAGTGGTAAGTTTCTTCCAAAAAAGCAGAACAACTTGTGATCTTTATGCACAACGCTCAGACGATCTCACCGGGACGAAAGCCTGTTCGATCTACCGTTACCGCGATACAATATTGTGATCTGGAGGTACGGAGGTACGTAGGTACGTGGAGGTGCGACCTTCGTGTATCGTCTGAGAATGGCGAGAGTCAATCGCGAGCCCGTCTTGAAATTCCTACATTCATACGAGGCCTCCCCGAATAAAAGAGAAACAAGAGGCTGATAGAAAAAAAATGAAGTTAACCAGCCGCAGTTTTAAGGAGTTATTTATTTATCCAGTTTTATTTATTTATCCTTTGCATAGCGCTATTTTCGATTAATATCTCGAAACTATCTCGAAAGTATTGTGGTAGGGAAACCGTGTTCGCGATTGGATGAAGTTTTTATTTTTCTTTTGCAGTTAAATAAAAAAAGTCCGCAAACTGCAGGTTTATGAGAAATGTAACGTTATAATATATAATAACAATAACTTTCAAATTATTGAACATTAATTATACTTTGTAATTTTTTTAGCTTTCTTAAGCTATTGGACACATTATTTGAAAATTTCCACAAGGAGTCAAAAATAAAATTTGTATATCAACCTCAGATATTTCCATTACAATTTCGAATGATTAATGTTCGTTTACAATCATTTTTAATAACACATCTGTTCGATAATTTGCCATTTTCAGGATTTTTAAATGCGGTAAATTTATGGCATCCTCTATACCTATAAATGGATTTGTAATGTACTTAATGAATTTAAAAAATAAAAAATTTGAATCCTAGGTTGCTAATAAATATTTACTCTTATATTTCTTCTATGAGCAGAAATAATAAGCTTCTATAAGAAGATTCCATATCTTTTAAATACACAATTTTCAAAAAAATGTTTATATCAATCTTTTTTCATAATCTGAATAATATTCCCAGGACTTTAGTTCTGTAAATTTTTACGAATTAAAAATTTTTATCTGTGAGAAAATCAAATTAATTTTCAAAAAAAAAAAACTATTTTTCAACAAAAGTGATGAATTTTCAAATAAAATTATTAATCTTTGACTGAAATAATTAAATTTTAAACTATAAAGATGAACTGTTAATAAAGAAGTTTACCTTTCAACTAAGTAGTTCTATTTTCGAACAAAAAGATCCATTTTCAACTAAAATGATGAATATTTAACTGGAATACTTGAATTTTCAACCAAAAAGATGATTATTCAAACAAGAAGATTTATTTTCTATCAAAAAGACGATTTTCCAATAAATTACAAGAATTTTCAACTAAAAAATATAGATTTTCAACCAAATACGTGAATTTTGAACTAAAAAAGATCAATTTTCAACGAAAAAGTGAAATAGGAAAATTGTCAGTGAATAAAAATTATTTTAAACCAAACTGATGAATTTTCCACTAAAATAATGAATTTTCAACGAAAAAGATGAAATAGAAGCTTTTTAAGAATTTTGAAAAGTTTCAAGAGAATAAACAAATTTTCTCAACATTTTTTTGAAAATTTCTATTAATTTTTTATTTGACAACATTTCTTAAAGAGGATATATAAAAAGATTTCTAAACATTCCAAAAGATTTCCTAAATTATCAAAAAAGAATCTGGAAGATTTTGAAGCAATTTTTTTATTTTGCAGACTTTTTTCAACATCTTAGGAAAAATTCAAATAATATTGAAAGATTATAAACAAAATTTTCAAGTTTAACAAATAATAAAAAAATTCAAAATATTTAAAAAGATTACGAAACATTACAAAAGATTTCCAAAATTGTCAAAAATTAATCCGGAAAATTTTTAAACAATTTCGAAGAGATTACAAATATTTCAAAACTTAAAAAGATTTCCAAACATTTATAAAATATTCTTTAATTTTTTTCATACGTCAAAAAGTCTTCAATATCTTTTAAACTATTTAAATTGTTCCTAATATTTGTAAAATCTTGCAAAATGAAACAAAAATTTTTTAGAAGTTTTCTTGAGAAACATAGGAAAATTATATTTATATAACTTTAATGAAAATGAACGAAGACAATTTTAAATAGTCATTTGGAATTTGAAAATTTTTATTTTATTCTACCTTTTCATTTATCATAAAGTTTTTCTCTAAGATTCCTGGGAAAATTTTTATTCATTTTTCATTGTATCAAATAAAAAAAAAAATTTACAAAAAAACACAACTTCAACCTTATATCGCTATTGTCATAAGAAATCATTAGATTGAAAAAAATGTTTACGATATTTGTACAATAAGAGGGTATGTTAGCGGTTTTTACCGGAAATCGGTTATTTCAAACAAAAATCATTTGACATTGACTAAAAAAATTAATTTTGCAGTTTTGAACAACTTTAGGTTATGTGAGTGTTTTTCGTCGAAAACTGGCATTTTTGAAGAAAAATCCAACGGTTTAATTGTCTAATATATTGTACAAACATATCATCTATTAATTCTGAATCTAAGCTATCAATTTTCATCAATTACCAAAAACATTGTCCTTGCTTTTTTTTGTATTATTTTTGATAAAAGATACTATGAAATACAACAATTCCGTATTAATATTAATTTTATATTTTAATTTAAAAATTGCGTAAGACAAAAAAAATCTCGCGCGTCGTGAGCGTGTTTATTTTCTAGTGAAATAAAAAGTACTGTATAGGTAGCAAAGAGGTAATTGCTGATATGATGAAAGTGAACGGCAATTTTGATAATATATGCGGGATGTAACGTGTTAAGTACGAATCATTAAAAACTAATTCCTCCAGAGTTAGTGCACGACTATTAAAGGGAGCTTCTAAAGTGTTTATGAATGCAATGTTTTATTAACTTGAGTTCCAACACTAAAACTCCTTACTTTCTATGAATCGTTATGGCTTGAGTAAGACATTTTTTTAATTCTATCCATTTGTGATTGTAATTTTCTTCATAAACTTAAAAATTGACGATTTTATGGTCTCCTTTGACATCTGAATACTTTTTTCATAGATAGCTTTTTACTCCAACAATTTTTGAGATGCACTTTTTCGCTTTTACATTGAGAATCCCATTTAAGTGACTCCCATTTAAGCCGTTCCTAGAATTTCAGAAATGATTGATGTGGCCCTGTCTGTTCATGTTCGGAGCGAGTGAATGTTGTGTTTGATTCAAGTGAAGGCCATTTAGAACCAAAAGCAAAACCGCACTTGAATGGGATTTCCAGTGTAACTGAATTAAAATCAAAGTCACCTTGAAAGTTTAAACTGTCCAATTTGAAAAATGGTGACATTTATATTTTTTATAATTTTGAATTATTTCCAGCCTAAAAGCTTTTGAATTCTTGTACTTTAAAATGTACAAGAAACTTTCAAAAATTAAAACTCTTTGTGTCTAAAATTGTTTATTAATGGACAATTTTAAGTTAAAAGAAATTTTCTCAATATTTATTTGACAATTTTTACATTGATAAAAGCTTAAAAAATCAAGAATAAAGCAAGTTTTATCAGAAATTCTTTTAATAAATTGTTTTGAGCCCAATCTGAAACCGTACATTTTTTTAAATTATATGAGCTTAAATTTTTAATTTATAATGTTTGAATCCTTACATCAACCGAAGTGATGGTTGATGGAGTCTAAATATTTTAATTCTTCTCATTTATTTGGAGTTTGTTTATTCTTTAAGGCTTCGAATTTGAATTTTTATTCAATGCTAAATAGACTATTCATATGCAGTTATAAAACTTGGAAAAGTACTCCAATTTTCTCAGTTTTGAAGACTTGAATTGAAAAATTTGAATAAACGAAAAAAATATTCGGAAGCCAGAAAAACTGGGAAATATGTTCTTTTTTTAGATTCTACTGACAAGTCTGACATTTGTACAGAGTGTACTTCCGAGGGCCGGTAAAAAAAAGAAAAGTAGGGAGAATATTAGGATAATCCGAAAAAAAAGGATTTTTTGAAAAGTGAAAACTTGAAGATTTGAAGTCAAATAATAAAGTCTGTGAACCCTAGGGGGTCGTGCATAAATTACGTAAAATTTTTGGGGGGATGGGGGTGTAGCTTAGTGTTACATAAGGGTGAAAAACTACAAGGAAAAGTCGGAAAAAGCGTTACATAGGACGGGTGGGGGGGGGGGGGATCAAAATTGTCGGAGAATTGCGTTATGTAATTTATGCACGACCCCTAGAAGAACTCGATCAGATGATTATAAGAGCTGCCTAAAAATCTTTTATAGTTATAAGAAATAAATTTGTACGCATTTTTTATTTGAGTTTTCGACATTTATAAGCAATTTTGATTTCTGAAAAATAGAAGAAATCGAATTATACTAAAATAGCAAAAGAAAATTGTATTGTACCTATAATAATTTTTAGTGAAGAAATATAGAGCATGATTCATTTTCAACCAAGATTTATATCTCATAATGACTACTTTCATTTTCAAACTGTTCATAAAAGAACTTTCACAAGTATAGTCACCCACGCGATTTATGAAACTGAATGCGATATTAGCAACGCGATATTGGACTGAAAGTGAGAAAAAATAGAATCAGATACAGTTACTCAATGCAAGACTATGAAGAGGAATATCAATTGTCAATAAAAATTGAAACTTAACAATAATAAAGTAAATTATGAAAATGGTAATACTTGGATCGGTTACTCATCCCCGGGATTATTTCGTCGATGTTGTGCAATTTAAGGAGTGTCATTAAATCAATGTACTGTACTTGGAATTCGCTGACACGAAGGCGAGTTCATTTGCGTCGTTATAACATCATCGAACTTTCACAAGCTGGTCGAACAAAAGGTGGCCTTTCAGTTGAATTTTTTCGTACTCAATAATAGGCGGAAATTAACACTTTCTTTACATTTTCAAGTTCCTGTATTACAGTAGCATTAGAGCCATTAGCAATTTGTTAATTTAAAAACAAAGATCAAATTGTGTATTCCCGTCTATTTTCCGGTAGTCTCGGTCAGAAATTATATTTTCCCCGGTTTACATTTGGGCGAATAAAATATAAATTACGCAATACTAATGACTTAATTGTATAAATTTGGAAAGGATTAAACATTTTAGAACTCCAAGGTAAAATATATGATGTAAATAATTGTAAAAGTGATTTGAAAGATTTGAAAAGCTTCTAAATATAAAAAAACCGTAGGTCGCTCGTACTTTAGGAGATATTCGAGTTATTCAATATTCAGTTTTCGATTGTAAATAATACTTGATTCCATGCTCAATCTGATAAGATTCTACTTTTTTGTCCAGAAGTATGTAAACTTTTAGGGGCACACACAGGGGTAGCGTAAGAGCTATTGAAGATTCACAACTGAAAACTCTTTAATTTAAAGAATGTTTTAATGAAAAATTTTCAATTTTGATGATTTTGAAGATCAAAAGTCAAATTTCCAATTCTAAATCTTCCAAAGTGAAGAAATTTGGCATGTAAAATATCAAAATTACAGCTTTTTTAATGTAAAGCTTAAAAATTACATAATTTTCAAAATTAAAAAATCTTCAATTTTAAAGACGTATAAATGAAAATTCTTTAATTTTCATGATTTAGAAGATCAAAGTCAAGTTGTCAATTTAAAATCTTTAAGATATATAAACTTCAAATGTAAATCAACAAAATTGCAGCTTTTCAAATTATAAAACTTAAAATTTGAACAATTTTTCATTGTATATTGTCAAACTTGTAAGCTTTTTAATTTCAAAGATTTAAAATTCAAAGTTTTACAATATTTAAGAGTTATACTCCAGAACTCTTTAATTTAAAAAATGCACAAATAACATCACGTAAATTTGGATGATTTGGATGATCAGGGGTCAAGTATGGAATTCTAAATCTTCGAGATTGAAGAAACTTCCGATGTGAAGCATACAAATTACAGAATTTTTATTTGTAAAACTTAAAAGATGCGTAATTTTTAATTATCAATTTTGAAAATTAAAAACGCGTCAATTGTAAAGGTATATACATAAAGTTCTTCAGTATTATTGATTTTGAAGATCAAAAGTAAAGTCTTCAATTCTAAATCTTCCCAATTGAAGAAATTATTAATTATTATTTTTCGAAATTAAAAACTCAACAATTTTAAAGATTTACGGTTCCAATTTATATAATTTTGAAAAGTTGCAATTGGAAACTCATAAATTTTGAAGATGCAAAAATAAAAATTCTTAAATTTGGATGACTTTGAAGATCAAAAGTCAAGTTTTGAATTCTGAATCTTCCAAATTTCTAACGTAAATCATCAAAATTAAATGTCTTTAAATCATAGAACATAAAACTTGCATAATTTTTATTATAAATTTTCAAAATTAAAAACTTCAATTTAAAGATTTACAACTCACTGTTCTGCAATTTTGAAGAGTTACACACGTCTTGAATTTTGAAAAATATAGATTTGCAAATTATTGAATTCACAAGATTTATATTTTAAAGTTATGTAATTTTTTAGTTGTTTTTTGGAATAGTTGAATTTTGAAGATTTACCATTTTAAATTCTTCAATTCCAAATATTTGCATGTTAAAATTCTTCAATTTTGAATATTTAACATTGAAGACTCTTCAATATTTAATGTGTATATGATACAAAATGATACAATTTTGAATCCCTTTTTTGGAACAAAGTGTCTAGGTTAACCGTAATTACTTTAATCAATAATTAGCTCCTTTTTTAAGGAACTTCCCCAACACTGCATCTATGTTTAAATGATAATAAATTTGATATTGCAATTCAAACTAAATAATTGCTATTTAATTGAAACAACTTTAAGTGAAAACAGATTTTTATAAGATGTCAAACTGATATATACTAATAAACAAAAATATGAATAAAGTGAGCACGGAAACATAGTCGCTTCAATGTGGACGAAGTGAATAAATAAATTTTGAGATCATTATTATCATTATCATCATTAAATGGTGTAATGAATCTTAATTTCTAAATATTGATCTAAATTTCGAGTAATTTCATTCTTTCAGTAGGTAAAGTGTAGCTGTGGCAAGACGTGTTATAAAATAAGATTGGTAGTCTAAACGACTACAACTTCTAAAGAAATTAGTAAA
The DNA here is from genome assembly GCA_932178445.1 of Andricus quercusramuli. Taxonomy (NCBI): domain Eukaryota; kingdom Metazoa; phylum Arthropoda; class Insecta; order Hymenoptera; family Cynipidae; genus Andricus; species Andricus quercusramuli. The sequence goes on from CAKNXH010000237.1 coordinate 338,132, forward strand.
CGACTCGGCACTTGGTACCAAAATATTATTTAACAAAAGACTAACATCACCTATTTTATGTGGATTTTTACACTTAGTGGGAGAATTTTAACAGTTTTGTCAGTTTCATCTTTCTGGCAGTGCTTATACTGAAAGGTACTAAATGAGGACTGACAAGATGTAACTTAAGTTTTCCACTTCTTTTACTTCACTTATTATTATGTCCACACATATAGGAAACATGTGTAGAAATCGCTCCCATGTGATGATTTTTGGGCATACAATCACTTGCGTAGGATTTGAAAACAAACTAAGTAAATGAGCATATGATGAGTAGAAACTAGCGTGTCTATATGTCCCGTTAAGCCAATACTCTGTTGCCGATCGCTCATCTTCAGTCACACGATTTCCGCATAAAACCCGTTATTTCTATTCGATCCGCAAGAATGACTTTTAAGAAGGTAGTTTCGTACCTTTTGCCCCATAAGAAACTCGAAGAATGCGTAATCTGTTACGGACGTTACCTTAAATTGCTATGCGGGAAAAAGATTTATTACTATCTATATAAAAAAGTAGTTCTATAACAGAACTCATGCTTAAGTCTTAGTTCGAGGAGGCTCAAATTTTATGAAGCGTTTCATATGACCGATTGAATATTTATCAGGTCTAATCAGTGTTGAGGAAGTTACTAAAAAACTATATACAGTTAGAACATGCAAAAAGTAAAATGTCACGTTTATATACAGTTACTGCCTAAATTACCTTAGATTACACTGTAAATCTGAGTTGGTAAGATGTGTATTTGTATTTATTTCTGAAAGTCCTTGGGATGAATAGCCCTCTAAGTAAGAAGAGTATAAAGGAATACATATATAATAATCACATGCGCTGATTACTGAAAGTACATGCACTATACGCAACCAAAATATAAATTCCCCTATTGTACTGCATAATCAGCTGTGGTCCCTAAAGTTCCCCATTATTAAAATTTGCACCCTATAGTACCCTATTTTCAGTCGATAACCAACCTTTTTTAATTTTTCTTAAAATCGAGACACCCGAAGTCCAAACTTTGCACTCTTTCGGTGTAATGAATATTTTAGAATCTCTGCTTTAGTGTTCCTTAGGATCATTCAGGATAATTCCAAACTGAAAGCTTTTGGATTTGAATAATTTTGAATCACGAACTTCAAAAATTGAATAATTTTTTATTTAAAACTTCAAGAATTAGATATTTTTAGTATGGTCAAATTGAAGACATTCGAACTTTATCAAATTCAAATTAAGACTCAAAACTGAAAATCCTGATAATAAAGACATAGAATCAGTGTAGATTTTGAAATAAATGCAAAAATCAATTGAAAAATCACCAGACTGAATATACTGACTCATGTATTGACAAATAACTTAATTTTACAAGTTAGGAAAAATATGTATAAAAAACTATTCATCTTCATAATTTTTATACTTTCTTGGATTCCAATTTTTACACCGTTTTGCAGGTCCAAAAAGTGCTTTATTTTCTTTCCTTGAATGGCTCCACCACAAATTGTTCCCTATGATGTCAAAATATCCTCTGAATTTTGGCAGATTTGAGAAAATATGTTTACGGGTCTCTGAAGCCAATTTTTGCAAAAATATTTCTTGCTTTACTTTGACTTTTGTTTTTAATCAATTATTTTACTTTGGAATTCATCCATTGTTCTATTTTTAGTGAAATATATCACCCACATTTTTAGAAGAATAAAAATATATATATATAAATGTCTCTCAAACCCATTTTTGAAAAAATTGCTTCAGACTTCACCGATTTAATATTTGACAGACTACTGTTTTTAATAACCAAATGGAAAACCTCTTCCAAAATGGCGAGATTTTTTTCCGTGCGTTTGAGGCATTTCTGCGGATAAAAATATCCTAGAAAATCCTAAGGAAACAAAACGGCAGCAGGTTTCACAAATCATTTTGGAAAAGAAAAAATTGACATGCCTAAGTAAACAACAGCACGTTCTTCAGAAAGTTATTTTTTCGTTGTTAAAAATAATCTCTTTCTACCGATGTGTCTCAGACATCTCTTGAAAAAATCTTAACTTTTTACTGATAGAATGCAGTAGCAAAAAAAATTAAGAAAAGCTTAGGGAATAAAAAATAGACTAGTTCAAAAATTATAATTTCAAAATTATGCTGTTTATTCAGTTTTCATTCTTTTAGCTTTTCCTGGGGTTTTCTGCTGTATTCTCATCTGTAGGAAATCTTGAGCTGATTCAAGTATTTTTTAAAGTTAACTAAAAAATTAATATTAAGACATCCGAAAGTAATACTAACAAAAACTATGAAGAATCTACTGCCTTTAATAACGTATTTATCATACCCCATTTTTACCTTTTATACCCCATTTGTTATCACATAGGGACCGTGAGGCCTGAAATTTATTCGGTCATATATTTCTCATTGATTCAAATTGAATTAGTTGAAAATATACTTTTTTGAATTCTTCAAAGAATCGAGCTAATTTAGAGAATGTAATATTATACAAATCATACATTTCTATTGAAATAGGCTCTATAGACATTAATTTCAATTCTATAAAAAAAATAAACATTCCATTTCTGGTAGGGGTTTTCGATAACCGAACATAATTTAGCCGCCGTGGACTCATTTTTATTTTTTTTTATGGGTTTATTTTTTATTTTTATGGGTTTCGTTCACATTTATTATAAAAATTAATTGAAAATTTGGATGTTGGAAATTTTTCTACAAATGTTATGTATTTAATAGTAACTTCTAAAATTTGCCTACGTGTAACAAATTGCATCTCAATACTGTACCTGGCAAAAGAATCAAAGTTTCCGCCTCTAAAAATATTCAGGGTTTAATGCATAAAAAATTTCGAAGAAAATAAATGAAATCTTTTGTAAAATAAGAAAATGTAAACAAAATCTTCAAAAGTGGAGTTGAAGGAGGGAAGAAAAAAAGAAAAGAAAATGGAAAGGAAAAATCAGTTTCCTCACCTCAGGTAGCGTTTCTTCTCCAGCAAAGAAAAAACTGGTGTGATTCCAGTGTATTTTTTTAATCCATCTTTTTGAAAAACTCCCACTCGCGTTTTGATAAAGTCATTTTTGAAGGAGAAATAATTGCTATTGACAAAATGAATGATGAAGTATTGGAATATGAAGATCGAAGTCTGAAAATTAACTCTGATAGCTTTCTTCCGATGAAGGAGTGTAAATCATTTAGAAAAACAAATTTATTTGACAGATGAGCTCGGCCTCCATTTAAGGATAAGATGTTTTTATTTTTAGATTCAAATTATCCTTTTAGTAAAAGAAAATATTCTCGCGTAACAAAATTCTTATTGAGTAAATCAGAATTAAATACCGTACAAATTATTAAAATTTTTATTTTAACCTTATGTATGCTTTTATTATAATAAGAAAAAAATGTTGATATAAAACCAAGGACTTGAACGAAATTCATGTGGATTTTTCTATTTCTCTGAGTCCAATTTGAATGAGCTAATAATTTGAATAGAGGAAATTAGCGATAGAGAAAATGTGAAGTGGAGTGGCCCAAAAAAAAATACAAAATACATTTGCCGTTGTCTGATCCCCGCACTTTCTTTCACGTTGGTGCAAAAATGTTTGTGCAATTTTTCATAAATTTAAAAAAATGGTTAACTTGTGGTGCGATGTCGTCAAATGTTAATAAGTTATTTTTTGGTATAAAAATGACAAATTGCTTATGAAAATGCAATAATTATGACAATAAAATTATGGTAGGCATCACTGAAAATAATTTTACCTTACTTTTATTCGGAATAATATCCTCAAAATTGAGAAAACCACCCTCTATAGACGTTGCAAGTTTATCATATGATTTTTTTTATACAGCTTAGATATTTTCCTGAAACATCTGAAACTTTTAAAATACCTCATAAAACGATATTTTGATTTTTTTAGTCCTTCACATAACTTCTCATAAGAAGAGTTCTAGGACTACTTCAGAAATATAACTTAAATATTTGATAGTTTTTTATAAATAAGTTGAAGACAATTTGGGTACCGGTTTTGGACCTTTAAACCATCCTTAATAGAAAAAATGGTAAAATACCGTGATTTGACGAAAAGTGAGTATGTAACTGTTTTATTGTGATGTCACAGAGTTCTACATTGAATGATAAAAAGTTATATATTGTTTCTTTTTTAGTTTCAGGTTCCAATCTCAATAAACGTAAATTTTTAAATCAATCTGTAAGACATCTTAGAATTTCAACAATCATCTTCGAAACTGTTCAAGGGGTGCTTTTTTAATTTTCAGAAGTAATTCTGTTGGATAAAGCGTTTTCTAATTTACAATCTAAATAAAAAATTATAACTTTCTATTCTAGTTTGCATCAGGTGATATCAGTTTTTAATGCCCCAGCTTCATTTTGAGACATCCTAGTAAAACAGTTACACACTTTTCGCCAAAAAACTATTTCACATTTTCTTTTATCAGGGGATGTTTAAAGGCCTAAAACCGGTACTCAAATTGTATTTAAATTTGTTTAAACTATATAATATTTAAGTACTATAAGAAGCACAATATTTTGCTTCTTATAGTAATAAGAAGCAAAATATCGTTCTAAAGGGTAGTATTTGAAAGTTCGAGGGTAGTTTTCTATCACTGGAACACATTCCAACTTTTACAGGGTTATCCTTATTCATTGAAGGCCGAAAATATCTAAGATGTATAAGACAGCACATTATTAATTTGCACCCCCCCCCCCCCATATAGGGTATTTTTTCACTTTCAAATATAGTTTTCTGAATAAAATTACAGTACAATTATTTTCAGTGATGCCTTCTATTATTTCTTTATCATAATTATTGCGTTTACGTAACTCACTTGTAATTTGAAAAATAATAATAATTAACACTTTCTAGGGGTTATAGGCATTGGACCGCGGACTAAACTTTTTTTTCAATCAATGAAAAATTGCACAATTATTTTTACATCGAAGAAATAAACATAGGAGTGAAACGAGAAACAATTTTCCAATTTTTTGGGTCACCCTAAGTATTTACCCAACTTAGTATTAGCCGAATCTTAAATTTAAGCACGGAAATGACAGGGAATTATTCCAGGGAGCAATACAATTTTTTTTGTTAATATTAATATTGTTGCAATTAAAGTATTATTCCACTTATTCAAATTTACTGTGACAGAACTAATAGGAGAAAATAAAAAAACGTCAATAATTTCACTCGGATCCCCTGGCGAAATAAAAAAATAAAGATTAAAAATACCGAAAAATTCATGGGTGATTTTTTCCAAATTCACAATGTATCAAAGATAAAGAACTACTAATTTTCAATCAAAAACCTAGTAAATGAAAATTCTCATCCGAATCAACCCTTCACATAAAAAGGAATCGAGACACTGCAGAAATAAAACCCCGACATCTAAAGAAAGCAATTTTGAGATTGTAGACGAGCAAACAGCACGATTACTTTTTTTTCATTATATTTTTTTTAATGATTTTATTTGATACCTAGTTTGTGGTGCAGCAGAGCACTGAGACCGTGCGTCGCGCGCGTTTCGGACGTGAAAGGACTGAGACGAATTTGGCCGGAAATGTATTGGCAAGCACGAAAGCTCCTCCCATTCGAATATAGTGGGAGGATACACAGGGATCTGGAGCTTGCGCCCTAGGGAGTAAAGCTCGACTAGCACAACCCCTTCCTTGGCTTTTTCCCAACTTTTGGAGGCTTGCAAGCCCCCTTCGTGGCCTTTGCTGTCCGATATACCTGTACGGGAGTGCAGTAGTAATATTACGTGCCGTTAAGCTCCCGGTGCGGTGAGAGAAGGACTAAGAGAGAGGGAGAGAGAGAGAGCGAGATTGGCATGAGGAAGTCCGAGCGAATTTCGGACCAGCAAGCACATGACCGCAAGCACCAAAGACGTGTGTGGGAGGAAGCAGGAGAGGAAGTAAAATTGGCTGACACCCCTTTCGTTCTGCCTCGCAATGTGGAATACTCGAAGCGTGTATACGTAGCTGCTGTTCCAACTACATCAGAGAAAAAATTCGGGAAATCAAATAAACAGATTTTCTCCAGAGACAGAAAAAACTGGGGTTTCTATTATAACCGATTTTTGGTTCCAAGGGAGCTGCAACAAAGAGGAACGTCTCTTGATGGAAAGGAACCCAAAATGATGAATTGTTCCAAAGGAATCCAAAGTATGAGTTCTAATAGAGACTTGATTACAGAACTCATTTTCTGCCTCGACCTACTTCCGAGATTTTACAAGTTAATGATGGAGCTTTCACGTTATAATACATATTTCTTGCCATTGCACTGGGAACAATTTAATAAAGAAACTAAAGTTATAGATATTAGTCATTCTTGAAAGGGAGATAAAAGACATGAGATGAGACAGTTTTTCAGGGGGGAGCCTCGAGTAAACTGTCGTAAATAGAAGTGATTTTCGAGAGTTTTTTAAAAACAAGTATCTTCCGTCTGTGTTCTGTTCAAATGAACAACTTTTCAACCTACAGTAGTGTTACATTCCAAATTTAAAAAAAAATTTAATATAAACAATGTAACCTTTTTTTAACTCTGTATGTCGCTATTGGTTGATCAGGAATGGTCATCGAAAGTTCATCAATAGGTCAACCCACACCTCTCGAAGACTTACACTATTACACCAAATACCCAATTTAGAACAAATCCTCTTAGAAGCAAAGTAAATAATTTTGTTCAAAAATTGAAAAACAATATTGGTAGGTTATGGTGGTTCATGGAAGGTTCTTCAATTGGGCAATGGATGCATCTTGAAGACGCGAACAAGTATATTATATACATTACTGTTGTATTCCCAATATTAAAGAAGTTTCTCCCATTTCAACAAGATGAACAATATGTATTTTAAATTTATATATCGGTATTACTATATGATAAGAGGTCATAAAAGGTTCCTCAATAGGTAATTCGACGAGTCTCGAAGACGCGAACAATCATGTCAGATACAGTACTGTAGTATTTCTAATATGAACAAAGTACATCTCATATAAACGCGTTAGTTGCATCAGGTTACGTTATCCGTGCAAATCCAACAGGAATGATTCAAGAAGGTCTGGAAATAGGATTAAGGCTCATGCGGGCCATGCTCGAAACCGTTCATAATTCCAAGTTCCAGTGTATTTTGAATATCAAACAAGTTTTTCTCATATAATCAAGATAAGTTTTTTTATATCTGTAAATTTAGAAAAAAACTACTTCATAATGGCTGATCTAGCTCAAAATTCTATCAGACCTGGATATCAACTGCAGCTATAAGTCGTCCAAATTTTATGATCATAGCTTTTTTAGTTTCCGAGATATGGTGAACACAAAAAAGTTATACACACACATTTTTTGACATTTTTTGAAAATTGTATTTTCGAGCTCCTGAAGTCGAATTATATCAAAATAAGTCAAAAAAGTAGATCTAAATATTCAAGTCATTAGAAACCTCCCTTTATGAGGAAGTAATAAGCATTTTTTTGCAAAAATTGGCCTGCGAGACCATTAATTTTATTTTTTATTCTGTCAAAAATCTGAGTGATGTATTTCAATAAAATTAATACAGTACACATATGTGCGAGTAAAATAATATATTAACACCGGAAATGAGAATGAAATAGGCATTTTTTCAAAAATGATCTTGCGTGATCACTAAAGGTTTTTTTTTACTCCTGAAAAAAATCAGAAGTAATTTTGAAACCAAAAGCAACAATTTTTAGGGTATCCATTTCAGAAAGAAGCCTTCTTTTAGACTAAACTAATAATTATATATAATGACGCCTTGGAGTCCATTTGAGGATGTAATTATAAGTATAGTCAATCACAAAATTAATAATAATCCTTTACAATGGTTTATGAACTGAACGGAAATTTAACCAATTTTATATGGATTTTTTGTTTGAACTTCAATTCCAGGTGAAGCTGTCATTTTGATACAATCATAATGATCAAGAACTGTTTCTATTTCTTGAAAGATTCTTGAAATTTTTTTTAGTTGGTGTTTGAAAATTTTTTTAGAAATTATACAGTTATTATTTTTGTCAACAAATATTCTCCTGAATAATCTAACTTTTGATAAAACACAGCCAAAGAGATTCTTTCAAGAAATTATAATTGCACTATTTAAAAAAAAAAACACAAATGGGCCAGATAGACAGACCCTTATATACTTTGAAGTATATCCAAAAAATGCAGCATAATATTTACCTTTTTTAAATTATAAATCCGCCGATTATAATTACATGTGATTTTTTCATTATCAAAGCGTGCTTTGCAAGAATTCATTATGAGCAAGGCGATTGATTTTTCACTCTCTAAATCAGAATTATAGTTAAAAATGAGTAATTGAAAAGTAAAAAGTCAGTCACTGATTCCATTGTTTAGTATTCATATAATTATTAGCGCTAGTCGTCCATTTTTATTTTTTGTTTTTATTTTAGAAGATTTAAATCTGAAAGCGCTGCGCTAAATGAAACCCTTTATTCCCAAAAACCCCTGAGTGCAAATTCTTCAGTTTTAATTCATTGTACTTGGAAGTCGAATCTATAGGATTAAGATTAATGTTACGTATAAAAGTCTCATTTAGAGAGAAGGAAACGCGAAAAACTTAAATTTTATTGTTATAAAACTCTCAGAGTAGTATATAATGTTTTTTAGAAAAAGTACTCGAATTTAACATTTTTGTTGCCGTAAAATTTAAAACCATCAGTTTAGTCAAAACGAAAAATTGAATACTTTTTATACAAATTACAAAATTCTTGAATATTAAACATGTTTTTATTCTGCTTAACGCTCTAATGTACGCAATATAAAATATTTAAATTAGATTTTAATAAAAAAAAAGAGTTTTAGAATTCACCCCAACAATAACAATAACACAGCAAATTAAAGAAGGTGTATGTGGGGAAAGTATTCAAAATACTCATAATCAAATCTTGTAGTCATTAAAAAAAACAATAGGCCTCCCAGTTTGATGGATATAGTCACAACAATATGTGACTATAATTTTTTATTTATTTTATAATACTATCCTGGCGGTAAACTGGGATGTGGCGCTCTGATCGACTAGATTTTGTGGATATGCTGTCTATTTGGGTAAAAAATAATTCAATTGAAAAATATAATTAATTTTGATGAAATAAAACTTCAAGACATGGTTTTACTGTGAATTGCAGATATTTTTTAAAAGTTTCAATATGCAAAAAAATGTTACCAACAATATGCAATTTAATTAAGGTGAGCTAAGAAGCTCAGACAAACAAGGCAATTTGAAAAATAGTTTTATATATGGGTTATTGTGAAATTGAAGGCGAACTTGAAGTCCCAGTAATATAACATTAACTTAGAAACTCGTGCTGATTTTTTTAAATTTAATAAACACTTATAATCATCCTCTACAAAATGGTGAGTTCTTTTTTTTCATTTCTATTCCTATTTATTTTAATTTATTAGACTTCAAGGCGTTTGCAATATTATTTATTTGGCGTAAAAAATGTGCATACATTAAATTTATGTTCATTTGAAGTTTACGAACTTGATACGTTAAGCGTTTTTCAGGTTATTGTCTAAGGAGAAAATCAGTTTAGCCTTGTGCAAAGTGAGGTTGGGACGCCGTACAGTGATGACGTTTCGGGTGTTCTTATTATTATGTATGAGAAGTTGTAGGCTCCGGAAGCTTCGATCATGATTCCTTAAAGAAACCAATCCCAAAGCTACTGGAACGTGTACGTCATCCGCTTCTGCTCCTTCTATCCTAGAAGGTAAGCAAGAGCGGGAAATTTACGCGTGAGAACATCGGGCAACACTGTTCCTTGGAGTCAGGTCTCTAGCCGCGGATGACCTTACGCGGCAGACCAGACAGTTGGAGATGAAGGTTTCACCTCTGGATATTTTTTTAGAGCTACCAATCTTTGTAGAATATTAAGAGGAACAGTGTTGACGGACCAGATGGAGTGATCCCAGAAGAACAGCCTTTTGCATCCGGTTCGCGATGAAATGAGCCAGACGCTGGCAAGCCGGAATCTTATTGAGTTGGCTGATAAATGAAGCTTTCATACCTCCAAGACAGCCGAGTATGAGAATTATAAGATGGACTTTGTAGCCTTGGTACAGTCTACTCAGCTCGAACAGAAGTGCTTGATATTTCGCCCGTTTTTCTTCCTCCTTTGCCGTGATATTACCATCGGCTGGTGCCGAGAATTCAATCACGTAAATGATATTTTTTTTCAGATCTTGGAGGACAATATCAGGCTTCGTAGCACTGATACGTTGAGTGGTGGAGAATGAGAAATTCCAGTAGATCTTACATTGATCATTTTCCACAACTGACTCGAGCTCCCCCTGGGCGTATGGCAAGACGGGCAATAGATCAACACCATAGAAATGCCTAAGATGGTAATATAAAACTTTTAGAGCTGCATTGTGTTTCTCTATGTACGCGTAGCATGCATATTTAGAGAATCCACTGAGAACATGTCCAAGTGTTTCGGGCTCTTGCTTGCACGCTCGGCAGTTGGTATCGCGTACAGGTACATCCATTATGCGCTCGCGGTAAACTAAGGTGTCTATGACGCCGTCTTGACAGGCAAAAAGAAATCCCTCGGTCTCCGATCTCAATCCAGCAGACTTGAGAAACATGTTGCACAGACCCATTGAGAGCTCTTCTCTACGTATGATGCCGTAGAACTTACCATGAAGGGGTTTGTCAGCATGTTCTCTTAGCAGGAGCGTATGTTCTGCTTCCTGTATACGACTTTTGAGCACCAGAGGTGTTAGTGATGCTAGCCCTTGTGTAGTGTCGCTGGAATTAAATGGGAGGTCAAGCTCCTCTGCGGCCCTATCTGCGGCATGGTATAAAAACACAGCAGCATTGGCGACTTCATGTTGATGTACAAGTCGCATCAGGGAATCCGTGCTTTTTAGAACTGAGCAGGCTGTAGCCAGAACCGTTCTTCGATGAAGACACTCCAAGCTTAGCAAGCCTCTACCCCCTTTATCGCGAGGGAGATATATCCGAGGTACGGAAGATCTAGGATGAAGACTTCGATGTATTGTCATCATCTTGCGTGTGCTTCGATCAAGTTGCTTCAACTCATCGACGTTCCATTTTACTGCACCAAACGTATAGAGCAGTACAGGAACGGCCAGCATATTGGCTGCCTGGATTTTATTCTTTCCAGATAATTCGGAAGCCCAAATTTTTCTGAGCATTTGGCGATACCTTTTTCCAAGGGCCGTTTTTAAATCATGCACATTTTGGGTTTCCGCTTGCGGTATTCCAAGATATGTATATGTTTGTCCAATACCAAGATGTTGAATGGTATTTCCGCCT